>JALGBA010000954.1:217500-670000 GCA_023970755.1 Azemiops feae
GTAGTCAACCCAGATCTCTGCCTCCTTCACACTCCTTAACCTCACCATATATTTTGCTAGTGCTGCAGAAATGCCTCGCAAACCCAGGAAAAGCTGTCACTATTTTTAAGGAGGTGTTGACAGGTGGAGCAACCTTGCCAGCACTCCCACCGAAGCCAAAGGTCTTCCAACTGCATATCACCAGTATGAAATTATAAATTCAGAATTAGACTTTTAAAGGTCAAGTCCATATTTTTTTTAAAAAAAGGTTGCATTAAGACAAGGGTATTAACTAAGTGCTAGGTACAGAGAAGCCTCAATTTAGTGGACCTTGACACAATGGACTTCTCCTGCCACAGACTTAATATCCATGGTTAGTTATATCATTTGTATAATTATGATGTGATGGGGTTCTCTGAGCCTGGAAATAAACAGAATAACAGAGTTGGAAGGGACCTTGGAGGTCTTCTAGTCCAACCCCCTGCTCAGGCAGGAAACCCTATACCATTTCAAACAAATGGCTGTCCAGTCTCTTCTTAAAAACTTCCAGTGTTGGAGCATTCACCGCTTCTGGAGGCAGGTTGTTCCACTGATTAATTGTTCTAACTGTCAGGAAGTTTCTCCTTAGTTCTAGTTTGCTTCTCTCCTTCATTAATTTCCATCCGTTGCTTCTCGTCCTGCCCTCAGGTGCTTTGGAGAATAGCTTGACTTCTTTGTAAATTGAGGACTCCCTCTTCTTTCGAAAGTTCTAAACCCATGTTTCTCAATCTCAGCGACTTTAAAATCTGTGGACTCCAATTCCCAGACTCCCCTAACCGGCATGGAGTCCAATCCTCCAGGGACACGGAGTCCATCTATTTTTAAAGTTACGAAGGTTGAGAAACACTGTTGTAAAATGTTTGCCTTCAAATATATTTCTTTTTCCCATCTGGGTACAGAAACGCTAATTTCACATCGGGTAGGTGCTCATCAGAGGCCTATTCTTTTCTTTAACCATCTCACGTCTTTTTTTCCCCTCCCTTCTTTTACAACGTAATCCTGCTGATCCCTGCCCCTCTTGACAAACCATGCGCCCGTAAAATATGTTTCTCTTCCCGATTTGGTAGCACCCGCCGAGGACTTGCCAAGGGAGCAAGGCAGCAGTGGATTAAAAAGGAAGCTGGCAGCCAGCAAAAACAGCTGCTGTAGAAAAAGCAACTGACTGGGAGGTTCTGAATGTAAAGTGTGAAACCCTCAGCTTTCTGAGTGTGCAATTGTTTGGCATCGGCAAGCAAGCCGAAACAGCCTGGGAAATGTATTTTTAGCCTTTCAGATTTGGGATCCCCAGATGGAGGAAGAATTTAAAGCCGTGATACTGTGGCGCTATACATATTTACCTGGGGCAAAGACCTATTGAGGTCAGTGGTATTCCTCACTGATCGGGTGTGTATAGGGATATCCGTTAAAACTATTCTTAAACAAGTGCTTTTGTGCTTTATTGCAAGGATGGGCAACCTATTGCCTTAGAGATATTTTGGGCCTCTCAGCTTCTTTCTGAATGGCAAAGGGGCAGAAGCTGGTTGAAGAAGATGACTCTATTCTGGGAAAGGAGAAGGAATGAAAAGCCCCCATAATAACCCTGCCTTGATTTTGTTGGGCAGGACTTCAAGATTCTGGTTTTATGCCCTATAACAGTAAAGTAGCTTTCCTGAAATCCTTGTTCTGTTTCCTGCCCTGGCCTGTTTCAAAGGGCTGACATGTCAGGACATAATAACAACAACAACAACAACAACAACAACAACAACAACAACAACAACATAATAATAATAATAATAATAATAATAATAATAATAATAATAATAATAATAATAATAATAATAATAATAATAATAATAATAATAATAATAATAATAATAATAATAATAACAATAATAATAATAATAATAATAACAACAACAACAACAACAAAAAGCTTGCATTATGACAAGGATATTAACTAAGTGCTAGGTACAGAGAAGCCTCAATTTAGTGGATCTTGACACAATGGACTTCTCCTGCCACAGACTTAATATCCATGGTTATTTATATCATTTGCATAATGATGATGTGATGGGGTTCTCTGAGCCTGGAAATAAACAGAATAAAAGAGCTGGAAGGGACCTTGGAGGTCTTCTAATCCAACCCCTGCTCAGGCAGGAAACCCTGTACCATTTCAGACAAATGGTTGTCCAATCTCTCCTTAAAAACCTCCAATGGTGGAGCACCCATAACTTCTGGAGGCAGGTTGTTCCACTGATTAATTGTTCTGTCAGGAAATTTCTTCTTAGTTCTAGGTTGCTTCTCTCCTTGATTAGTTTCCATCTACTGTTTCTTGTCCTGCTCTTTAGTTCTTTGGGGAATTTCTTCCCTTTCACATCCAAGCACTGTAAATTCCTATTGTTTAATAAATTTTGCTTCTGCAGACAAATCCACAGTATCTACAGATTTTTCACTCCATTCTGTTAAGAAGAGTAAAAATTGCAGCCATTAAAATGTTTCTATGCTAGTTAGTGGGTGGCATGAAGTCTGATTTTTCAAATATCACTCAGAAAAATGTTGGTCCCAAAATGATCCAAGTCACAGCAGTCGGACAATTGTTGGGAGAATTGACTTTTTTTTTTTCTTCCTAGAACAGAATCACTTTTTTTAGAACCTCATGGGTTGAGAGTGACTGGCCAAAAGTCACTCAGCCAACTTTCATGCCTAAGGTTGGACTAGAACTCATAGCCTCCTGGTGATTGGCCCAAAGTCACCCAGCGGGCCTTCATGGCAAAGGAGGACTAGAAGTCACAATCTCCTGTTTTTTAGCTTGATGTCCTAACCGCTAGTTCAAACTGAGTTCACCCATTGAATAATGGATACCTTTTACAAATTGCTAATTGAAAAAAAGAAACCTGGTACAAGGCAGATGTTGAATGAGTCAATCAATCAATTTACAATCAGAATACAGCTGGAAGGGACCTTGGAGGTCTTCTAGTCCAACCCCCTGCGCAAGCAGGAGATCCTAGGTGGCTGCCCAGTCTCTTCTTAAAAACTTCCAGTGTTGGAGCATTCACAACTTCTGGAGGCATCCTGTTCCACTGGTTAATTGTTCTCACTGTCGCTTCTCTCCTTGATTAGTTTCCATCCATTATTTCTTGTCTTGCCTAAAGTGCTCTAAGTCCCTCTTGAATTGCATTAACCCTTATCTAGCGCCAAAATACAGGTAGTCCTCGACTTATGACTGCAATGCACCTGCCCATAACAGTTGCAAGTCGTGATGGTTGTAAAATAGGACACCCACACGACTGACCTGATTTTACAACCATTTTTGTGGTGGTCCTTAAACTAACGCCAGGGTCGTTAAATGAAGCTATGGTTTGTTGTGGGCTGATATTGCCAAAAACCAGAAGTAAATGCCAATTTTCTACAAAACCATTATAAAACACAGTCACTTGACTGTGGGACACTGCAAACAGCCATAAACACAGGCTGGTTGCCAAGCCCACGACATGTGGTCACATGATCATGGGATGTGGGGGGGGGAGGAGTCAGGCACTTCGGAACAAAATCGTAAGTACCCCCAGGGATGTCCATCGTAACTTTGAACAGTTCCTAGTTGGCTGGTTGTAAATTGAGGACTATCTGTAACAGGCAGCAATAATTGAAACAAGAGGTATCCACAGGAGTTTAATTGGAGGGCAAGCGCTGAAAACAGCATTGTACCATTTGATAACGCATAGATAAAATGGGCAGAGTCTGTTCCCCAACTCTGCTTCATTTAACTTTGCTTCTAAATGAAAAAAGACAGTTGAACAACAAGAGATTTCGTGTGCTATTTATTTATTTATTTAGATCTTGCCTTTATTTTATTTTTTACAAAAAAACCCAAAAAAAAACCCCTCAAGGCAAATATATCCAACACACCTCCCGCCTCCTATTTTCCCCACAACAACAACTCTGTGAAGTGAGTTAGGTGGAGAGAGAATGACAGGCCTAAAATCACCCAGTGTCTCCTGGTGATTGGCCGAAAGTCACACAGCCGGCTTTCATGGTTAAGATGGGACTTGAACTCATGATCTCCTGTTTTCTAGACTGCTGCCTTAACCACTAGACCAGGGGTGTCAAGCTGCCGGCCCATGGGCCGGATGCATCGTAGCAAAACCGTGCCCACCCCACTGCCAGCAATGGCAAAAAAAGTCACAATACGTCGTGACACGTCACGTGACGTTGCGAGTTTGACACCCCTGCACTAGACCAAACTGACTCTCAGTTTGAACAAGTCTAGATATCTAGAAGAACTTGGTACCGTGGTTAAGATGTTGATCTATCACCTGAGGGAACCAAATCCAAATCCACTCACAACTGTGGAATCTCTTTTGTACCAAACATTCTCTTTCGTCCCTACTTACCACATAGAGTTGTGTTATTAAAACAAAAACAAAAACCAGCAGTGTTATGTATGCTGTCTTGAGCTCCAGGATGATAGGCAAAAGATAAAAGATAAAACTAACCAATAAAGAAAGTTAATAACAAAAAAAGCTTCTTTCAACATGTAAAAAACAAGAAAAAAGTGAAGGAAATGATTGGTCCACCAGTGGGTGAAAGTGGCAAAAAGGTGACAAGCAACAGGGAGAAAGCAGAACTATTTAACTCATTTTTTGCATCTGTCTTTACACAAAGGGAAAAAACAGACCAACCTACCAAAAATAGTGCCATAAAAAACAGAATAGAAATGCAAGTTAAGATAGGCAAGAAAACGGTAAGTGACCACCTGTCCAGCCTAGACGAGTTCAAATCACCAGGACCAGATGGATTACACCCCAGGGTTCTCAAGGAACTGGCAGATGTGATCTCAGAACATTTGAACTATATTTTTCAAAGATCCTGGAGCACTGGGGAATACCGGAGGACTGGAAAAGAGCTGATGTAGTTCCCATCTTCAAAAAAGGGAAAAAAAATGGATCCAGGAAATTACAGACCTATCAGCCTGACCTCAATACCTGGGAAGATTCTGGAAAAGATAATCAAACAACGAATCAGCGAACACCTAGAGGCAAACAAAATCATACTAAAAGCCAACATGGGTTTGTCAAAAACAGATCATGCCAGACAAACCTTATTGCATTCTTTGACCAAGTGACAAAATTAGTGGATCAGAGGAATGCTGTGGATATAATTTACTTGGACTTCAGTAAGGCATTTGATAAAGTAGATCACAACCTACTACTTGATAAGATAGAAAAATGTGGGTTAGACAGCATCACCACCAGATGGATTCGTAGCTGGCTGACCGGCCGTACTCAGCGTGTGGTCCTCAATGGAACCGCATCTACATGGAGGAAGTGTGCAGTGGGGTGCCCCAGGCCTCTGTCTGGGGCAGTGCTCTTCAACATCTTCATCAACGATTTGGACGAGGGGATAGATGGGGAACTCATCAAATTTGCGATGACACCAAGCTGGCAGGAATAGCCAACACTCCAGAAGACAGGCTTAAGATACAGGAGGACTGGGGACAGACTGAACATGGGCGCTATCTAACAAAAATGAAATTCAATGAGGGAAAAAAAAGTAAGGTTCTACATTTAGGCAAGAAAAACCAAATGTACAGGTATAGTATAGGGGTACCTTGCTCAATAGTAGTAACTGTGAGAGGGATCTTGGAGTCCTAGTGGACAATCACTTAAATATGAGCCAGCAGTGTGCTGCAGCTGCCAAAAAAAAGCCAACACAGTGCTAGGCTGCATTAACAGAGGGATAGAATCAAGACACGTGAAGTATTAATACCACTTTACAATGCCTTGGTAAGGCCACACTTGGAATACTGCATCCAGTTTTGGTCACCATGTATGTAAAAAAGATGTTGAGACTCTAGAAAGAGTGCAGAGAAGGGCAACAAAGATGATTAGGGGACTGGAGGCTAAAGCATTCAGAACGTTTGCTGGAATTGGTATGTCTAGTTTAATGAACTCTAATTTACTCAAAGAAGGCCACAAAAACTACAACTAGGGGTGACATGATAGCAGTGTTCCAATATCTCAGAGGTTGCCACAAAGAAGAGGGAGTCAAGCTATTCTCCAAGGCACCTGAGGGCAGGACAAGAAGTAATGGATGGAAACTAGTCAGGAAAGAAGCAACCTGGAACTGAGGAGAAACTTCCTGACAGTTAGAACAATTAACCAGTGGAACAACCTGCCTCCAGAAGCGGTGAATGCTCCAACACTGGAAGTTTTTAAGAAGAGACTGGACAGCCATTTGTCTGAAATGGTATAGGGTTTCCTGCCTGAGCAGGGGGTTGGACTCGATGACCTCCAAGGTCCCTTCCAACTTTATTATTATTATTATTATTAGTAGCATTTCCTTGTTTGATCTTGTGAAGGAGTGTTTGACATTTGCGATGCTGCTATATCGCTTCGGGTGCTTATTATAGGAAGGATCTAATTGAATCTGTATTTTGACCTTCTCCATATTTTGCATGGTAATTGGCTCACCAAGCCATTATTTTATAAAGCTCATGCAGAGTTGTAAACTAGATAACAAGACTGGATCCTCAAAATGCATGGCAAGAAGCATCGAAGGTTGAAACAGTCAAAACACACATCTGATTTTTTGGGGGGGGGGAGAAACAATTTGATGCCTTGATAGCTCAACATCTGAATTGTGTCATGTATGTACGGCTCTAATTAACCAGAGTGATGTGGATTGCAAGTACACTTGGAAGAAGCATATTAACTTGCCTTTGCAATGTCATTTCGTATTAGCTTTCTTCCTGCAATTCTGTCTTTGCATTTGGAATATAAATTTTGGGCTTTTTATAGCAAAAGCTGATCTGAAGGATGACCCTGTTCAGCAGTTCAGATTTACATAGTAAATGGATCAGATGGAGTAATTAGCATTGCAACTCTCTGTTTGGTTGTGCTAAAGGCTCCCGCTGTGGCAACATTGCACAAACCTTTCAGAAGACTCCATAACTGGCCATGTGTTATTCAGATGGTACATCTTTAATGATCACTGGTGTCTTGGAAATGGAGGGATGTTAGCTGGTGGTGGAAAGAAGGTCACTTGGATTAGACTGGAAAGATTGGATTAGATTGGAAAGAAGGTCACTTGGATGCTATCGCATGATAGCAGCTATCCAATATTTGAGGGGCTGCCACAAAGAAGAGGGGGGGTCAACCTCCATTTAGAATAGAATAGAGCTGGAAGGGACTTGGAGGTCTTCTAGTCCACTCCCCTGCTCAAGCAGGAAACCCTATACCATTTCAGACAAATGGTTGTCCAGTCTCTTCTTAAAAACTTCCAGTGTTGGAGCATTCACAACTTCTAGAGGCAGGTTGTTCCACTGATTAATTGTTCTAACTGTCAGGAAATATCTCCTTAGTTCTAGGTTGCTTCTCTCTTTGATTAGTTTCCATCCGTTGCTTCTTGTCTTGCCTTCAAGTGCTTTGGAGAATAGCTTGACTCCCTTTTCTTTGTGGCAGCCCCTGAGATATTGGAATACTGCTATCATTTCCCCCCTCGTCCTTCTCTTCATTAAACTAGATATACCCAATTCCAGCAACCGTTCCTCATATGCTTTAGCCTCCAGTCCCCTAATCATCTTTGTTGCTCTTCTCTGTACTCTTTCTAGAGTCTCAACATTTTTTTTACATCATGGTGACCAAAACTGGATGCAGTATTCCAAGTGTGACCTTACCAAGGCACTGTAAAGTGGTATTAACACTTCATGTGATCTTGATTCTATCCTTCCCTTAATGCAGCCTAGCATTGTATTGGCTTTTTTGGCAGCCGCAACACACTTCTGGCTCATATTTAAGTGATTGTCTACTAGAACTCCGAGGTCCCTCTCACAGTTACTACTGTTGAGCAAGGTACCACCTATACCAGGGGTAGGCAACCTTGGCTCTTTTTTGACTCGTGGACTTCAACTCCCAGAATTCCTGAGCCAGCCATGCTGAAGGGAAGGGGAGAGGTTTCCAAACTGAGCCATGCTGGCTCAGGAATTCTGGGAGTTGAAGTCCATGAGTCATAAAAGAGCCAAGGTTGCCTACCCCTGACCTATACTATACCTGTGTATTTGGTTTTTCTTATCTAAATGTAGAACCTTACTTTTTTCATCATGGAATTTCATTTTGTTAGATAGTGCCCAGTTTTCAAGTCTGTCAAGATCCTTCTGTATCTTAAGCCTATCTTCTGGAGTGTTGATTATTCCTGCTAGCTTGGTGTCATCTGCAAATTTGATGAGTTTGATGATGAACCTATTTGATGGAACCTATTCTCCAAAGCATCCAAAGGCAGGACAAGAAGCAATGAATGGAAACTGAACAAAGAGAGAAGCAACCTAGAACTAAGGAGAAATTTCCTGACAGTAAGAACAATCAACAGTTCAAAGTGCTGGCTACTTAGGCTGTGCATCCAGAAAAAGAGCTGGTCTATTGTTGGGGGAAAGGACCCACTCAAAAGAAATGTTCCATCCTCAAATCCCAGGTCCATTGTGGAACACAAATAAACCCAGGGATGTTGGTCATGCAGTCAGCCAGATGTTTAGATTGAATTTGGCATTTTTATCCACCTCTCAAGTCCTTCCCAAAGATTGGGGATAGGCATATGCTGTTGTTTGATGGTGTTAAAAGGTATCGTCACAGAATCTAAGCTTCTCCAAGTATAGCTGCATTTTGCAATTGACTGGTGGTGATTTTGTTAACGTTGATGGTGTTCAAGTGGTGCTCCAGGTGTTTTGAGATTGCACCCAAGGCACCTATTACTATTGGTACTATCTTTGCTTTCTTTTGCCACAGTCGTTCTACTTCTATTTGCAGCTATTTGTATTTTCATATTTTCTCCAGTTCTTTCTCTTCTCTTCTGTTGCTTCCAGGTACTGCTACATCCACTATCCAGACTTTTTTTGTGTTTCTTATTGACAGTTGTGAAGTCTGGGTTGTTATGTGGCAGACACTTGGCTGTTTGAATTCTAAAGTTCCAGAACTCTTTAAGCGTCCTCATTTTCTGCTACTTTGTCTATTTTCTTGCTTGCAGACAAATGATATTTTTTGCATATATTCCAATGCGCCATTGTTGCTACTTTGTCTTGTCATTGTTTGTAGTCAGTTTGTGCAATCCTCTGGCAGAATCTAGCTAGGTGGTCCACTATTTCGTCAGCTTTTTCTCGGAGGCAACATTCGCTATCTGTTGCTGTCCTCTGCATTCTGTCTTTGTATGATTATTATACATGGGTAATCTACAGTTAAATTCAGAGTCTAAGACTGGTGGAAGCTTATCTGTTGTAAATTTATATTGTTGTGTTTTGAAGTTAACTTTTAACAATATCGGAAAATTGCCATGAACATAATCATTTATCTTTTCAATAATCAATTTCTGTGAGATGGGTAGCCCCATAACTGTGATTAATAAAGAAATAAAATAAAATCTTAGAATTTTGCAGTGTTCCATGCAATGCACATCATTGCATTGGATTGACGTGAAAATATGCTGAAGAAATTATTCAAAATACACATTGGGTTGCAGCTTTTATAGAACTAACCCAAAGTGATTGGTAAGCATATAGGTGATATGTCCAAGTTTAAATTAGTTCTCACAAATTTGTGGTGTTCTACGGGTAATCCTCAACTTACAACAGTTCATTTAGCGACCGTTCAAAGTTACAACAGCACTGAAAAAGTGACTTATGACCCTTTTTTCACACTTACAACCCTTGCAGTATCCTCAAAATTCAGACACTTGGCAATTGGTTCATATTTATGACAGGTACAGTGTCCTGGGGGTCATGTGATCACCTTTTGTGACCTTCTGATAAGTAAAGACAATGGGGGAAGCCAGATTCACTTAATAGCTGCAGTGATTCACTTAACAACTGTGGCAAGGAAGGTCGTAAAAGGGGGCAAACTTCACTTAACAAATGTCTCACTTAGCAATAGAAATTTTGGGCTCATTTGTGGTCGAAAGTCGAGAACTACCTGTACTTATGTTGCTTTCATGCTCTATTGGCTTAGAATTCTTGAAATTTAACCCTGATCCACCTGTATCATAAAATGGGTGATTTTTTTTGGAAAAAAAAAGATTTTTAAATAAGACTTTTGGGACATTTCTTTTACAGTATATTTCTCGTGTTTAATGTTCAGACCTTGATGCATACTAAGAATTGGCCATTAAGTGCTACTTTCTGATTCTATTGCCTTCTTGAGAAAAGATAATTAAACAAAAAAAATATTATTTTCCAACTCTCAATTTTGCTAGCGAATGGCAGAAGAATGAGGAATGTGCATTATTATACCATTATATAAAAAAAGAAACAAATCAGTTTGAATTCATATAACAAAGCAAGTTTTAATAACTCACCCCTGGATGTTAAGCATATACATTTTACTGCCCATCTTCCTGAAATTGCACTCAGAAGCTGTCTTAGAAAGAGGATTTCTTTTATTCCTTGAGAGGTTTGAGAAGGACCAGGACAATACATTTATGTCAAAGGTCATGTGCCTCTAATTCATGGGAACATTTTAGCATTTTCATACCACTATTAGAGAATAGGACAAATAGAATTTACAGATAAATTTTGCGGCTGTCAGACTGAGGGTCAAGGCCCAATTCATTGTATTCTGTCATACAATTCACTCAGCAAACTTTACTGGATTTCCAGCTATTCAAGGGAAATTAGATCTTGAATTAATCCTCTCCTCCTGTAGATAAATGTGGACTACCAATGTCCCTGAATAAGCTAATTTGGACTTAATTCTGGTCCAAGTGACCTGTGTTAAAGTGGTCTCATTACTAAGATAGTGCTCTTAATAGCGAAATCTTGAGTCCTGTCCAGTGTGGGATTCAGCTGCTTCATACCAGTTCGGCAGAACCGGTAGCTAAATTTTGCTGCATACAGAGAACCGGCTGGCTTCCAGAAGTCCAGTCTAGGCCTTGGAGGCCTGGAGGAGGCCTCCCAGGCCTAGAACAACCCGCAGGAAGTGTGTGGATACCACTTCCAAAAGTCCGTTCTAGGCCTCAGAGGACTGGAGGAGGCCTCCCAGGCCTAGAACAACCCACCGGAAGTGCAGTGATGCCACTTCTGGAAGTCCATTCTAGGCTTCGGAGGCCCAGGCCTGCATCAGATAAGAGAACCGATTGTTCAGGTATTTGAATTCCACCACTGGTCCTGTCCATTTAGATGTCATATTATGTTTCCCCAGAACTCATTTTCTAACATGGCACAAGGAAGACTGTTTCAGGAAGTCCAAGTCCTGAAGATCCCTGTATAGTCAGGCTCTCTGAAGAAAGGAAGAATGGTAGATTCAGAACTTCTTGGGAAGCGGATCTTTACTAGACAGAAGATCAAGTCTACATTCTAGATTCTCAACATATGTTGGCTAGCCCAACCTTTGAAAGTAACTCCAAAGAGAAAGAGAAAGTTAGAGACAATGAGGAGATAACATTCTCTTGTTCATTTTAGTGGCCCCCAACCTTTTGGGCATCAGGAACCGGTTCCGTGGAGATAGATTTTTCCATGGACCGGAGGGCGCATGGTTTCGTGTGCTACCTGCACCCCATGGATGGGGCTTCGCTTGTTTGCGTGGCCCGGTTGCTGGCCAGTCCATGGACTGGGGGTTGGGGACCCCTGGGCTAGAGTGTTATTTCCATGGAAATTAAATGAAGCTTCTCACAGATCCAGCAGCTGATGGAGACCATTCCCATTCCTTCTTTCCAAATGTTATTGTCCAGTGTAAGGGGAGTATCTAGCATCATCTAGAATCATAGAACAGAAGTTCAAAAGGGAACTGGCAGATCATCTAAGACCGTGATTTTCTCAATACAGAAATTCTATCCCTGTCCAGCCTCCTCCACCAGAGGAGAGTTACCGCCTCACATGATAGTTGATTCCATTGTTCAATAGCTTGTATAATTAGGAATATCTTCCTAGTGTTCAACCAAAATTAGCTTCTTTGTAATTTAAATTGATTGTGTTTTTTTTTAATCTTGTCTTCAGGAACAACTCTAAAGAATTGCACTTGTCTTCTACATGACAGCCCTTCAGATCGCTGAAGACAGCTATCATGTCTCCCCACAGTGCTGTTTCTTCCAGATTAAACACCTCCAATCATTCATCATACGTTTTCTCTTCAGATCCCTTTTCATCTTGGTTTCTTCAGTTTCTCCATCTTCAGCCTAAACTGGAGTGCCCAGAACTAGGTACAGGTAGTCCTCGACTTACGACCACAATTGAGCCCAAAATTTCTGTTGCTAAGTGAGACATTTGTTAAGTTGGGTTTTGCCCCATTTTATGATCTTTCTTGCCACAGGTGTTAAATGAATCCCTGCAGTTGTTAAGTTAGTAACTCAATTGTTAAGTGAATCTGGCTTCCCCATTTGACTTTGCTTGTCAGAAGGTCATAAAATGGGATCACATGACCTCGGACACTGCAACCGTCATAAATGTGAGTCAGTTGTCAAGCATCTGAATGTAAATCACACGACCATGGGGATGCTCAATGGTCATAAGTATGAAAAATGGTTCATAAGTCACTTTTTTCATTGCTGTTGTAATTTTGAACAGTCACTAAGTGAACTGTTGTATGTCAAGGACTACCTATATACTAAGATTATTATAGCTTGACCTAAGATTATATTTATTGCTTGAATTATGTCACTTAAATATGAGCCAGCAGTGTGCTGCAGCTGCCAAAAAGGCCAACACAGTGCTAGGCTGCATTAACAGAGGGATAGAATCAAGATCACGTGAAGTGTTAATACCACTTTACAATGCCTTGGTAAGGCCACACTTGGAATACTGCATCCAGTTTTGGTCACCATGATGTAAAAAAGATGTTGAGACTCTAGAAAGAGTACAGAGAAGAGCAACAAAGATGATTAGGGGACTGGAGGCTAAAGCATATAAGGAACGGTTGCTGGAATTGGGTATGTCTAGTTTAATGAAGAGAAGGACGAGGGGGGACATGATAGCAGTGTTCCAATATCTCAGGGGCTGCCACAAAGAAGAGGGAGTCAAGCTATTTTCCAAAGCGCCTGAAGGCAGGACAAAAAGCAACAAATGGAAACTAATCAAAGAGAGAAGCAACCTAGAACTAAGGAGAAACTTCCTGACAGTTAGAACAATTAACCAGTGGAACAACCTGCCTCCAGAAGCAGTGAATGCTCCAACACTGGAAGTTTTTAAGAAGAGACTGGACAGCCATTTGTCTGAAATGGTATAGGGTTTCCTGCTTGAGCAGGGGGTTGGACTAGATGACCTCCAAGGTCCCTTCCAACTTTATTATTATTATTACCTCCAGCTTGAATATATATGTCAACCTCCAGCTCGAATATCCAAATAAAAAGTCCAGGATTACTTTCATTTCTGAAAAGCTTACTCATTTATTGAATACATGGCATGGTATAGGCCAGGGGTTCCCAACCGGGGGTGCTCGCACCCCCGGGCGTGCAAGATGATATTCCAGGGGGTGCAAAACCTTGGGTTTTCACAATTATAGTGTATATGCATAATTCGTTGCCGTTATTTCAAACTTTTGTAAGGGATGTGAGAATATATCAGAAGCATTCTACAGGTGCGGGGTATAGAAAAGGTTGGGAGCCGCTGGTATAGGCGAAGGAAAATTAACTCTAAAATCCTAAGACATCTAATCAAAGCATATAACAATGACATTCCCAGCCAAACCCCCCAGATGTCCATCTAGCTCACGTAAACAAATTCTCTTTGTATGGGAACCGTCTGCTATCTCCTTCACACCAGCTAGAATGTTCTTGAAAAGTTTCCAGACAGCCATCTCTCAGCAAACTTCCCCAGAGCTGGAGAAGTTTTCATTTCTCTAACTAACCCATCATCTCCCCCCGGGCTTACTCTAATGGCAAGAGGAAAACAAAGAGACATTGGACGAAGAAAAGCAGAATGGAACATACATGCATTAATGATTCACCTGTGGAGATGGTTACCAGCATCAAGTTCCTGGGTGTGCATCTAACGAGTAGGCTGACCTGGTCGCTCAACAGTGAGAAACTGGTGAAGCGGGCACAGCAGCGCCTGCATTTTCTGCGTCGCATGAGAAAAGCACATCTTCCTTCCCCTGTCCTGACCACTTTCTACAGGGGGACAATCGAGAGCATCCTGTCATACAGCATCACAGTCTGGTTTGGAGGCATCACTGCTTCAGACAGGAAGGCGGTGCAGAGAGTGGTGAGAATGGCCGAAAAGATCATTGGCAGTTCCCTCCCTCCCATCCAGGACATAGCACAGAAGCGTTGCTTGAGCAGGGTCCGTAAGATTATCTGGGACACTACACACCCTCTTCACGACCTGTTTTCCTTGTTACCTTCTGGGAGGAGGCTTCGTGGTATCCGTAGCAGAACATCCAGATTCAGCCATAGTTTCATTCCATACAGCATTAATCTTGCGAACTCTCAAGCTTCCTCCTTCCGTTATATATTCAAGATGGACAGTATTTAATATTTATTTGCTACGTATATGTAGGGATGTGGGTCTATACATATGTTGTTCATAGTATGTTTAGGTGTGTGTCATGTATGTGTTTCACTTTGAGAGCGGGCAACTAAATTTCATTTTTGATGTGTGCCGTTGTGCCCACAGTATAAAAATAACAATAAAGGTTATCTTATCTGATCTTATCTTATCTTACAAACCATTCATTCAGCAACCAATTGGAAAAAAGTGGCTTATAATCAATCCTCACATTTATGACCATTGAAGCATCCCCATAGTCACATGATCGAAATGTGAGTGCTTGACAACCAGCATGTATTTAAAACAGTATCCTGGGATCATGCGATCTCCATTTGCCAACTTCCCAGCCGCCTTCCAACAAACAAAATCAATGGGGGAAGAAGGATTCACTTAACAACTGCACGGCTCACTTAACAACTGGAGTGTTTCACCTAACCACTATGACAGTAAAGATCGTAAATTCAGCTGTGACTCACTTAACAACCGCATTGCTTAGCAATGGAAATTCTGGTGCCTGCTGTGGTCGTAAGTTGAGGACGATCTGTATTCAGGGTAATGTCATCAGGAAATAACGACAACGAAAACAACAACTCTGTGACATGTTATAAATCACTACAGGTAGTCCTCGACTTACATCCACAGTTGAGCCCAAAATTTATGTTGTTAAGTGAGACATTTGTTATGTAAGTGATTTTTTCCCCCCATTTTACAACCTCTCTGGCCACCGTTGTTAAGCGAATCACTGCGATTGATAAGTTGGTAACCTGGTTGTTAAGTGAGTCTGGCTTCTTCATTGACTTTGCTTTATCAGAAGGTCACAAAAGGGGATCACGTGACCTTGGAACACAACAACGGTCATAAATATGAACCAGTTGCCAAGGATCTGAATTTTGATCACCTGATCATGGGGATGCTGCAAAGGTCATAACTGTGAAAAATGGTCAAAAGTCACATTTTTCAGTACTGTTGTAACTTTGAACGGTCACTAAACAAACTGTTGTAAGTTGAGAACTACATGTACTCTATCAAAAGAAATTATACATAATCACCAAGGCTATATATTAGAGAGAAAAACAGGGGAGTGCATTGTATCCATACAGAAAACCATCTCATTACACACACACAAAAACCACAACCTATGCACCAGGCAGGAGAATAAAACACATCTTTATGTGTTGTTAAATCAGGACCAAGATTAAACTTCAAAATGCTTAAAGGTCAGAACTTCCCAAATGAGGTCAATCTATTTATCCTGCTTTACTCATGGAATGACTACAGTAAATCTCTCACTCTAACAAAAACCATTTTCCTACGTCTTTCGTTGAACCTGACTAGATTTAGAATTAAATGTTGAAATATTAAATCCCTTTCCCCAGCTCCTTCAACCATAGAGAACATAATCATCGTTTCTGTCTGGGCTTGAATTAAATGATTTCCAGTTCTAAAATTAAATACGTATATGCCAGCAATAATAAGAGGAAGTAGGGGGAAACTGTTTAGCTAATTCTAAATAATCCAGCTATCTTGCTGATTGTGGGCTCCTTTGTGCAACTAACAGATATACAATGTAGAGGACAATAAAAACTAAAAATTGCCAGCTGTAATTTTTCTCTTTAAAGGAGAACAGTTGTGTTTGTATTTGTTAACTTGTAATCTTGTAATTGTGTTTTTACTGTCTAATGCAAACATATTTGTTAGTGCGTATGATTTTGCAATAGAAGTTGCATAGAGAAATTTAGCAAGTCTTACCCCCCCCCCCCTAGTTTCTAGTTGGGCATGCTCAGCCAAAATGTGTTGCTGGGTTGTAGTTTACTATAAACCATGGCTTACAGTTTATGGAAAGGGCCGGCACTAGAACAGTGTTCTTAAAATTTGTGGTGTCATACCCCTGACTCCTGTAAAATAGTAAATGAAATAATTGTGTGACTCCTGTCCACTAACAATTAACAAATAATTTTGGCATTCCTGCCCAATTGTAGTTTCCTTGTGATTAAGCTGGGCAAGAAATAATATGCCACTTATTTTTAGTTGACAGGTCTTTGGTGCTCTCTGAGCTTGGTTGTTTTCTTGTAGACATTTCATTAACAAACTAGATAACGGCATCAGTGCTAGTAGGGAGTAGGGATTGCTGGCATTTTATATTCTGGTGGTTTGCTCTGGCAGTGGTCTCCTCCCTCCCTCAGTCTGTTTGTTTGTTTATTATTTGTTTATGAAATTTATTTGCCGACCATCTCATTTCCAATGACTCTGAGCAGTTTTCAGCATAAAACCAGTTATTTTTAGTCATTTGGTTTTAATTCTAATGACACAGTGATAGAAATGCTCAATTGCAAATTTTATAAAATGAAATATTCTCATTGGAAATAAAGAAAGAAACATCAGGAAATCTGTTTTCTAGATCCAGGTCACTGAGCCCTTAAGGCCCAACGTTGACCTATAGAAACTGGGCATGAAAGCCCACATCAGTGTGTCAGGAGATAATGAAACAATTGAGCCCAATCCTCATGTTTATTGTTTGCTTTTTAAAAACAGGAAAGATCAGAATGCTTAATTCTTAGTTCTTTGGTTTCTTAAACTTACAAAATTTTATGCAACTATTGTTCTTGTTTTGTTGTTAGTTGCGAAGTCATGTCCGACCCATCGCGACCCCATGGACAACGTTCCTCCAGGCCTTCCTGTCCTCTACCATCTTCTGGAGTCCATTTAAGCTCACGCCTACTGCTTCAGTGACTCCATCCAGCCACCTCATTCTCTGTGGTCCCCTTCTTCTATTGCCCTCTATCTTTCCCAGCATGAGGCTCTTCTCCAGTGAGTCCTTCCTTCTCATTAGTAGGCTAAAGTATTTGAGTTTCAACTTCAGGATCTGGCCTTCTAAAGAGCAGTCAGGGTTGATCTCCTCTAGGACTGACCGGTTTGATCGCCTTGCAGTCCAGGGGACTCACAGGAGTCTTCTCCAGCACCATAGTTCAAAGGCCTCAATTCTTTGGTGCTCAGCGTTTCTTATGGTCCAACTTTCACAGCCATACATTGCAACTGGGAAAACCATGGCCTTGACTATACGCACTTTTGTTGGCAGGGTGATGTCTCTGCTTTTTAGTATGCTGTCTAGATTTGCCATAGCTTTCCTCCCCAGGAGCAAGCGTCTTTTAATTTCTTGGCTGCAGTCCCCATCTGTGGTGATCTTGGAGCCCAGGAAGATAAAATCTATCACTACCTCCATTTCTTCTATTTGCGAAACTGCTTAATTGAGGATATGTAAGATTTCTGCTATTTTTTCCAATGTTGTCTATTAGGTGAGAAAGTTCCCAGCCCCTGCCATTATGTGTTTTATCCTGGAAATTGTGGGAAAAGAAAACATGGCATAATATGTAATGTGTAAATTCAGACTCAAGACATTTTCCCCTCCTTTATTTACCTCCAAGTTCATTCCCACATACCATTACAGTTTTTACAAAGGGTTGTCACTGAAGACTGTTTGTCAGGCAGAAGGAACCAGAACGACATCATGAGCTGATCAGAGAACTACGTTTATTGCTACTTGCCTATGTACAAGAATCTCCCAGACTAACTGCACTCTCTTGAGAACAACTAGATAAGCACTCCATGGATTGAGGGGGGGGGGGCAGTCATATCTCCACTGCTTCATCCCCTTCAGGTATTCCAGCCTAGCTAGTCTCTTAACATCGCCCCTTTCAGCTGCAAATTCCACCACACTACTCAAAAATGACAGTTGCTGCAAAATACAACTGCCTAAACCAAGAACTAAGGAAGACTTTCCTGACAGTTTGAACAACTAATCATGACTTGCCTCTAGAAGTTTTGGGTGCTCCAACACTGAAGGTTTTTAAGAAGAGAGTGGACAACCATTTCTCTGAAATGGTATAGAGTTTGCTGCTTGAGCAGGAGAGGGGGTTGGACTAGAAGACCTCCAAGGTCCCTTCCAATTCTCTGTTATTCTGTTATCAATTGGCAGACTGTATTTATATTTATAGCATCTACACTGTGGCCCCTACAATAGGTTTCTAGGCACAGTTCAAAACAGCAAGAGCAATAGCACTTAGACTTATATACCACTTCACAGTGCTTTACAGCCCTCTCTAAGCAGTTTACAGAGTCAGCCTATTGCCCCCAACAATCTGGGTCCTCATTTTACCCACCTCAGAAGGATGCAAGGCTGAGTCAACCTTGAGCCGGTCAAGATCGAACTGCTGGCAGTCCACAGAGTTAGCCTGCAACACTGCATTCTAACCCCTGCACCACCATGGCTCTTAAATGCTGGTTTTCCCTCTAAAGCAGCGGTTCCCAATCTTTCTGGCTTTGTGGACCGGCGGGGGGGGGGGGGGGGGAGAGGGGATGGTTCCACGTCCCCACCACTTCCACAGCTTGGTTTCGAATGGGTTGCAACCCGATACTGGGCTGCGGCCCAGGGGTTGGGGACCCCTTCTCTAAAACGCTTGATGGTGAAATTATTTATTATAGCAGAAGCTTTATGGAGTATTTTTATGCCCATATTGTTAACTGCTGACAGTCTATATTAGGGGTCTTCAAACTTGGCCCTTTTATGACTTGTGGACTTCAACTCCCAGAATTCCTCAACCAGCGTGCCTGGCTGAGGAATTCTGGGAGTTGAAGTCCACAAGTCATAAAAGGGCCAAATTTGAAGACCCCTGGTCTATATGATTATGGCAGATTGGAAATCTAATCAGTCAATGCATATGATACCTCCAAGTTCCCTCACTAAACAGCCTGTATATGTCTCTCCCTAATTTTCCTTTCTAACGGTTCACATATTTAGCATCTGTGCACAAATATCTGAACGCATTGATAGATATTCCCTCTGATTAAGAATCTTGAGTACAGGTAGTCCTTGACTTATAACCATTCATTTAGTGATCGTTTGAAGTTACAACTCCCATTATATGACCCTGTAATCCCTTAATTTGGGGTAATTCGGGGAGACTGGATGTCCCTGAAAAAGGTAACGTGACCTCTTTTTTTTTACACTTACGATGGTTGCAGCATCCCTGGGCTCACGTGATCAAAATTCGGAAGCTTGGCAACTGGCTCATGTTTATGACGGTTGCAGAGTCCCGGGGTCGCGCGATCCCCTTTTGCAACCTTCTGACAAGCAAAGTCAATGGGCAAGCCAGATTCACTTAACAACGGGGTTACTATCTTTTCAACTGCAGTGATTCCCTTAACAACTGCAGCAAGAAAGGTCATAAAATGGGGCAAAACTCCCTTAACAAATGTCTCGCTTAGTAACATGAATTGTGGTCATAACAACTCAAGAACTACCTTTATTTAGATGTTTCATTTATTTGGCATGCCTGCATATACTCCATTGTTCGTATCCGGATGAGCTATTTTAGGTATCTTGAATGTGCAAACAGTTTCAAGGGGATTCTTGATGAGGAACCCCCCTCTGGGTGATATTTTGTAGACAGAGGTAATTTCTGAAAAGGCCTTGTATCTGATTGGCATCTGAGCATTATGACAGACAAAAAAAATATCTTGTGAAGTTTTCAGTAATAATGTTTGATGGTATTACTTGTTTTGCATAAGAATGTAGATGCTGGAGAGATCTGATTCTCATAAATTTCTGTTTGGCATGTCCTGATTACCTCTCATTACCTGTCGTGGACTATCTCTAGAATAAAAATTTAGCTACCCAGCAGAGTTGCCATTACTCTGAATATTGGAAAACAATTCTTGGCAGTGTAAATGTGTTTAAAAATTCATTTAGACATGCATTGTGCAGCTGCCTTTTTAAAAGAAATACACATTAGTGTCAAAAGGGAAGGAAACTACACAGGAAAAATTGAGACGTGACATAGCTGATCTTAATAAAGGACACTTAACAAGCACCAATCCATAGCTTGCAAGATATGTTTGACTGGTTTATTGCAAGTTACTCAGCCCCTGTGTTGGGAAATCAAAAGTCTAATTGAGATCAAGAATGGACAACCTAAAAGCTACCTTTTAACTGCCTATAAATCCCACAAAAGGCTTTGAATTACCACTTGGACATGCATTCTTTCCCAACACCTCAAAAAAATAAATAAATCACAACCCATTTCTAATTTCATGTAACTCAGACTTAATATTAGGGTATGGGCTGTTTAACATTTGCTTGAATGGACTGATATATGAAAATGCTGGCCTATCTCAAATTGATCCTAAGATTATAACTTCCTGACAGTGAGGACAATCAACCAGTGGAACAGCTTATCCCCAGAAATCATGGGTGCTCCATCGCTGGAAGTTTTTAAAAAGAGACTGGACAATCACCTGTCTGAGATGGTATAGGTTCTCCTGCTTGATAGGGGGCTGGACTAGAAGACCTCCAAGGTCTCTTCCAGCTTCTATTCTATTCTATTCTATTCTATTCTATTCTATTCTATTCTATTCTATTCTATTCTATTCTATTCTATTCTATTCTATTCTATTCTATTCTTACATTACATTACATTCTAAAATATAAAGAAAAATGAAAATGAAGATATAATAGGGGAATAAAAGGGGAAGAGAGAAAAGTGTAGGATAGAGAGGGGGAAAATGCACTATATGTAAGCATCTAATAATAACAACAGTAATAAGCAAAACAGGAGGAGTTGGTAGCAGAGGAAGCCAACAAAGCTCTTGAATCCTTTTCATTCCCAAACCAGGTGCCTTCTGCCAAAGGTGCTGTTCAAAAGGCAACGCATTGGTCCAAGAAAGTCCAGTTGCCTTTTGAACAGCATCTGTGGGACAACCATGATCTGAATGACTGACTATCTCCATAGACATCCAGGTACCTTCTCCTTTGCCTCCTCCTCAGAAAGAGGAAACAAAGCTCTCTAACTAATAAAGAAGAATTGAAACAAAGAATAACTGAGGATCTAGAACAGCACAAAAACAACAGAATGAGTTGCCTGCATTGAAGCTTGATCCCCTCCCAAAAAAACAACTAGCACAAGTATTAAAAGATTCCAATACTATAATATCAAATATAAGTACCAGCTCATTTGTACTGTACAAAGACAGCAACAGACAGCAAATGCCGCTCTGCAAAGAACCTGTAGAAACAGTGGACTGTCTAATTAGTTGCTGCAAGAAGATCTCATAGACTGACCTCAAACAATGGCATGACAAAGTAGCAACAATGACGCACTGGAATTCCTTAATAAATATCATTTGCCTGCAAGCAAGAACCGGTGGAACCATAAGATAACCAAAGTAATAGACAACGAGGAAGCTAAACTGCTCTGGGACTTTAGAATTCAAACAAAGTAGCATCTGCGACATAACACCTCAGACTAAACAATTGTTGATAATAAAGACAAGTCTGAACAGTGGACATGGTGGTAACTAAGGGCAGCAGAAGAGAAGAGAAAGAACTGGAGAAAATCACAAAATACAAGGACCCACAAATAGAAGTAGAATGTCTGTGGCAAAAAAACCTCCCAAATATAGTACCAGTATAATATCGTGTTTCCCCGAAAATAAGACCCAACCGGAAAATAAGCCCTAACATGATTTTTCAGGATGCTCGTAATATAAGCCCTACCCCCAAAATAAGCCCCAGTTAAGATCATCAGCCAGACAGATGCATTCAGTACCGTATTTCCCTGAATATAAGCCCTAACTGGAAAATAAGCCCTAATGTGTCTTTTGGAACAAAAATTAATATAAGACCCGATCTTATTTTTGGGAAAACACAGGTAGGTGCATTGGGTCCAATCTCAAAACATCTGGAGCAACATTTGAACACCATCAGTTTTGACAAATTCATTATCAGTCAGTTGCAAAAGGCAGCTTTATTTGGAACAGTTACATCCTGCAATGATATTAATATTAATACCACTTTACAATGCCTTGGTAAGGCCACACTTGGAATACTGCATCCAGTTTTGGTCACCACGATGTAAAAAAGATGCTGAGACTCTAGAAAGAGTACAGAGAAGAGCAACAAAGATGATCAGGGGACTGGAGGCTAAAACACATAAGGAACGGTTGCTGGAATTGGGTATGTCTAGTTTAATGAAGAGAAGGACGAGGGGGGACATGATAGCAGTATTCCAGTATCTCAGGGGCTGCCACAAAGAATAGGGAGTCAAGCTATTCTCCAAAGCGCCTGAAGGCAGGACAAGAAGCAACGGATGGAAACTAATCAAGGAGAGAAGCAACCTAGAACTAAGGAGAAACTTGCTGACAGTTAGAACAATTAACCAGTGGAACAACCTGCCTCCAGAAGCGGTGAATGCTCCAACACTGCAAGTTTTTAACAAGAGACTGGACAGCCATTTGTCCGAAATGGTGTAGGGTTTCCTGCCTGAGCAGGGGGTTGGACTCGATGACCTCCAAGGTCCCTTCCAACTTTATTATTATTATTATTATTATTATTATTATTATTATTATTATTATTATTATTATTATTATTATTATTATTATTATTATTATTATTATTATTAGCATTAGCATTATTAGCATTAGCATTAGCATTAGCATTAGCATTAGCATTAGCATTAGCAGCATTATTATTAGCATTATTGTTAGCATTATTAGCATTATAAACATCAATATCTGCCTACCCCAGGTCCTTGGGAAGGACTCAAGAAGTGGACAAAAATGCCAAATCCAGTGTGAACATGTGGCAGACTATGTGACCTACCATAATCATAATCATTTTGGCACAGGGGTAAATGCAGAATAAATAAAACAGGCATGTACAATAGCTGTAATTTTTATTTCCCCCCCCGCCCCCCATGAGATTAAAATTACTAGAAAATCAAGTTATTAATGGGATTGGGTGCTTACTGTCATTAAGGTATATAGACAAACTTCCTTATTTGTGTATGACATGACATTGTTGGCCTTCCAATTTTATGGCCAATTAATCCGCTTTACACAGAAGGCTTTTACTGCCTTGATTTAGCACTGTAGGAATTACTCTAAGTATGGGTAGGCCAAACAGCTCTCTATAATTATACACATTTCATATATCTGCATGTGCATCTTGGTCCGCACAAAAAGCAGTTTTTTTGTTATTTGGAGTCTTCTGATTGGGTTGCATTCAATAAATCTAATTATAGGAACTGAACATTTGTAAAGAGTTCCTGTTTCTTTATATACACTTACCATTCCTCCAACCCCCCCCCCCCCCACACACACACACACACACAGCCCACTTGCAATTAATCTTTAGTTCCACTTGATTGGGATTTATAATTTATGATTCTTCTCCAACATCTGTCTCTGGCCCCATAAATCAAACAGGAACTATAACATTTAACAAGTCTTTTGTGGATTCTCATACATTGTCAACTATCTCCCATCCTATACTCTCAGACATATATATATATATATATATATATATTCCAGTTGTAGAGAGAGCTGGTAATCTACATTTAAATCAAACAAAATCAAAGAAACGCAGTTTTCTTGTTTTTTTTGTTTTTTGTTTTAAACCGTTGTCTAAGGCAACAGTCATTGTTGATGTGTTTAAATCGGTAAATAAGAAACAAAACAATCCAATTAAAATAAACATGTTTTTTTTTTCATTTCTTTGAGAGTATAATTTTATCAAATGAGCACTTATGTTTATCCTCAAAAGTGTGATAGTCGGATTTGATATTTCTGAATGCATATGAAAGAAAAAAGGACTTCTTGGTGCTCTCCAAGCTTGGTCGTTTTCTGGCAGACATTTCATTACTCAAACTAGGTAACATCATCAGAGCACTGATGATGTTACCTAGTTTGGGTAATGAAATGTCTGCAACAAAACAACCAAGCTCAGAGAGCACCAAGGGCCCCTCATTTCAACCTGAGCTGCAAATATTCTCTTTTATTAGTTAGGGCTTCAGTTGCACTGCCATCTTAATTTTCTTGACATCCCCTAAAGATGTTCTTTAGGCCAGTAATTTTCTCCCAGCCCATGATCTGCTATTTTGGAGATAGAATAAAATAGAATAACAGAGTTGGAAGGGACCTTGGAGGTCTTGTAGTCCAGCCCCCTGTTCAGGCAGGAAACCCTGTACCATTTCAGACAAATGGTTGTCCAATCACTTCTTAAAAACTTCCAGTGTTGGAGCATTCATAACTTCTGGAGGCAGGTTGTTCCACTGTTTAATTGTTCTAACTGTCAGGAAATTTCTTCTTAGTTCTAGGTTGCTTCTCTCCTTGATTAGTTTCCATCCATTGCTTCTTGTCCTGCCTTCAGATGCTTTGGAGAATAGCTTGACTCCCTCTTCTTTGTGGCCACCCCTGAGATATTGAAAGACTGTTATCATGTCACCCCTCATCCATCTCTTCATTAAACTAGACATACCCAATTCCAGCAACCGTTCCTTATATGTTTTAGCCTCCAATCCCCTGATCATCTTTGTTGCTCTTCTCTGTACTCTTTCTAGAGTCTCAACATCTTTTTTACATTGTGTTTCTAAAGAAAAAGTGGATACCTGTAGATGAAAATAGCAATAGCACTTAGACTTATATATCACTTCACAGTGTTTTATAGCCCTCTCTAAGTGGTTACAGAGTCAACATATTGCCCCCAACAATCTGGGTCTTCATTTTATCGACCCTGGAAGGATGGAAGTCTGAGTCAACCTTGAGCCGGTCAGGATCGAACTAGTGGCAGTGGGCAGAGTTTGCCTGTAATACTGCATTCTAACCACCACGGCTCAAATTGTTATTCTTGGTAGGAAGTACTACTACTTCTTCAGTCTCTGAATCAGAGGATTTAGACAAGACAACAGCACTCAATAGTAGGTTCTTCTATAATAAGTTCAGGTTCATCCAGGACTTGGTAGTGGATAAATCAATGGATTGGTTGGGTGAGAATGGCAATGTAGCTTCTCAGGTGCCCATCCTCTAAGTTGGTGAAAGAACCTCATGGGGGAGCCAACATGAGCATGTGGTGTGGATGCAAGAGCTTCCTCCATCATATCAATCATTCTAGAAAAGAAGCATCTGTCATGAGATAGTCCCATGGAATCTATGAGATTCACTATGAGCTGTGGTGGTGCAGTGGTTAGAAGACAGCATTGCAGGCTAATTCTGCCCACAGCCAGCAGTTCGATCCTGACCGGTTCAAGATTGATTCAGCCTTCCATCCTTCCGAGGTTGGTAAAATGAGGACCCGGATTGTTGGGGACAATATGCTGACTCTGTAACCTACTCAGAGAGGGCTATAAAGTACTATGAAGCAGTGTATAAGTCTAAGTGCTATTGCTAAGTGCTATTGCTATGATTAAGCGAGGAGAAAGAGGATCAAATCTATTGCATCAATGGCCTGACCCTTGAAAGTTACTTCTCATGAGCAAAGCATCATCTGCAAAAAAAGAAGGCCAAAACCATTGGTATGTATAAACCTTTATGTATATAGGTCTTTGGTAATTCGGGTTTTCTCCCGCGTAAAATTGGAAGTGTCTTGGCGACGTTTCGACGAAGTCTCATTCGTCATCTTCAGGCTGGTGTCTCTTCGGCCTCGTGCTTCTAGGAGCAATGTGTGATCGCAGCTGTTTCTTCCTTTTAACTTTATGTATATATATATATATATATATATATATTGAAGTTTGACTATCAGATAACATAACAAGGGCCACCTATATTGAATATTGTACTGTAAACCACACTCCGGAGTGACAGTGCTAAATTCCGCAGTAGAGGAATGTCTTAAATAACTAAAAAGCACTTAAGGAACTTAAGAAGACAAGAGCTTTCAAAAGTCCTAGCTCGGTGTTCTTTTGGTCCAGGTTAGGTTTCCCAGTTATCACTGCATTTCCAGTCTTCCAGTGGAAAATTGGGTTAAAAACTGGCAGATCAGCCAAGTTCCCTCGGAAGGGCTTTGCAAACTGCAGAATTAATCAGTGGATTGTCAGAGAGCTGCAGACTTATTACTTTTTAATGGCATTTTTTATTACTTGCTAATTATAAGGTGGAAAAGGTGCGGGGCGCAGCAAGTATCCTAGTTCCTTAAGTAAATCAGAGCAGAAGGTCGCTATAAATTGAAAAGTTATTAACTGCGTACTTTGCTGAAGATATAATGCTTAGCATTAGAAAACCTGAGAATAAAAAGACTCCCCTTTTTTCCCCCTTTTTGTCCCCCCACTCATTTTTGTAATGTCCACAGATGGCATAAGCTAATTATTCTCATTTGTATCGCACCTTACACCTCAGTTGATTTTTTTTTTTCTGGAACGTTGAAAAACAGATGAACACGTCAGTTTTTGTAGCTGTGTGAGAGAAGGGTGTTTTTTGGTTTTTTTTTCTCCATTAACAGGATCAGGCAGGACCATCTGTGTATTCTGCTGAAAAGTTTGCCACCAACAGTGAATTCCAAACTTTCAAACAATGGGTGAATGTGTGTTTTATCCCACAGAAGATAACAGTGTTGAGTTAAATTGGATTCAAAGTTCATTTTAGTTCAAGTTGCAAATTCTCCATCTGTGTCTGAAGGGCAGATGTGGCTAGGGAGGAAGAACAGAATGGGTATGGTCTACATTAGGAACATTTAGTAGAAACCACAACGAAAGCAAAATGATATTGTGTGGTTCAAGATGGCATACACAATTGATGTGCATACATAGCCAGACTAAGAGTATCTACAAACTCATTAACCACGATGAGACAACAACAAAAAAAGAATCCCGTACTGGATCGGTCGTGACTCGGGTTAACAAGGACCGCAGTAGTTGTTGTCCCTGGAAAGCTGTCGAAAAATGAGTTACAGGGTTGGGGGCTTACTCTGCAAAAAAAAACTTGCCAAGAAAATCCTATGGAAAGGGTCTCAAATGTGTCATGCAGGGGAATTCACTGGAGAAAGCAATTATGCTTGGAAGAGTTAGCAGTAAAAGGAAACCGGGCCGTCAAAGAACATGGTGGCTACTACACACCATCAAAGCTGACACCAGCCAGAGCATGGAACAAATCAAAGAAGTAGTGCAAGGTCGGAAGTTGTGGAGAAACCTGGCTCATAGAATCGCCAAGAATCAGACATGCCTGAATGAATAACATCATCATCACCATCATATAATTCTTGTCTTTTCAAAAAAAATATATCATGCTATAAATGATTTCATACCTTTCCACAGGCCTCCAGACTCTCCCATAATTTCACGTTCAGAATTATAAGTGTTCTCCTAGTATATCTAGGGTTATCCCCCTGGGAAAGGTGTGTGGTTAACTTAGAAAACAACTATATGTTAACTCATTTTTTTTTTCCTATAGCCCATGCCATTTCCTTCTCTCTTTCTGCCATGCTTTCAAACTGATGTCTTGACTTCTACCAGATCCCAGACTAGCATCAATGATAGAGATACAAGTATTCCTTGACTTACAACTATTTGTTTAGTGACCATTCAAAGTTACAACAGCACTGGAAAAAATGACGTGACCATTTTTCACACTTACAATCATTTTAGTCACATGATCAAAATGCAGATGCTTGATAACTGGTTCACATTTATGACAGTTGCCATGTCCCGGGGTCATGTGATGCCCTTTTGCAACCTTCTGTTGGAAGAAAAGTCTTCATCCTGGTTCATCCAAGCTGGGAATAAACATGGCAACTGCTTTGGGAAGAAGGTTGTAGTTTATTGGAGAGGAGAGCCAGACAGGAAGATGGTTCTGGCAGCAAGAGAAGTGAAAAAAGGACTGAGCACATGTAGGAAGTGGATTTTTATACTCTCTGGAGCCTTTTGTTTGGAGTTATTTCCTGTTCCTGTTTTGAGGCTATTTCCTGTGTCATGTATTCTGACCTGAGTTTGGGTGTGCCCTTTGGCCTTTGTGAGTTAATCCTACCATGTCCTGTCCCAGGTGGGGTATGCAGATTTTAGGTCTTTGTCTTCTTAATCTCCTAGCTCCTTGGATTTACATCTGCATCTCTATAGAACTGGTTTCTGCTTGGGGAAGGGAGACCTGGGGCTATTAAGAAAACTGGGCATGCTTTCCTGCTTCTTTAAGATCCTTGGAGGAAATATATTTTTCTGCCCTTTTTAATATTTCCTTCTCTGGGGGGCTGACTTCCCACACTTCTGACAAGCAAAGTCAATGAGAAGTCAGATTCACTTTACAACCGTGTTACTAACTTAACAACTGGCGTGATTTACTTAACAATTGTGGCAAGAAAGGTCATAAAATGGGGAAAAACTCACTTAACAACTCTCTCACTTAGCAAAATAAATGTTGGGCTCAATTGTGGTCATACTGTAAGCTGGGGATTACCTGTTACATGATGGAGAATGATTCACCCAAGGCTAAATATCAGAAAGGCCCACTAAATGGTATGTCAGAGTTTGAATCAGGGTTTTTTACTTCAGTTGAAATCAACTGTTCAGAACTTTAATATCAGCAACAAGTGAAGAGCCAAAATGTCTCCAGACTAGGAGTGGAGAGATAAAAGCCAACTGGCTGACCTTGGGCCAGTTCCTCTTTCTCAGCCCAACTCACCTCACACAGGGTTGTTGCTGTGGGGAAAATAGGAGGAAGGTATACTGGATATGTTTGCCCCCTTGAGTTATTTATAAAAATGTTAAAGGCAGGATACACATAAATAAATAAATTTGAGTTCTACTCCTTTAGTCTCAAAAGCCAAGCTGGGAAAACCAACCACTTTGGACCCTCTTGGTCATGGACTAAATGTTGAAGAAGTACTGGCAAACTACCTCAAAAATGTTTGCCAAGATAGCTTCACAGATCTGTCTGTGTAGGCACCAGGAGTCATCCTAGCTTAGGTCTACCGAGCACCCTTCTAAGCCCAAGTCGGTCAATTCTGTCAAACACCTTATCATTGTGTCAATTTAGTTGACCTGGGGGGCAAAAGGAGGAGAATCAGCAAGGCCTGATTCTCTGTGACCTCAGTACTGGCTTCCCCTTGCATTTTCCTCTAAATAATTACATTGCAAACTCATTAATCTGATTGGCCGTGGGGACCCTGGAAGCATCTGGATAATCAGAAAATTGGTATGCTCTCTACAAAAGGTTACTCCACAGGTGGATGGCTCATTCAGCGCTAAAGTTCACATTGGGAATATGTCGGCAGACTGGAGGGGCCACGGTTAATTTCAGAACGCTGCTTCCCCAAAGCTCACATAATATCTTTCATTATAATTTAAATCACAGACAAAACGTGCACATGAATATAGATTGTAACGCAGGACTGAGTCCCTCCTGGGGCCTTAGGAAGGATAGGAAAGCCCTAAAGAGCATAGGCGCTAGTTAAATGGAAAAATGGTTATTAGTCCTTCCCTCCCTCCCAAGCTTCACAGTCACTTGAGGAGATCTTGCAGAGAGACAGTTTGGGCTAGTGGTTAAGGTGTCAGGCTAGAAACCGGGAGCCCATGAGCTCTAGCCATGAAAGCCCGCTGGGTGACTTTGGACCAATCACCAGGAGACTGTGAATTCTAGTCCTGCCTTAGCCATGAAAGCCAGGTGGGTGACTTTTATCCAATCACCAGGACACTGTGAATTCTAGTCCCGCCTTAACCATGAAAGCCAGGTAGGTAACTTTGGACCAATCACCAGGAGACTGTGAATTCTAGTCCTGCCTTAGCCATGAAAGCCAGGTGGGTAACTTTGGACCAATCACCAGGAGACTGTGAATTTATGAAAGCCAGGTGGGTGACTTTGGAGCAATCACCAGGAGACTGTGAATTCTAGTCTCACCTTAGCTATGAAAGCCAGCTGGGTGACTTTGGGTCAGTCACTTTTTTTCAGTCCAATTCATCTCCCAAGATTGTTGTTGTGGGGAAAATAGGAGAAGGAAAGTGTGTTGGATCTGTTTGCCTTGAGTTACTCATAAAAATAATAAAGGCAGGATACAAATCAATCAATCAATAATGGACACCACTTCAGAGTCCCTTGATTGGTGGCACCATATCTCTTGAGATCTCTTTGTGACAGGGGGAGGGGTTCATGACCATTTTGTCTTGTGAACTGAACATTCCTTTCAGGAAGCTTTTGTGATGGAATTTAAACCTAGGAATGAATGAATGAATGAACCATTAATAGAAGAGGAGGTTCAGAACGGTTGAGTGAAGGAAAAGAACATGAAAAAGAAAGTTAAAATAACCCTGCCTTGATTTTGTTTGGTATAAGGTGTAATAGAGAGAATTTTTAGCATGCTTTTGATGTTCTCTTAATATGCCCTGTAACAATAAAGAGCATTCCTGAAACCTCTGCTGATACTCAGAGGGCTGATACTTTTAAAACCTGTCCAATTACTTGACTTGGTGCTACCTTTGAAAATGTAAGATAATCTGTTTCGGTCCTTCTTGGCTATAAATGTTACATGTAATAAATAACTCCCCTGAATTTGTGCATTCCAAATTATGCTATCTGAGCCATAGCTGGTAGCTGATTTTCTTTTGGTATCCTCCAATCTAGGCATGGCAGTTATAATCATTTAAACCCCACTTAGATGAGTACTATCAGTTTAGAATTCCTCAGGCCTTTTATCATGCGTGCATGATCATAGATACTCATCTTGGTTTCCTAGACTGTCTCCTAGCTACTCTATGATCTCAGCTACTGGCTCCGACTTGAAACTTTGCATGTTGAGAACACCTTGAATTTGAACTCTGATATTTTCTTAAGATTTCCCTCCCTTCCCTCAGACTTCTAAATGCCGGACATATGAAACTGGAGCTAATTCTTTCCTCTTTATTTCTCTGTTCAGTTACATCCACTCCAATAGTTGTCCAAGAATCACATCAGCGTTTTTAGCTGCAGCGATGAACTGAGGCTTTTTAATCATGCAGTTATCTACAGTGGTCATTTATGCCCTCTTCCCCTCTGAGTTGCTGAGTTCAAAAACAGATGCAGGGTGGTGTTTAATCAATGCTTGCAAGCTGCTACAAAATCCTTAGATGAAGATAACTGGAATGCTAATTATTTTATCTCTGCATTTTTATAGCAAAATAATCAATGCATGAACTTGGCAATTGCTCGATTTAGTACCACGTTCTTTTCTTTTGTTGTTGTTGTTCATGCAGACACAATTAATTCTAAATTATGCCATTTAGGCTCCAAATTGGAAGAGAATCTAGAGGAGAGTGGAATAGCCTTTCCACTGCAAGAGATTTGTGTGTGTGTGTGTGTACACAAACGGGTGCATGCACATGTATTTTTGGAAAGGGGAATTCAATTTTAGCTAACCTTTCAACATCCTTTTTCTGTTTGCCTAAGGCTGTTATCTAATCCATTTATTTGCTAATATGCCCCCTCCTGCTTTCTTCATTAGAAACATAGATAGAAAGTGTCACCCATCCATGGAGGATCTTCTAGGACGCAGAAGAATGCATAGCCCTGGGAAGATTGATTCCAAGTGATCAACTGGTAGAAAAATAGAAGGCTAAATTCGTCCTGCCTTTTTGGAGACATTATTCAAGGCCTTCTGCAGCTTGCCAGCTTATTTGTATGGAGAGTTCTTGGATTGAAGAAGGATATAATCCTTCATATTAAGCTGCAACTTCTTTAACCAGGATTAATTGATTAAATCACAATTATCTGGGTTCACTTATTATTCTAAGCCATAATTATGTCAGGCACAAGAAATCAGGAACCAGGGTCGTTCAAATGAGTACAAGTTTATTCCATGCTATCTTTAAACTAGAAACTGAATTACTAACAATCAAGGCAACTTGGTGGTAGATAAGAGTCGACAGAATTTAGGGAGGGATGGACTTAGATCTCTCCCTCGGGCTCAGCCTGGTCATCTCCTACAAATTCATGGTTTATGAACCACAGTGATTAATTCCCACAGTGGGATTTATTGATTTATTGGATTTATTGAGTCCAGCATAACAGATTGAAGTGGTGTAGAGCAGGTATGTCAAACTCGCGAGTCACGTGATGTGGCACGACGTATCGTGACTTTTCCCCCATTGCCGGCAATGGGGTGGGCGCGGTTTTGGCATGACGCATCTGACCCATGGGCTGGCAGTTTGACATCCCTGGTGAGGAGTGTAAATAATAAATAATATTAAATAAATATATTTGCAGTGCATACTATCCTATAGGCCTTTGAAGAATAGAATGGTATGTCATCTGAGTGACAGGCTTCTAGAAAGCCACTGGGGGCAAACTATCCCATTGGAAAGGAGCTCTAAGAGATAATGCCCGTTTTTGTGCATCTGCTGATGGGTATCTCAACTGGAGAGGACTCTTAATAGCAGTCTGCTGATATGCACTGGATGAGCAGACTCAGTTCAAAGATACCCAGATCCCAATCCACAAAGGACTGGGCAGGTGATCACTAGTACCCTGAATTGCATTGGAAATATACTGATAGCCAGTGATGTTCTTGTAATACCAATGTAATATGACAAACATGGATCTGGCCTATGATCAGATGGACAGATGCATTCTGTCCATCTGAAGTTTACCAATGAAGGAGAATATTTGCATCTCAGGGTTGAAATGAGGGTGCTAGTACTGATGATGTTACCTAGTTAGGGTAATGAAATGTCTGCAAGAAAACAAGCAAGCTCAGAGAGCACCAAGGACCCCTCATCTGAACTTTGTTTCAGGGTAGTCTTCAAGGGCAGCCCCAACACTTCAACCAAGAGGTGCAAAAATGAGAGGCAAGAAAGACACATCCCATTAAGTCAAACCAAGCCAATCAGCTCCTGTCTTAATGTAAGATGTGAAACTAGGCTAGCAGCCCAACTTATCCAGCTTGACATCCTCCATGTAATTTTAGCTAGGGTGGCCGAGAATTTTGGGAACTGCAGATGGTCTGTGTTAGAGACTGCTCAAAAATAATGCATCCAAACTGAAAACAATTGCAGAAAATAGTATTTGTTGTAATGGCAGGTTTTGCCAATCTTTGTTACATTGATTCAAATGTCATGATATTCTTTGTGGCTTGTAGACAGAACTGCTTTATGACACATTTGGGATTGTTCTTAGTGAATAAACCTGTTTCCAGGAAACAGTCAGACTTTAGAGTTCTCATTAGGTTATAAAATAAAGTGAGGGGGGTCCTTTGTGTTCCCCATCTAAGCTATGACAGTGAGTAGGGGAAACCCTAGTCTCTTGCCTTCCACTTGAAGATGTGAAAAGATTCACCAGTCACTAGATCCTACTTGTAGTACAACTCACAATTTGGTACACGTCTGAGAACATTTTGCTAAGCAACCGGACTTCAATTCTTTAACTTGCAAAGGCAAAACTTTGCATCTGCATTTATGGGCAATCAACCTTAAGGTGGAAGATCATAAGTTTATTTCCAGCAAAACTTCCCAGCCTTAATAGTTGTATTGTAGGGAGATCAATAGCTACATAATGAGCTATCCATTTTCTTTCCTCTGCCTTAATGGCAGAAACTGGGTGTGCTTCTTTTAACTCTGCATTGTGAGATGATAAACTGCCTTTTAATAGAACATTAACATTAATCTAAACAAGATTAGCAGTGCAGAGCTTTATATGAATAAGCTTGCTCAATTAAAACAGATGGCCGCCTGTGCTGAATTATATTATGTTAATGTAAGCCTCCCTTTCTCTCTCTCTCTCCCCTCCTGCCCTCTGTCTCCTACACACACACACACAGACACAGAGAGAGAGAGACTGACTCACACATATTCCCAGGAGGTTTCGCAGTATTTAGTTTTATCATATTGTATTTTATCTTGCAAGGATTTTTGCATTGCATATGTACACACACAAAAACACACTGAACATGCTTCCAAGCCCTCTAAGGAAGATGGGGACTCATTGACAATTAGCATTCACTATCAGAGGACTGAGATGAGAAAGGGACAGAGATAAAGATAGAGAAGTCTTTCAGGGGCATAGAATGGGTAGCAACACTGTCCAAAACTAAGAATCTGACTTTACCTCTTACCATCTTCACACAGAATCTTAGCTAGTTTATGTTGCAGAGAAGCCCAGGGTTTGCCACCCAAAACACCACCTTTTTTCCCCCTGTTGTTTACTCTAAAGCATCCGTGATCTGTTCATTTTGTGGCTTGAGGTATTATTAAAGTCTGTTTTCTATCTTGCTTTCAGTTGCTGTGTATTATTAGATACGCAACACCCTCAATATGTGTGGCACAGCCAGGAGGGATAAAGACAAAAATTACAGGTTGCTCCTCAAAGGAGCTTGCAGTCTACACTTTGATGGTGAAATGAAAAAAAAAAAAAAAAAAGAAGGGGAGAGGTGGAAACAAATGAGGAAGAAGCTGAGGTGGGTAAGGGATGGTTCCTTAAAAAGAATCCGCTATTTGTAAAGTCAGCAGCATAGTTAAGTAGATGAGAAAAAGAAGTACATGAGTAGATATTATTTTTTTCTCCCCGCTTGCATGCTTCCATGTTGATCACCCAGAAAGCCAAACTCTCCCTCATGTAGCAATTTTGTTGGTTTTTCGAGATTCTGGTGGGACGGCTTCATGTTGGATTGCAAGCAGATGTGTTTTAGCTTTCCATCCCTGGAGTGTCGATAGAATGAATGCAAGCAGTTTACTGTAACTCAAGAGGGGTTTTACAAGCTCCCTTTTCCCTGACTCAAAATCTTCTTGAAAGCTTTCCAGTTACTGGCTGATCCTTTTCCCTCCTCCTTCTGCTTTCTTTACCTTTTGTCCTAAAGCTGCTCTAATGAGGCAGCTGCTCGTTCTTGAAGACTAGGGAAAAAATATTGCTTTTTCCCCTCTCCAAATATGATTCTGCATTTGTCTGATGGAGTGCTGCAGTGCAAGTCCGTTGGAGAAGTATCATGAGCAGATATACTATACTCTCTGGGTGTTGGGCCTGCTCCATATCCAAGCACCCCAGACAACGTACCAGAGGATTTTAACTTCTAGATCAATGTTTTCCAATCTTGGCCATTTCTGGCTTTGTGGACTTCAGTTCCCAGAATCCCACTGCCAAGATGGCCATTGATAAAAAAAATTCTACTAGTTGAAGATCATACTTCTGGAAATGGCCAACGTTCTTCTTCTTCTTCTGCCGTATCCGTTATCGGACGTTGGCGATCCTGTTTTTATCAGCAGCCGCACAAAAAAGTGCTGCTGAGTTTTGTCCAAACCAGTCCCTTAGATTTTGAAGCCATGATGTTCTTCTTCTGCCTGGACCTCGTTTGCCTTCAGTCTTTCCTTGGAGGATTAAATGGAGTATGCCGTATTTTTCTGGGTGTCGCATCACATGTCCGAAATATTCTAACTTTCGTTTTTTAATTGTTTTGATTATTTCCCTTGGCTTTCCCAGGTGGCTTATCACCTCCTCATTTCTGATTTTGTCAACCCAGCTTATACGTAACAGCCGCCTGTAAATCCACATTTCAAATGCTTCTAGTCTCTTCAGGTGGCCTTCTGTCAGAGACCAACTCTCTACTCCATAGAGCAGGATAGAAAAAATATAGCATCTGACAAGCCTGATTTTCAGTCTTAGGCTTATGTCGTGACTGCAGAAGACTGCCAACGTTAGGAAACATTATTCTAGATATTTTGAACAAGTGATTCAGGACTTGTTCTTGGAGAGCTCACAAAGGAAATCTTACATTCATTTGGCCAAATCTGCAGTTCAGAACCAAGAGCCAATTATAACGTTAGGCGTAAAAGAATAACAGAATTACAGAGCTGGAAAGGACCTCAAAGGTCTTATAGTCCAACGGCCTGCTCAAGCAGAAGACTCTACCGTTTTGGACAAATGGTTGTCCAGTCTTTTCTTACAAGCCTCCAGCATTGGAGCACCCACAACTTCTGAAGGCAAGCTGTTCCACTGTTTAATAGTTCTTACTGTCAACAAATTTCTCCTTAGTTCTAGGTTGCTTCGCTCCTTGTTCAGTTTCCATCCATTGTTTCTTGTCTTGCTCCTTCGTACTTTGGAAAATAGGTTGACCTCCTCTTCTTTATGCAGCCCCTCAAATGTTGGAACTCTGCTATCATGTCACCCCTAGCTTTTCTTTCCACTAGACTAGACATACCTAATTCCTGCAATGATTCTTCATATGGAGAGGTGGGGTGAGGTGGGCAGCAGATGTTGGGAAAGGAATGCAAAATATTACAGGAGAGAGAGCTGCATAAAGCTCTCTCTAAATTAGTCTGCAGCTTTCAAGTGCTACCCAAGATCCTATCTCATTGTCATTATCCACCCTGCTTGCATTTGTACATGAGATCAGATGCCCACTCCCAGCTAGTAAATTAGCCATCACTTTGCCTAAGTAATATAAGCTAAATCCATGCCATTAAAAACCTGTGTCAGTGAATGGTGTTCAAATCTTCTGTCTTTGGGAAGTGTGTGTTAGTTAGATCATCTTGTTTCCTGAAGGATTGAAAAGCGATTCTCATCGGCCATTCTACTTTTTACATTTCTTTACAAACTCTTTTTGGAATGATGTTCAGTGTTGTGCTGATATTCTCTTATCTTATCACACAATAAAACACTGTGGGCATTTTAGAACCACCGAGAAATCTCAGGAATGCAGACTAGACTAGTAAAAAGAAAAAAATGCAAGAAAAAAAGACGGATCTATGTATTTATCAGGAATAAAACTTAATTTGAGGGAGGCGCCTTTTTTTTTAGGCTAGTAATTATTAGTGCAGGAGGATGGGGAGGACAGGTCAGGAAACAGACCCTGCAAGAACTGCAGAAACACTATTTTATTGTTAAAGGATCTTGAAAGCCTGATAGAGATTCTGGATGAAAATGATAAAACCTGCTGAGATGGCCAATTTGACTTGTCTGGTTAAGGCAGGGGTGTCAAACTCAATTTCATTGAGGGCCGCATCAGCATTGTGGTTGCCCTCAGGGGGCCGGATGGGTGTGGCCAGGGTGGGTGTGGCCTACTGGGTGGGCGTGGATGGAGTGGGTGTGGCCTACTGGGTGGGCATGGCCAGCTCTACATCGTTCGTGTCAAGGGGGCCTGTGGGGGCCTGGGCAGGAGTGGGACAGATCTGAGGGTCTCTGGCAGAAGGGGGTGGGACCACGGCAAGTGCCAAGGCATGGTCCACTGGAGGAGCCTCCCCAGCATGCACCCAGGGGGTGGGGCCGACGCGGCAGGGGCTGGTTCCTCGCTGTTTCCAGACGGCCTTGTGGAGCTAAGACTGAATGCGTTTCAGCATAGATGGCCACCACAAAATTGTACATTGGCTCCCGGCTGGCCTGGGCCAGGGCCAAGGCAGTGGGGGCCGTTCCCTCACTGTTTCCAGGATGGCTTCACGGGCCACATGAAACCACTTCGCGGGCCGCATCCGGCCCCCTGGCCTTGTGTTTGACATGTCTGGATTAAGGAAAAGACAATATCTGTGTATATTGCTGACTGGAACAACCTCCTCCTTTTCAGACTAAACTGGTGTTTCTGTAACATTTGCTAAATTTCTTCTTCAAGGTCATTTTCAATAAATGTAAATACCCCCAAGACTCTTGAAGAGCTGCCAGGCAGGTAGACAACATTGGATAAGATCAATGAAGCTGGGTTAGATCAGGTTGCAATACCACTTCTCTAAACCATTCCAGTGGATCAAACAATGACCTTGATAACTGGAGATAATGTGAGCTGGAAACCAACATCTGGAAGGGTTTCTTTTAGGAGACAGTTTTATGTTAGTCCCATGAGCATCCAGATGACACCCTTGAGTTCAGTATGTTTCAGCTTTTTTCCATCTCTGTTACTGTAGATGTGTCAATGGACTACCATTTCTCAACATGAGATTTCTCCAATCCTCCAGGATCTGCCTGGAATTCCTGACTAAACAGACTCCTAAAATGTGCAGCCATTAACAACATGTCCTACTTCACATGAAGGTTGCAAGGCTGGGCAACTCTATGAATTAGAGGGAGGAAGGAAGGAAGGAAGGAAGGAAGGAAGGAAGGAAGGAAGGAAGGAAGGAAGGAAGGAAGGAAGGAAGGAAGGAAGGAGGGAGGGAGGGAGGAAGGAAGGAAGGAAGGAAGGAAAGAAGGAAAGAAGGAAAGAAGGAGAGGGAGGAAGGAAGGAAGGAAGGAAGGAAGGAAGGAAGGAAGGAAGGAAGGAAGGAAGGAAGGAAGTTGTATGCATAGAAATCTTTCTGAATCTCTACCACTGGAGGCAGAGATGAAGAAGCAGATACTTTGATGTTTTAAAAGCACCATTTCCTACAACAAGTATGACAAAACCACCTCCCACAGCACCTCTTTGAGGGATATGCCTTCAAATCTGTTTACATGGTTCTAATTCCATTTCTGTTCCAAGCATCTAGTAGGCAACCAAAATATAGTGCTGCAATTAAATCAAAGCACAGAGTGCTTAAAAAAAAAGCATATAAAAAAAACCCAAGGTCAACTAAAAACTGCTAAGTATGCTCACCAGGGAATCATGCTGGCTTGCAGCTCCTTGTTGAGCATACAGTTGATGGTAGACCTAGATTTGTGTTTCTGTAATGTGTGAAAAGCCTTCAGCTGTAATGGAGGTAGGGAGATAATATTGCAACGCCTGTCTTTCTAAAACATGGGAGGAAGTGATAGGAGAAGCAGCTGTTAGACAAAATCTGATAGCAATGTGTGATTTAAATGGAAATGCGGGGTGGGGGGTGGGGGAGGGGAGAGATTGGGTAAAAACATTCCTATTGTCAGAGGGTAAAATTATACATTTCCAAAAGAATGAGGTATGCAAAACAGCACACCCATGAATGATTCATGTGGACACTTTGCATATAATTAATCTGCGCTTCATTTTTGGTTGCTGTAAAATAAACATAAAGCATGCAACAAATGAATAATAACTGATAGCCGTGAGCTTCAACCATTAATATTCTAGAACTGCAGGGACTCACGGAACAGGGTTAATTTTAAATAAATATTGAAATAAAGCATTTAGACGGTCACCATAGTCCAATGCATACATTGGTCTTTAGTTGCAAGCAAAAGCCTGCTAGGCCTCCAAACAGGCTTGCAAACTTTTATTTGCAGTCCAGCAAGACGTCTCCCAGAGGATTAATTGGAAAAGACCCTGATGTTGGGAAAGACTGAAGGCAAAAGGAGGAGGGGATGGCAGAGGATGAGATGGTTAGATAGTGTCATCGATGCAATGAACATGAATTTGGGCAAACTCCGGAAGACAGTGGAGGACGTGTGTGTGTGTGTGTGTGTGTGTGTGTGTGTGTGTGTGTGTGTGTGTCTGGCATGCTATGGTCTAGGCCAGGAGTGTCAAACTCACAATGTTACATGACGTGTCGCAATGTATCGTGACTTTTTCCCCGTTGCCGGAGCTGGGGTGGGCGCGGTTTTGGCATGACGCATTCGGCCCGCAGGCCGGCAGTTTGGCACCCTTGGTCTACACGGTCACAAAGAATCAAACACAACTTAGCGATAGAAGAATCGCAACAAAGATGCCTTCAATTCTCCACTAAAGGATTTGGAATCCAACCTAGAATAAAACAATTTAAAAGAAAGAGAGAGAGAACGAGAAATGATGAGATAGATAGATAGATAGATAGATAGATAGATAGATAGATAGATAGATAGATAGATAGATAGATAGATAGATAGATAGATAGATAGATAGATAGATGATAGATTGATAGATAGATAGATAGATAGATAGATAGATAGATAGATAGATAGATAGATAGATAGATAGATAGATAGATAGATAGATAGATAGATAGATAGATAGATAGATAGATAGATAGATAGATAGATAGAAAGAAATGGTGCTCCTAAAGAAAGATATAGTAAATTGGTTTCTGATGATGGAACATTGGTAGATTGCCCAATGATATGATAGACATATTCATAGTTAAGTCAACCATGGTTCACTCAATCCAATTTTGGGGGTTCATGCTGCATATTGAGACACAAACTCTCTTTTGGGTTGTGATTAGTTGGCTAAAATGTGATGGGCTGGAGGTGTCAAATGAAGCTAAGTAAAGAATTGTGATCTTTAGGTCTAGCCTCCACCACCACCCCAAAAAAAAACTAAATTCCAAACTCCCACTGCTGAACAAAACCCCACTGCTATATTCTATACCACGGGTCGGCAACCCGCGGCTCCGGAGCCGCATGCGGCTCTTTGAGGCATCACCTGCGGCTCCGGAGCCTCCGCCGCCATTTTGCGGAGCGCATGCGCGAACGGGGTGCGCGTGCGCATGCGCGAACGGGCGCGCATGCGCGAACGACATGCACGGGCGCACGCACATGCGCGCATGCGCGGGCGGGCGCGCATGCGCGGGCGGGTGCGGCTCCCAGGGGTTTTTTTTTTTAGGGAAACGGGTCCGTGCGGCTCGTTGGATGTTTCGGCTGGCCGACCCATGTTCTATACTGTACTTGAAAAACAGAAGAACCTTCGAAGATTTGGGTACCCCAATTTATTTTCTAGCAAGAAGCTTTCCAGTGACACAGTGAAGTCCGTTAGAATTTTTTTTCCCAGCCCCATTTCTGAAGGGTTTTAAGCATGGAACTGGAAGCCACCCACCTGTCTGAACTCCTGCTGCCAAAATTAGATTTTTTAAACTATTTTTATAGCAACCTGCCATGATGAAATGTATACAGGTAGTCCTCAACTATGACCAAAATTGAGCCCAAAATTTCTGTTACTAAGCAAGACAGTTGCTAAGTGAGTTTTGCCCCATTTTACGACCTACCTTGTCACGGTTGTTAAGTGAATCACTGCAGTTGTTAAGTTAGCCACACGGTTGTTAAGTGAATCTGGTTTCCCCATTGACTGCTTTTTAGAAGGAGATCACCTGACCTCAGGACACTGCAACCATCATAAATATGAGTCAGTTGCCAAGCATCTGAATTTGGGTCACTTGACAGTGAGGATGCTGTGATGGTTGTAAGTGTGAAAAATGGTCAAGTCACTTTTTTCAGTGCCGTTGCAACTTTAAGTGGTCACTAAACGAACTATTGTACGTCAAGGACCACCTGTATGCAAAGAGTTTTTAAAAAATAAGAACTTACTGCGGAAAGAAAGAAAGAAAGAAAGAAAGAAAGAAAGAAAGAAAGAAAGAAAGAAAGAAAGAAAGAAAGAAAGAAAGAAAGAAAGAAAGAAAGAAAGAAAGAAAGAAAGAAAGAAAGAAAGAAAGAGAAATATTGAAATTGTAGCCCACAAGAGTAGAAGAATTATTAACCTCAAGAGATTGGGCTACATTTACCAGTTCAAGTGGGCAAAACTCATCTTGCCTGGGTCCGTATTTTAATTCAGGTTTAAGGCAACGCTGCAGTCAGGGTTGATCTGAAGTGGATGTGAGCCACTATCAGCTGATCTGCTTGGTGAAATTGTGTCCAGCCCTGCATAGCTGGACTTTGATTGACAGAGCAATAGAAATTCTGCTCATTGTGGACAATCTCTAATGGCAAAACCTCGATGTGAAACAAATGATGGACAATTGCTGTCGTTAAGACAAAGATCATCATCTGATAACTGTGGCTCGGGCGGTGTGTAGGATTGGCAGAGAGAAACGTTGACCTCGGGTTGCTCTCTGGAGGCACCGTCGAGATGTGAAAAGTTGCCCAAGCAATCACAGTCCCAGCAGGGTATTCTGATAACCTGTAATATCTGCTAAAAAGTGGGTATAGCATGCAGGGAAAGCATTCTGGGCGTGGGAGAGAAGGCAGCTTTAACACTCAGCCATCCTTTGAAGCATGAAAATATGCCGTTTCCTGCTCATACCATACTTGCAAAGGAGGCAATACATGAGGATAAAGAAACAGTGATTTAATTTGAAGGGGAAAGCTTTGGGGTTTAAAATGAAGGCTTAGTTCTTGAGACTTTTTGATTTGGTAACCATCTACCTCTAATTGTTTTTTCTTCTTCTTACAAGCCATAATCCCTTGCTTCGGGGTGGGGTCGAGGCGATTGATTGGAGCTGAGCATTTACTGGCCGGATGCCCTTCTTGATGCCTATGTGGAGTTCACAGCAGATATATATTTTTTTCTTTGTGTCCTGATAGAGAAATATCTGATGCTGCCTAGGATTGAACTCCCAAGCTTCCACGTGAGAAGCAAGAGTCTTCGCCTCTAGGCCACCGCACCACTCCAACCATCTAAATCTAATAATAATAATAAATAGTTCACAGAAAATAGCTGAGGTCCCACAATATGCTGTACCATGACCTAGGCAAATCCATTTTTGTTGCTCTAGTGTGGCTGTGAGCATCCATTTCATTCTAGGTCAGTGATGGCGAACCTATGGCACGCGTGGCAGAGGCGGCACTCAGAGCCCTCTCTGTGGGCACACCTGCCGCCGCTGCCACCAGCTCGCGCAGGTCCATTAGGCCACCGCTGGCACCCGGAGCGGCAGCCCCACTCAGCACAAAGGAGGTGAAGCAGCTGGCTAGCAAGCTTGAGTAGAGGTGGTAGACCATGCCCTCTCTGGCCTCTGTGTGCGGGGGCTAATGGTGTCAGGCAGCAGCCGCCCCTGCCTCGCCTTGCCCCGCAGCAATGGCACCCCTGCCCTACCCCCTGTCTCACCCCGCAGGATGAGCCTCCTGCCCACTGCCTCACCCACCAGAGACCCCCTGGATCTCCCCCAATCCTGCCCAGCCTCCACGGGCGTCCCCCCCACGAGCAACATCAAGGTGGCCACGCCCACCCCGGCCATGCCCACCCACTGGACCACGCCCACCCCCACCCCCCTGAGGTCACCACAATGCTGATGCGGCCCTGGCACTTTGCGATAAATAAGTGGGTTTTGGGTTGCGGTTTGGGCACTCGGTCTCTAAAAGGTTTGCCATCACAGTTCTAGGTGATCTCCTAGCTCTTTTCAGGCATTTGAGGAAAGGTTATTCAATATTGTAGAACTGCCTTCCTCAACTGGATGTGGACTTCATTTCCCAGAATTCTTAGTAACAACTACCACCACCTAAGCTTGGGATTACTAGAATTCCACACACCTGAGGTACTCACGTACAGAGGGCAATCCTAGAGTCCCTATTTATATTTTTCTGACCATTATTTAGTTAGGCTTATTTATCTAGGCTTAGCAATTAATGGTCCCAAAGAGGTGAAGGCTAAAGAAGCTGGGCCTAGCTCTGAGGTTAGCGGAATAGTATCACACATGTTTTGACAAGCTTTTATCTGAATTTCTCTAAGCCATCATAGAAAGTCCCACCAGATAAAAATGTGGAAGAAAACATAGGAACATTCCAGAAGTGGGTGAGGGTGAGTTTCATTCCCCCATAATTACCACTCCCTTTGTTGTATTTTGAGATCCAGGAAAGCTATAGAGTAGTCTATTCTAGTCTTGCAGCCAGCAGCTGCTAGCTAGTTCATTTAGTTCATGCTGTCGTGCTATCCAGGGTGCGCCATGAGGAGGCAAACTAGAAGGCCTAGATCAGGGGTCTTCAAACTTGGCCCTTTTATGACTTGTGGACTTCAACTCCCAGAATTCCTCAGCCAGGCATGCTGGCTGAGAAATTCTGGGAGTTGAAGTCCACAAGTCATAAAAGGGCCAAGTTTGAAGACCTCTGGCCTAGATGTATCAAAAGCGATTTTTATTTTTGAAAAGGCAGCCAGACTGGTTTTTCTTTCTTTCTTTCTTTCTTTCTTTCTTTCTTTCTTTCTTTCTTTCTTTCTTTCTTTCTTTCTTTCTTTCTTTCTTTCTTTCTTTCTTTCTTTCTTTCTTTCTTTTTTGAGCAAAAAGACCGTTTGCTTCCTAACCTGTTGTATTGGAGGGTGTGGGAGATGGAAGAAAAGTTATTGACAGTTGAGATTATTCTGTCAGGATGGTGGGGGGGGGTGTCACTCTTTTGAAGATAGCAAAGCCCACATTTTGGATAGAGAGGACCGCTGGTTTGAAAGAGAGGTAAAAGAGTCCCTCTATGTTAAATTGAACTCCCCTCCCTCATCAGAGGGGGAGGAATAAGACACCAACTATCCCCAGTTTACAATGCAGTCTCTTTGGCTGTTCCAAGAAGATTCCACGCCTCTGATTCAAGTGATCCCGAGGTCACAGATCAAACTCCAAGTAACCACAAAGGCTCTCAGACCATTTGACTGCAAAAAACCCCACAAACTTTCCATTACCCCCCCCCCACACACACACACACAAACAAACACTAAACTGTCAATAAATGTCCTTCCATCTCCCACACCATCCAATACAACTGATGAAGCTTCCAGGATAGGAAGCGAAAGGTCTTCTTTCTCACAAATATCAGTCCAGTTGCTTTTTCAAAAATAAAAATTATTTTTGATGCAACTATGACCTGGATGACCGAGAATCTTCATAGACATTGGTATTTGAACACAGGTCTTTTAACATTTATATATTTTATTGTGCTGTACTAATCTAGGTGAAATGTTAATATATATATTGCTAGTTCATGTATGATATGCCATATGCTAAATAAATAAACAAGCCATACCCTTTCATGTTTTTCTCTGGAGTTTCTACTCTCTTCCTTCTCCGTTTGAATAATTAACTCTCCATGAGAGCAAATAAGGACACACAGTTTTAAATATCTGCAGCATATATAACTTGGCATGATTATCACTCAAAACCATCTGACAAATCAATTCATTGAATAGATATGTGTTGCCAATGTTTTTAAGGATTGTGCATAGTTTAAACCAAGTTGCTATGTTTGCAAATCTGCATTTTTTTCTAGCGCTCTAAGCATTATTCTTGCCAGCTGAGGTAGGAAGTGTGGGGAGTTTAGCTCAGCTTGGGATGAAAATTGCTAAGTTTTTGCCACAGCAGCAGAATTTTGATGAACCTCACAGAGCTGATTTGTTTTGGGTCAAACCCAACACACTCCCATCAATCAGCACAATATTTTGGCATGTCCTGAAGGTCAATGGATACAGTCTGGTGTCTTTCGTGTTATTTTAATGGGCTGTGAGCAGTGGTGGGATTCAGCCGGTTCGCACCACTTCGGCAGAACCGGGAGCTAATTTTTTGTTGCCCAGGCCCAGAATGGACTTCCGGAAGCGGCATCCATGCAGAGAACTGGTTGTTCACATATTTGAATCCCACCGCTGGCTGTGAGGATAACTTTGAAGAACAGCCTCAACCAAGACAATGGTCAGATAAGAGAAATCAGAGTCCAAAACAGGAATGTAATTTGAGAAAGCTTTACAGACTTGACCCTCCCTAGTTCTCTTGAATGTCCCGCCTTTGGCATGAAAGCCGACTGGCTAAATTTGGGCCAATCACCAGGAGACTGGGAAGTCTAGTCCCGCCTCAGGCCTGAAAAAACTGGCTGGGTAACTTTGGGCCGATCACCAGGAGACTAGGAAGTCTAGTCCCACCTTAGGCCGAGTGACTTTGGGCCTATCACTTTCTCTCAGCCCAACCCACCTCACAGGGTTGTTGTTGTGGGAAAAATAGGAAGAAGTGTTATGTACGTTCGCTGCCTTGAATTACTTATAAAGCAATAAAGGAGAGATAAAAAATCTAATAAATAAATTGATGATGGTGGTGATGATGATGATGATATATTGGAAGGCAGGGGGAAATCAGGAATGAAATGTTTGGCAGATGTTTAACTCTTGCTATGGAATGCCTCCAGCTTTTGAGGCTTGGAAAATTATAGCTCTGGTTCCTGAAGAGCATGTCATAATCTCATGAGTTTAGAGAAGAGGGAGATCCTTCTTTTCTGTGAATTCAGTTAGTCCGTGTTATTCATTTTGTTTTTAAATAGCAAAACATTGCTGCATCAGGGGGAAAAAATGGTGAGACCTTTAGTTTTTAAAATTGCTGGCTCTGCAACATGTGGAAACTGCTTCTTGTTGAAAAGACACAAGTCCAAATATGAGATCTTGTCAAACATTAAACACGAGTAAAATACTAAATATTGTGGTGGAGCAATCACCCGTTATTGCCTGTTACTAAAATATCATGTAACCTGTCAAATGCTGTCAGGCAGCCCTCAGACTGGAATCAAATACAATGGGCTGCCAAACCAGCAAAATATTTGATGATTGTGTTCCTCTTCAGAAATATTTGGACAATATTTTGCATCAGCACATCCAGCAAAAAAAGTAGAGAGAATATTTAGACGTTTGTTTTAGGCCTGTGCAAAGCATTGGAATAAGATGCTTTGCAATGTACAAGAGTGCCTATAGGTGTTTGTTGTTGTTTTTTCAGATTGTGACATCTTTTGCAAGGGTCACTTGTGATACATATAAAACCCTAAAAAGTGGTTTGATTACACTATGTTAGCTGCCATCTTGACTCTGGTGACCATACCCTGTGGATACCCCTGCTAGGAAAAAAAAACCAAAGTGGTTATGCACAAAATAGTGTGCAACATGTTTAGTGCAACTGTTCAAGCCTTGGAGAAGATATGATTGCTTTAATAATTGAATGAGATGTCCATACTAAGACTATCAAATGTGGACTGCAATACTCCTTTACAGTCACAAGATGGCTCTAACAGAATAGAATCTTCTATGGCACGGGTGTCAAACTCGATCGCGTCACATGACGTATCGTGACGTATCATGACGTTTTTTGCCTTTGCGGAGCCGGGGGGGCGTGGCACTCCTGTTCTATGGTATAGTACAGGTAGTCCTTGAGTTATGACCGTAATGGAGCCTGCCCATTACGGTCATAAAATGAGTTGGTCACGTGACCTGCTCAATTTTATGACCTTTTTTTTTTGCAGTGGCCATTAAGCAAATCACCATGGTCAATAAGTGAATCCACAGTCATTAAGTGAGTGTTGCAGTCATTAAGTAAACTAATGGCTTGCTATGGGCACAGTTTTGCCGAAAACTGGAAGTAGATGCCTATTTTAAGTAAAACTATCATAAAACACGATCATGTGACCATGACACACTGCAGATGGCGATAAAAGCAGCCTAGTTACTGAGGATCCAAAGTGCAATCATGTAACTGAGGGGACAATTGTCCGGACATTGAATCTGGTTCATAAGTAACCCCCAGATAGGTCCGTCAAAACTTTGAACAGTCATAAGTTGAGGACTTACCTTTATTTCTTCTTGCTGCCATCTAGTGGCCGTCTGGATGTTTCATAGTCCAGAAATGGAAGCCTTACAAACATCCGATAGCTCAGAATTCAAGGGTTTGTAACACGGTGAAAAACCCCATTCAAATGCTTTGCACAGCTTGAGTATATTTAATTTAATTCCTTGTATCATGTTGTAAATGCCTGGATCTACTGTCATTTTATGTAAGCTGTCTAGAGCAGGGGTCCCCAACCCCTGGGCTGCGGCCCGCTAGTGGGCCTTGAGCCGTTTGGAACCGGGCCGCGGAAATGTTGGGTGAGCGTGCATGTGTGCACATCCCCACTTGCGTGGGCAGCGACAAGCACATGCACGCATGCTCCATTTGCATGAGCAGCGGGTGTACGTGCCCACACCTCGTGCAAATGGAGCTGCACGCACACATGTGCTTGCCTGCCACTTGCACGGAAACATCCCTTCTCCCCCCCCCCCCGGCCAGGTTGCAAAGCCGGAAAGATTGGGGAACTCTGGTCTAGAATATTGGGAACCGGGCAAGCTATAAATTTGAGCAACTAACTTAACAAATAAATAGAGTAAATTGACACGGTTCCCAATGACTTCCTTTTTTTTTTTCCCTATCACGTTTATCTCAAAGGATTCCAAATATAATTTGTTGGCAAAATGTCACATCTGCAGAGCTGGTCTAAAATCTTCAATCGGCATATGCCTGTTTTGAATGTTGCTGGATAACTAACGTGTTGGTTAATGCAGCAGAGACGGATGGTGAGACTTCCATCTCAAAAAGTGAGTTAGCTGGGATTTATTTACTCCCTGCTCCAGGAATAATTAAACCTTGCCTCCATTGCTGCTTGCTCCGAGAACTTGAACTTTGCTCCTGGAGCGAGGGAGAAAAAAACCCATTGATTAATTCATGGGGTCATTTGGGCCACTGTATGCAGAGTTAATCATTACGAAAGCCCCACAACCAGGCCGGAAGCTGAGTGGAATTATTTATTGACAAGAAGGAGGGCTGTCTGGGCTGGTCAAAGAGGAAGCAAGGAAGATTCTCCTGCTAAGCTCAATCTTTAATTGCAAATAATCTCATTAGTTGAACAGTACACCTGATGGCTCCGAGAAAGCAGTTGGTGAGCTGTGTGCTCCAGCAACCAAGATGAGTTGTAGGTCCTACTGGGTGTAAATTATAAGATGGGCAGCCTACCGGGCGCCATTCCTCTTTCGCCATCTTGCGGCAAATGAAGCAGTTTGTAGGGAAGATGTTGGAGATGTAACTTCAGCGGTAGCTCTTGTTGGAAGGTGTGCTCCTGAACATAGGTAGTCCTCAACTTACAACAGTTCATTTAGTGACCGTTCAAACGGTACAACGGTAAGGGGAAAAAGTGACTTACGGCCATTTCCCACACTTACGACCATTGCAGCATCCCCATGGTCACGTGATCAACATTCATATGCTTGGCAATTGGTTTCAAATGTATGACGGTTGCCGTGTGATCAACTTTTGCGACCTTCTGACAAGCTAAGTCAATAGAGAAGCCAGATTCACTTAACAACCGGACTACTAACTTAACAACCACAGTGATTCACTTAACAATGGTGGCAAGTAAAGTCATAAAATGGGGCAAAACTCATTTAACAAATGTCTCACTTAACAACATAAATTTTGGGCTCAGTGGTGGTCGTAAGTTGAGGACTACCTGTAGAGTACTGAGTAATTAACAGCAAAGCTCCCCACTGGAAAAGGAAAATACTGGTTGTATACTGGTAGTCCTAGAATTACAGCCATTTATTTAGTGAACATATGAAGTTACAACAGCACTGAAAAAAAGTGACTTATGATAGATTTTCACACTTACGACTGTGGCAGCAACACCACGGTCACGTGATCAAAACTCAGACGCTTGGCAACTGTCTCATGTTTATGACGGTTGCAGTGTCCCAGGATCATGTGATCCCCTTTTGTGACTTCTGACAAGCAAAGTCAATGGGGAAGAAGATTCACTTAACAACCATGTTACTAACTTTCCAAGTGAAGTGATTCACTTAACAGATGTGGCAAGAAAAGTCGTAAAATGGAGCAAAATTCAGTTAACAACTGTCTCACTTAGCAACAGAAATTTTGGGCTCAACTGTGGTTGTAAGTTGAGGACTACCTGTACTTGTAATTACATATTTGGGGGGAAAAGACCTTTCAATAAATTTTAAATATTGGCTAGGATTTATTTTAAAGGGCTTACAGAAGAGGGACTTTAATAAACAGTAAGAAACTGAGGACAGGAAGCCAGCCATTCCTATTTCCAGGATATTCAATTCCATCCTGGTATTTTGATCCTGCCTCAATTTGTCAGTCAGCACTTCATGCCCACTTAGCATGGATCTTACCAGACCCATTATGCTTTTTTTCCTTACTATTATGAGCCAAAATTCCTTAATCTGACATCCCTTCCAGCTTGCCCAAGAGCAAAAGGTGATCAGAATTCAAGTCCAAAAGATTCCATGGGGACCAGAATCTTTGTTTCACTTTATCAGGGCATCCACAGGAAGAGGTCATTTTTGAAATGGGTTTAACCACTGATGGTGTGGTCATGGCCACTGATGGCTTTTTTGATTCCTCACCCAGATGCTCCTGTAACTTTATCACCTTAATAAAGGCTGTTAATCAGTCAAGGTGGTCATACAGATTCAGCCATGGGTTTTACTGGGCCTTAGAGCAGTGGTGGAAAACCTTTTGAGTGTGGCAGGTTAGTAATTTGAAAAATACCTAACTTGGTTCTGCTAGCATGTCACACACACACAAACACACACACCCCAAACAAAAGGAAAACAACCTAGAACAGGTGTCTCCAAATTTGGCAACTTTAAGACTGGTGGACTTCAGCTCCCAGAAATCCCCAAACAGCATGGCTGGCTGAGGAATTCTGGGAGTTGAAGTCCACCCATCTTAAAGTTGCCAAGGTTGACAAACACTGTTTTACATCTTTGTATTGATGCAAAGGAAGATTAATTACTTTTAAATTTGGTAAAAATGTGGTAAAGGAAATGAACACTTTCTGCGTAACCCTCCACCCTCTTCTCTTTTCCTTTCCTTTCCTTTCCTTTCCTTTCCTTTCCTTTCCTTTCCCTTCCTTTCCTTGAGAGTTATTTTAACTTCAGTCTCCTCTTTCTCTTTTTAAGGTAACTAAACCAATGGCACATGCTTAAAATGAGCTAGCCATTTCCCAGTGGTCAATGATAATGGCATTGCCTCTAGCCTATTGGACACAAAGCCCACAGACAAGTTTGTTTTTAATCTGCTCTATTAAAATATCTCAGTCAGGGCTACCAATTTTTAGGCACATAGGATGTATAGTTCAGCTTAATCAAAGCATGCTTTACGATCATAGCTGTGCATTATTGCATCTTATCCATTGAGCTTCTTTTCATTTGAATAGACATTCTGAACTAATTCATGGCCTCGTTTGTGCAAGTTTGCAACATATTGGGTAAATACTGTTTAATAGCTGTAGAGGTTATTGGTAAACAGAGACCCATCTGATCAGATCATCAACAGCACATCTACTATTGACTTCTCCAAAGAGAGAAATTGACTTGAGACAAAGATAAGCGTTAACTATTTGTTTTGCCCCGAGTACTTTCTGTTTGCATGTAAAGCTAATAATATTCATTAGAAAGCTTCTAGTGTGCAGTTTACTAAAGAGATATTGACTAAAGCAGAAGATTAATTGACTCAAGAGTAAGAGTGCTTAACCAAGACGATATAATTGGTCAAAAGTCTTCCAGGTTTTCAATTGTCCAAAATAGAACAGACACATCATATTTCTTAAGTAAATAAAAGTTGGATGATTGCATCACCTTCTATTCCTCCCCCCACCCGAATCTACAAATTGTTAGACAATAGATTTGTTTTCCTCTTGAGCTTTACTCATATGCAACAAGGCATCATTTAATTTTTTTAAGAGGTTTGGCCAGGAAAAAGTGATTTATATCAGTGCAGAATGCCTGTATTCCTGCCAATATGGGAGATACTGAACTTGACAAGGAGCTGGCTTTATCGTGAAATGTGATCCTAATCAAGAAATTGGAGGAGGAGAATCCAATACATTTTCTGATGAAGAAAATTCTAGACCAGGGGTGTCAAACTGCCGGCCCACAGGCCGGTTGCATCATACGGAGGCCACACCCACCCCAGCTCCGGCAATGCAAAAAAAAAGTCACGATATGTCGCGACACGTCATGTGACGTGGCGAGTTTGACACCCGTTTTCTAGATGGAACAAAAGAGGCAGAAGTAAGCTAGGGAGAAGATAAAGGACTGCTTCACACTGTTGAAAGAAAAATCTTCATCAGGGTCCAGTGCAAGCCGGGAATAAACAAAATGGAGGCTATTTGGAAAAAAGGTTCTTTATTGAGTTGCAGAACCAGACAGAAATGTGGCTCTGGAGCAGCTGACCACATGGAGCTGGGAGTGGTGGGTTTTTATACCTTCTTGGGCTTTTGTGTTTGGAGTTGTTCCTGTTCCTGTGGCATGAACTTTGACCTGAGATTCAGTGTGCTCTTTTGGTATTCTGATGGTCGTGGGTTAATCCTATTATGTCCTAAAAGTCATGTCCTGCTTCTCTGGGGCTGTGGCTGATGGCTATGTCCTGTGTTGGATTTTTTGGGTGAGGGGTTGCTGGTTCTAATTCTATCACTCTGCTGTTGTTAGCTATCTTGCCCCAAGGGATTTCGAAAGATACTGTCTTGAATGGGCTTTCTGCAGGGAGTATTTGCTCATGAATGGGGTCTTTCTGAATGGGATTATCAAATCTGCATTTCTACAGAGCTGGTTTCTGCTTGGGGTAGAGAGACTTGGGGGGGAAGGTAATTTCTGCCTAAATTTTTCTATTATTCCTTTGGGGAAATATAATATTCTGCTTTTTTAATATTCCCCAAAATATTTCTTTCTCTGGGGGGGTGTGTGTCTTCCTACAACACACAGTGAGAGGCAAAAATGTCATCCACAGCAAACTGATTTTGTGTCAAAATGATGAGAAGCCAGATGCTATGGATGCTATGATGCAAACTCCACTTTTATTTATTTGCCACAAAAGTTATGCTTGGAAATTGCTTGAAATGAGAAAGGTGCTGCGGAAGAAACTCAGAACTGATCAAAGACTGGTCAGGAATGCTTAATGGAGTGATAGGAGCTTGCTAAAAAGTCAGCCATACAAAGAAGGTAGAAAGACAGAAGAAGGATAGGTTTTTTGCCACGATATGAGCAATTTGCACCAATGTAACTAACGCAATTACAATTAAAGTTACTCTTGATTTACAGTCACAATTAAGATCAGAATTTCCGTTGCTAAGCAAGGGGGGTGTTCAGTGAAGTGTCTGATTTTATAACCTGTTTGCCATGGTTGTTAAGCAAATCACTGCAGTTGTTAAGTGAATCACACGGCTGTTAATGAAATCTGGCTTCCTCATTGACAGCAACCATGTTACTAACTTAACAACTGCAGTGATTCACTTAACAACTGTGACAAGAAAGATCGTAAAATGGGGCAAAATTCACTTAAATGTTTCGCTTAGCAACATACATTTTGGACTCAATTTTGGTCATAAGTCGAAGACTACCTGTATTTCTTTTGGTAAGCCTCGAAAATAATGCCAAATCATGTGAAGTATCCCCCCCCCCAAAAAAAAGCAAGCTATGCAGCATGTTGTAAAATGGATTAAGAGCAGAATTTCCTTTGCTAAACAAGGGGGTTGTTCAGTGAAGTGCCCGATTTTATAACCCTTTTGCCACAGTTGTTAAGCGAATCACACAGTTGTTAAGCAAATCTGACTTCCTCATTGATTTTGCTTGTCGAAAGCCCCTGGGGAAGGTCACAATTGGTGATCACACATGACCCCAGGATTCTGCAAAGGTCATAAATATAGGCTGGTTGCTAAGCATGCAGATTTTTATCACGTTACCATGCAGATGATCGTTAAGGGCAAGGACCGGACATAAGTCACTTCTTTCAGTGGCATTGTAACACAGAATGGTTACTAAATGAATGGTTGTAAGTCGAGAACTACATGTATGGCAAAATCCTGCTAAGACAATTGTTTGCACTAGTGGCGAATATCTGTAGCTCGGATGTAGGATGAGGGCGGAGATTGTGGGTTGGTTTGCAAATATTTCATTACCAGGCTAGGTAACATCTTCAGCGAAATGTCAATTCAATCAGAATAAAGCTGGAATGGACCTTGGAGGTCTTCTAGTCCAGGGGTCCCCAACCACTGGTCCGTGGACCGGTACCGAGCTGTGGCATGCCAGCAACCAGGCTGCACAAACAAGCAAAGCCCCATCCATGGGATGCAGGCAGCACACAAAACCATGCCCCCTCCGGTCCGTGGAAAAACTTCTCTCCACAGAACCGGTCCCTGGTGCACAAAAGGTTGGGGACCTCTGTTCTAGTCCAGCCCCCTGCTCAAGCAGGAGACCCTATACCGTTTCAGACAAGTGGCTATCCAGTCTTTTCTTTAAAGTCTCCAGTAATGAAGTACCGACAACGTCTGAAGGCAAGCTGTTTCACTGGTTAATTGTTCTCACTGTTAGGAAGTTTCTCCTTAATACCAGGTTGCTTCTCTCCTTGATTAGTTTCCATCCATTGTTTCTTGTTTTGCCCTTTGGTGCTTTGGAAAATGAGTTCTCCCCCTCTTCTTTGTGGCAGCCCCTCAAATATTTTGAATGCTGCTGCAATTGAAGAAGGGGACGACAGAGAATGAGGTGGCTGGATGGAGTCACTGAAGCAGTAGGCGTGAGTTTAAATGGACTCCAGAAGATGGTAGAGGACAGGAAGGCCTGGAGGAATGTTGTCTATGGGGTCGCGATGGGTCAGACATGACTTCGCAACTAACAACAACAAAGTGTATAAGACTCTTGTTCTCTAGAAGTGAGAGAAGCAACATGACCCCAGAGCTTGGCTCTGAGATTTGGACAAACCACTGAGCTGAGAATCCTGCACTCTGGCAAAGTAAACACCTAATGAGCAAGCAGAAAGATGCTGCCTCCATAAGCAAGCTCAGTGCCTCATTGTTAGCAAATGCTGAGCAGAGAAAACCTCACCTGTGCATGCGAAGAGGGGAGAGGATCTCACTGTGCAGAGACCACCTTCTATTGCTGGAAGCAACTTTGGCATCTGGCTTTGTGCATTCACATTCTTGACTTCCTGCTTCGTTTTGATATTGGCGTATTCTTGGCTAAGTCTCAGTTTCTCCCTGGGTGCTTTTCAGGCTCCTGTGTGGTATTGTATTATAGACTGTCTGCTTGAGTTGTGCCTTCTCTTCAGCCCCTAGTCAGCTACCTGTTCTTTTTTTTTTCCTGCTTCCACAATTTTTCTTTTGTGGTCTCTCCCTGCCTGTCTCCTGCCATTTTTCTTCTCCTGCAAACCTATCGGTCCTAAATGCAGCAGGTGTGTATTCCCACCCAGCAAGCCTCAATCCCAAATTCATGCAAACTGCCTGGATTTTTCCTGTCAATTGCACGGGCGTTTTCTCCCTCTGTTGAAGCCAGGGCATAAAAAGAAGTTGGAAACTAAAGGTACTGCGGGGTTGAAATGTAAAGCATGTAAAGATGCTTTGGATGGAGTGAATTCACTCACGAGCAGCCCTGCTTTTTCATGATTGCATTGTGTTGCAATAAATGCTTCCCAAAGTCAAATATAGATTCTCTTGAACCTTTGTGTCTATTGTGTTAGCTCAGGAAAAGGTGTGTCCTGTAAGGAGAAGCTTAAAGGTACAGAGAGTGCCCATGCTGAATCCAAACCAGCCAGACTGATATAGTGGTTAAGGCACCAGGCTAGAAAGCAGGAAACTGAGTTCTTGACCCACCTTAGGCATAAAAGATAATTGGATGACTTTGAGCCAATCCCCAGGAGACTGTGAGTTCTAGTCCTGCCTTAGATATGAAAGCTGGCTGACTTTGAGCTAATCCCCAGGAGACTGTGAGTTCCACTCCCACCTTAGGCATGAAGGCTGGTTGGGTGAAAGAAAGAAAAAGAAGGGAGGGAGGAAAGAAGAATGGGAAAGAAAGAAAGAAAGAAAGAAAGAAAGAAAGAAAGAAAGAAAGAAACAAAGAAAGAGAGAAAGAGAGAAAGAAAGAAAGAGAGAAAGAAAGAAAGAAAGAAAGAAAGAAAGAAAAAGAAAGAAAGAAAGAAAGAGAAAAAGAAAGAAAGAAAGAAAGAAAGAAAGAAAGAATTATATTATCAGTCCTCCAGTTTTACAGGAAGGCGACTGTGAGTTCTACTCATGCCTTAGGCATGAAAACAAGCTGGTGAATTACGCCAGTCACTCTCAGCCCAATCCTCTTCACAGGGTTGTTGTGAGGGAAAAAAGGAAGAAGTATTAGATATGTTTGCTGCCTTAAGTTACTTATGAAATAATAAAGGCGGGCTAAAAATCTAATAAGTAAATTAGCCAACCTCAGATCCAAATATTGTTCCACTTTACTGAAAAACATGGTGACACCCCCCCCCATGAGTATTTCTTTTTTGTACACCTCAAAAACAATCCCAAAGCATGTGAAGTATCTTTGGGGGGGGGGGGGAATGGCTATGCGGCATATTTTAAAAAGTATTCAGAAGTTTTTTTCTACAAAATATTCCAGAGCCTGCCAACATCTCCAAAGAATCACTATCTCTTTTGCAAGCCCTGGGAGCCAACTTTATATTGGCTAGGATTTTTTTATAGCCAGCAGCCAGGGCAGAGACAGCAAGTATAAGTTTAAGACATACTGCTATTTGGGCAAATAAACAAGCTTCTGTGCCAAGAAAAAAAATGTTATGGCTCTAGTGTGGTATATGAAAGATTGAGTCCAACATAGGAACTTTATAGGTTTCTGTAATAAAGATGAGGAACAGTCAGAATATATATTTATATCAGTTCTACTGTTCCTCAAAGCAGAACCAGAGAGTATTCCAATGTGCAGTAATTTAAATTACATCTGAATGGTGTATATCTGGTGTATATCTATGACAGGGGTCTTCAGATTTGGTCCTTTTATGACTTGTGGACTTCAACTCCCAGAATTCCTCAGCCAGGCACGCTGGCTGAGGAATTCTGGGAGTTGAAGTCCACAAGTCATAAAAGGGCCAAGTTTGAAGACCCCTGATCTATGACACTAATACAGGTAGTCCTCAACTTACGACCACAATTAAGCCCCAAATTTCTTTTTCTTAAGCAAGGCAGTTGTTAAGTGAGTATTGCCCCATTTTATGACCTTTTTGCCACATTTGTTAGGTGAATCACTGTAGTTGTTAAGTCAGTCATGGGGTCATTAAGCGAATCTGGCTTCCTCCATTGACTTGGTTGTCGGAAGCTGGCTGGGTAGGTTGCGAATGGTGATCACATGACCTTGGAACAGTGCAACTGTCATAAACACATGCCAGTTGCCAAGCGTCCAAATTTTGATCATGTGACCATGAGGGGTTGCTGCAACAGTTATAAGTGTGAAAACTGGTCATAAGTCATTTTTTTTCAGTGTGTTGTAACTTCAAAAGGTCACTAAACGAATGGTTGTAAGTTGAGGACTACCTGTATCCAGGAAAGATGACCCAGTGTGCACATTTGCAGGCCTGAAGCAGTTAAGTATTGCTGTGAAAGGAGAAAAATATATACCAGTGTTTCTCAACCTTTTGCGTTTTGCCGATGTGTGGACTTCAACTCCCAGAATCCCCCAACCAGCCTAGCTGGCTGGGGGATTCTGGGAGTTGAAGTCCACACATTTTCAAACCACCAAGGTTGAGAAACACTGGGATATTCTATTTATTATAGATTACAATCTTCTGCAACATTTTCATTGCATGATGCTGCCAATAGAGTTTGGCAGATCCAGCTAAACCCAGGTGCCAAATTAATTATGGTTATTATACCATTTGGATGATTTTTCCCTCCCTTCAAAATACCACTTTGGGGAATTTGAGTCACTCTTGTATTATTTGAGGGAAATGTTTCTGCTTCGGCAGAACCGGGAGCATATTTTAATGTTCATGAAGGATATTTGATTTATGGAGTTACTGCAAAAGAACATGACTGTCTAAAGTCCCTGTAGCCATAAACATATCACAGCTGAAATGAAACAAAAAAAATATATCTCCTCACCTATTGTGGATATTGTATAAACAGACATGGAATTTACCTCAGAGCTAAAAAAGTGAAAGCTGTTGTAGGAATTAACCTTCCAAGAATCAGTAGCTTGAGGAAAAGAAATTTGAGGGGAACTCAAATATCGGTAGCATAATTGGCAGGGGTCCTACAATCTTTAAATGAATTTCACAAAACAGGCTTCATTTAGCAATGGGGACATAAATGAGATGGACCTTATACAGCAGTGCCAAACAACACTTTACCGTTAATTGTTTTGAGTGCTGATATTAGTCACTATGGAATAAATGCAGTACTGGTAGTCCTCATCTTACAACAGTTCATTTGGTGACCGTTTGAAGTTACAACAGCCCTGAAGAAAGTAACTTATGTTATGACCATTTCCCACACTTACAACTGTTGCAGCATCCCGATGGACACGTGATCAAAATTCAGAGGTTTGGCAACTGGCATGTAGTTATGACAGTTGCAGTGTCCCGGGGTCATGTGATCACCTTTTGCAACCTACTGACAAGCAAAGTCAGTGGGGAAGTCAAATTCACTTAACAACCATGTTACTGACTTAACAACTGCAGTGATTCACTCAATAGCTGTGGCAAGAAAGGTCGTAAAATGGGTCAAAATTCACTTAACAAATGCCTCACTAGCAACATAAATTTTGACCTCAGTTATGATCATAAGTCCCTCAACTTACAACCGGTCATTTAGCGACTGTTCAAACTTACACTGGAAACCCCCTCCCTCTTACAACCCAGATTCAAAGTTCTGGCAGCCACACACAGACACACACGCACAGCCCACAATCACATAATTGCATTTGGGGCACTCAGCAGCCAGACTACATTTGCAGATGTTTGCAGCATCTTGCAGTCACATGACTTACAACATTTTTTGCTGGAAACTAATGTTTACTTCCGGTTTCTGGCAAAATAACGCCCATCACCAACAATGGGTTTGCTTAACTATTGTGGCTTTGTTTAACAACTGTGCTGATTCATTTAACAACCACCATAAAATGTCATAAAATTTTGGTCAGTCATGTGATGATCTGCTTAATGACCGGCACAACGTACAGCTGAAATTTCAGGCTCAATTACAGTTCTAAGTCAAGGGCTACCTCTAGGGCAGTGATGGCGAACCTTTTAGAGACCGAGTGCCCAAAATGCAACCCCAAACCCACTTATGCATCGTCGAGTGCCGGGTGGGTGTGGCCCATTGGGTGGGCGTGGCCCATTGGGTGGGCGTGGCCCATTGGGTGGGCGTGGCTGTGGTGGTAACGGCAGACTGGGTGGGAGTAAAAAGTTCAATCAATTCCAACTTTGCAAGATCTTTTTTTTTTCCCGCGAGAAGTTGAAATTGACTGATTGAACCTTTTTTTTTTGCACATGGCGGCGGAGGCCTAAAGTGAAAAGGTTTTATAAAACCCAGCTGAAGGCCTAGGACTGGGGCGACGGCACGCCGTGCCATAGGTTCGCCACCACTGCTCTAGGGAATAACTGCTTCAAGATCATGAAGGAAAATAAAAAGCAATGATATATTTTTTACATTAATGGTCCCAGAAACATGGTATATTCTGAAAGTGACAATACCGTTCAATTATCTCCTCCTCTTTCTCCTCTTTTTGTAGGGGAAGATTAACAGTTTCACAGGAACTAATTTTTGTGAGTGACAGAATAGTTATTCCACTTGACATGCAACAAGAAATACTTTCTCTCTCTCTCTCGCTTGTGTAGTTGTCTGTCTATCTGTCTATCTATCTATCTATCTATCTATCTATCTATCTATCTATCTATCTATCTATCTATCTATCTATCTATCTATCTATCTATCTATCTATGTATCTATGTATCTATCTATCTATCTATCTATCTATCTATATCTCTATATGTCTGTCTGTCTGTCTGTCTGTCTGTCTGTCTATCTATATCTCTATATATCTGTCTGTCTGTCTGTCTGTCTATCTATCTATCTATATCTCTATATATCTATATGTCTATCTGTCTGTCTGTCTGTCTGTCTGTCTGTCTATCTATCTATCTATATCTCTATATATCTATATGTCTGTCTGTCTGTCTGTCTGTCTGTCTGTCTGTCTCTATCTATCTATCTATCTATCTATCTATCTATCTATCTATCTATCTATCTATCTATCTATCTATCTATCTATCTATCTATCTATCTATCTATCTATCTATGTGTGTATATATATATATATATATATATGTATGTACAGTATAATATATATATATGTGTGTATGTATATATATACACAGTATAAAACTAAATTGTGTATATTTATAAAACCAAGAGAGAATGTCCACAATTTTTTGGTCAGCCAAAATCTTAATTTGTTTGAAAGAAACTACATGATTTGCTAGAGGAATAGACCTTTTTAGAGATAAGAACTACAGATATAGCAGTATCAGATTGTGGAAGAAAACTGAAGCAGTATTTGTGAATGTAAAGGTCATAAGTACGTAGTTTTAGGGATTAGTTTTTCCTTACATCGAGAAATTGCACTCTTTGTCAATCTTACAAGACATACTGCCAACAATTATTTCTTGTTATTGAAGTTACTGAATAGCGGGGAAAAAATTAAATCCTGATATATGATTCTGAGTATTAATACAAAAATAACAGTATAGAGGAAATATAAACAGTGCTGTAACCATGGAGTAGAGGTTACTTTATATTTGTACTTATAACTGCTGTAAAAGAAAATTGAAAGTCATTTCTAATTCTTTTTTTTCCTTTGATTTCTGCTTTTTTGTTTTTACTCTTCTATTTTTTTTATTCTAAATTAGTTCTTGTTAGCTTGATTTTGTATTAAAAATTTTAATACAAGTTTATAAAAATATGATTCAATGAAATAGTACTTTTTTTTTTTTTTACTTTAGGGGAATTTAGAAGGAAATCAAATCGAGTTTACTTCTTTAGACCTGGAACAATTTGTCTTTTGGAAACATATCTCCCCAGTACACCACTCAAAGAGTGAGGCTAGCTTGGTATCCTGAGTCCTGGATGACTCCCAGCTTGTGCACTGGGTCTGTTTAGGGCAGTGCAACCCCATCCAGCACCAAACATGGTATAATCTTAGAACCAGTAAACCCCAAAATTCAAAGCCACTCAGTATTGCCAGGGTTCAGCTGAAGGCTGTTGCTTCCCATCTTCACAGCATGACTGAATTCACCCAGGGCAAAGATGTTCAGGTAGTCCTCAACTTACAACAGTATGTTTAGTGACCTTTCAAAGTTACAATGGCACTGAAAAAAAAGTGATGTATGACCATTTTTCACACTTACAACCGTTGCAACAACCCCATGATCAAAATTCAAACCCTTGGCAACTGACTCATATTTATGACGGTTGCAGTGTCCTAGGGTCATGTGCGACCTTCTGACAAGCAAAGTCAATGGGGAAGCCAGATTCACTTAACAACCGTCTTACTAACTTAACAACTGCAGTGATTCACTTAACAACTGTGGCAAGAAAGGTCGTAAAATGGGGCAAAATTCACTTAACAACTGTAGCAGCAATGCATGGTTATGTCCTTTTTGCGATACATTTTTATCCTAAAACTATTAAGTCTCCAACTACCTTTTGTGATTGACAGGTAATTTAAGAACACGATGAGAGACGCTTTCGGGTGCTTTAGTGCCAAACTTGAGTTCTTGATTTCTTTTCTTTCTGGCAGCGCTCCAGATATAACAATGTCTTGCCATTGTTTGGGTGGCATCTTCTCTGGTGTAACTCAGGGGCACCAGTATTTTAAATCACCATCTAGCTCTTGGCACAATAAACCAAGTTCTGAGTTACATTCTTTCTTTTAAGAAAATGTTAAACCTTTGCTGTACAGATAGTCCTTGACCTCTGGTCACAATTTGTAAGGGTAAAATGAGTCACACCCGATTTTACAACATTTTTTTTGCCACAGCTGTTAAGCAAATCACTGCAGTGAAGTGAATCACATGGGCATTAAGCGAATCCAACTTATAACAGAATAACATAATTGGAGGGGACCTTGGAGGTCTTCTAGTCCAACCCCCTGCTGCAGCAGGAAACCCTGTACCATTTCAGACAAATGGTTGTCCAATCTCTCCTTAAAAACCTCCAATGGTGGAGCACCCATAACTTCTGGAGGCAAGTTATTCCATTGATTAACTGTTCTGTCAGGAAATTCCTCCTTAGTTTTAGATTGGTTCTCTCCTTGATTCGTTTCCATCCATTGTTTTTTGTCCTGCCTTCAGGTGCTTTGGAGAATAGGTTGAACCCCCCCCCCCACCTTCTTTGTGGCAGTCCTTCAGATATTGGAACACTTAGATATTGGAACCAGGACAACACATCCCCCCAACCCCCAATCCTTTGAGCCAATCCAGAAGAATGCCACAGTCAATGGTATGAAAGCCATAGAGAGTCAAGTAGGCAAAGGATGAATACACAAGCCCCATTCCGCCCTCATCAGGGAGCATCCAAAAATATGGTTGTGTGCTGTCACCCGGGGGGGGGGGATGAGTGATGGGGGGGGTTATTACTTTTGATCTTTTTCATTTTTTTCATTTTGTGTTTTTTACTCTTTGTAAGCCACCTAGAGTCGCTGTGAGTGAGTAGGCGGATATATATATATATATATATATATATATATAAAAATAAATAATAATAATAATAATAATAATAATAATAATAATAATAATAATAATAATAATAATAATAATAATAATAATAATAATAATAATAATAATAATAATAATAATAATAATAATAATAAAAAACCAGTGCCTTTTACATCCCCGACTTAGATCTGAATCCTGAACCCACTTCATCCAAGGTGCCTTGAGTCTGTTGTGCAACCATCTTCTCAACCCATCTTCCCTAAAAAAAAGGGAGGTTAGATACAGGACGAAAATAGTGGGGTCCAAATGAACACTACTAAATAATGAATAAATTTGATGATTTGATAATGAATCAATCTGATTAATTTCATGAATAAATAAATGTTCTACGGGGCCATCACAGTGCCACTGACAGGAAGCTCATCCCTTGATTCGAGAGAACCAAAATCTAGAATAAAATGACAGCTTTTGGTGGCCAAGTGTGTTACAACTTTGCCGGAGGTACCATTCTGTTTGATTTGTAACACATTTGAGACAAGAATGTTGATGTAGTGAGGATCGATACCTCTGGTCACCCGGGTGACATTCTTTGGGAAATTTTCAAAGGATTAAAGGATTGAAATGTGCACAGGAGAACAATGATTTTCTACCAGTGAAACATGACAAGCAAATGTCCTTTATAAAAAAATACCTGCAGATCTGAAATGACACGACCAAGTGGGTAAGGGTTGCATTTTAGTTATGTTGGACTTGGTGTCATGGCTCCGACAGACAGAAATGAATAAAGCAGAACTCCGAGGCTTGCAAATTCCTCAAAGGACATGTTTATTAGTTACAAAGTGAGGTCAGCTCCCCAGAGAAGGAAATATTAAAAGGGCAAAAAAATATATTTCCTCAAAAGGATTTTAAAAGCAGAAACCAACCCTGCCCCCAAGTCTCTCTGTCCCAAGCAGAAGCCAATCCTGAACAAATGCAGATGTAAACCATCAGGAAAGTTGGAGCTAGAAGCTTAAGAAGACAAAGACACCTAAAATCTGCATACCCCACCCAAAGTCTAGGAGTCATTAGCCCCATCACCAGGGAAGCAGGATATAACCCTTGGGACATTAGGATTAACCCACCACCATCAAGAATACCAGAAAGGCACACCCAGACTCAGGTCAGAATACGTGACACAGGAAATACGTCTTCAAAGAAAAACAAGAAAGTCTAGTTGCCTCGTGAAAAAGCATCTTTGGGTCATAAGTCACTTTTTCCAATGCCATTGTAACTTTGAACGATCACTAAATGAACTGTTGTAAGTCGAGGACTACCTACAGTATATTTATTTATCAAATTTATTTATCAAATGTATATGCTGCCCATCTCACCGTCATGCGACTCGGGGTGGCTTACAACATCATAAAAGCAAAAATAGAAACATTAAAATATTAAATCACGGCTTCTCATCAATGCTGAGAGGGCCTTATAAATCAATATTTTTTTTTGTTATTACCTGATGGGATTTCTCCTGTGTCATGGAAGAAACAAATGCCAGCAAGAATAACTTTTTTAAAACAACCCCAACATTTTAATCTCTAAATATAATTCTTGCTGACTTTCCGCTTTTTATGCCAACAAAACAAAACACAAGCAAACGGTTGTCAACAAGTTTTTGAAGTGCAGTAAAAGAGAGGGTTGGGGAAAGAGAGAGAGAGTGATTACACCTACCAGAAGGGTACATTTAGATGTGATAAAAATTTCATGAAGCTCAATGCATTATCCTGGGGAAAAGCAAACCTGAATCCTGTCCTTTGAGCTTTATGTCTTCTGTTAAATTCAACATTAGCTCTTTGTAATCTGAACAATTCAGTCCCAGGAGAGAGGCAGGAAACTAATTGCCTTGTGTTTACTTACAGAACAAAAGCCTCCTTCTTCTATTTCTTTTTTTCTTTTTTTTAAGGCAGCATAATTCAGGGGGGGGGGAATTGGATTCCTTTGCAAACGGCGTGAGCAAATAAACCTCTGCAAAATAGATAGAGATATAAGACCTGTTTTATTTTCAGGAGAAATAAGGAAGGTGAACAGGTTTACACTGGTCTTAGGATATGAACTTTTGAGAAGCTTGATTATTAGCCTATTTAAGCTTGCCACCTCATTCATTCACTCAATCAATTAATTTGCACTCTGCCTTTCAAACAGCTCAGTGTGGTACCCATAGCATTCTCCTTTGCAATTTCCCCCCATAACAATAAAGTAGGCCATATTATGTGATAGAATCATCAGCTGAAGGAGAGGGTGACATTCCAGCTTGAGTCAGCTCAGGAAGAAAATGCCTGAGATCAGATCCTTAGACCTATATCTGCTATATCCCAAGGGAAAGCAGACAGTCTGGTGAGATTCTTGTAATATAGATGATCAACAATGAAGTATTCACTTGAGTCTATTGATGGAGTGATTCTGGTAGCTTGTGCCTGATTATTGAGAGTCACTCTAGGAGATGACCAGCCTGAGCCCAAGGGAGGGGGCAAATACATCATCAGTCTTGAGTCCCTTGGTGCCCACAAGATATCTAAGTCCAGCCCACTTTGAATTCCTTCTACTCGTATCTCCCACTAATTTCTCTTAGCCGTTAGTAGTTCAGATTCTTGTAGAGAGCTCAAGTCTTAAATCTTTGTACCCATTTGAGCTGTCTGGACCTCCTGAACAAAGTCATCCAGTGAGCTTCCATAGCTGAAAGAGGTCTAGAAACTGGGTCTGCCAAGTGTCATTATCTTAATTAACTATTACATTATACAAGTCCGCACCTTGTCCATACAATTCATTTTCCCATAATAAATCCAGATCTCGCTATGAATCTTTTAGGCTAGGTCCACACAACATGCCAGACTAAGCTAAAATAAGTTGAATAATTTATGATTCACTATGCTGTGGGAATCCAATAAAGGCATATTGTGTTAACCATATCATTATGTTAAGCTATAATGCTATTTACATATTTGGGCTTAGCCAATCACTGCATTCAAAAATTGTGTTGTTAATTCAGGTTTGTAGTATAGCTGTTGGATAACCCAGCTGTATTGACTCATTAAGTTGTGTTCTTTGTACCAGAGGATTGAAATAGTGATTTCTTTGGAGGCTATTCATTAGGGGGGTGTGAATCACCCAAGGTCTAATTCATTTTGCTGGTTCGATTCAACAAGTCAAATCATTTTGACTTGAATGCGGGATCAATTCAGGAGAAACATCTGCACAATGCTTGTTGCATTACTGAATCAATTAAAAGGCACAGAATATAATGCAATGCTTCTCAAATCAGCTATTTGATTTGAGAAGTCCATTTACAAGGGTCAAATCACCTTCCAATTCTCTCACAGCTCTTTTATTCATTGAGAAGTGGGATGTGGAAATTGAGTTTAGCTATATTTCCAGCCATTTGTCTGCCAATGCCAATCTTGTCGAAGAACTCTTGATTTGTTTTGAAAGATCTTCTGAATATATTATTTGGAATTCAAATAAATCTGTGAATTTAAACAATATCAGCCCTGTTGTTGGTTAGGCCATGGTTTGTGGAGACAAGAATTAGCAGCTGTGTTTTATTCTACTTTTCCTTCTTCTCATTAAGAGGAAATTTCCTACATGATTGTAGGTTGGACAGTTTCTGTTTTGGCCCAAAACCAAGGATGACATGTGGTGTTTCTTCCAAGCTCAGTTCTTTATTGTTTCACACTGATAGACAAAACCTTGCCAAATCTCCTTCCCCTCCCCCCCTGCTAAATGGGACATTTTAGAATGACCTGTTCAAAAATGTCCAAGCTCCTCTCTTTCCATTTCATGACATCATGGTAAGAGAAAAATATGCTTTTCTGATCTCCTTCTATTCAGCGTGGTGCCAAGCAAGCTGAGACAGCTGACTGTTCCTTCCCTAGCTGGGCTGTCTTTCCCAGATGTTCCCTGCCTCCTTTCATGGAACAAGCAATTAAAAATGATGGGGGTAAGGGGTTAAACTGCTAATGAAGGTTGCAGACCCCAGTTTTCTCTCTCTTCTGCCTTTTGATGTTCCTTCCCATAGGAGTTTCTGATCAGCATCACTGAACATTACGACAGTAGATACATGCATATACTTTTAAACACATTTCCCCATGCTGTTCATCTTCCTTTGCACGCGCACACACACACACACACACACACACACAACTACACTCCTGTAAAAATGACAACATAAGGCTTGGCTGTTTATTTGAAGCCCTAATTACAATGCTGCGGGCTTTGAATGTTCAAATGTGCACACTGCTGCCTGGGGCTTCATTCTGGTCAAAGGCTGACAGAGCTGAATCTACGGAGTGGTGAGCTTTGAACAAGCATAGCCATATTCTCTCAGTCTTCTGCTTTCCAAGTTTAGGCCTTTGAAAAGTTGTGGTGGTTTTGTGTTTTGTTTTGTTTTTAACTCAAAAAAGTTGCTGCAGTGACAATTCACGCCCGGCTTTCTAAAAAAAAAAAAAAAGAGCAATATTATTATATCACTATCCTGCACTCTATTTTTTAACATAAAGAACAGAAAGAGGAAAATAACTGTTTACATCAATTAGAAGGAGGGGGTAACAATTTTACCATTTTAAAAGCAAGCTATTTCATTTCTAACATCGCAGAGTCAAGTCCTGCCGCTTAAGCTAATAATTACAACCAAGACAATCACTACAGGAAAGCCGAAATCCAGAGTTTGCTGGTTTTCCCTTTGCTGTAATCTAATCTGGATTTTTATAGCCCTACTAATGCCACAGCAACCAATCCCACCCACAGTGCTCTCCAGATGGAAGTGAACATCAACTCCCATAAACTCACAAGGACCCGTCAACCCTCCAGATGTTTCTGAACTATAATTTCATCAGCCCCTCACCAATGTGATCAAAGAAGAAGGATGTTAGGAGTTATGGTACAACAAGATCTGGCCATACATTCTCCATCCTTACTTACTGAAAATTCTGGGAGATAAATTTAAGTATGTTAGTCCTCGGCTTACGACAGTTCATTTAGGGACCGTTCAAAGTTACAACAGCCCGGGAAAAAGTGACTTAGGACCACTTTTCACACTTACAACCATTGCGGCATTCCTGTGGTCACATGAATAAAATTCAAACGCTTGGCAACTGACTCATATTTATGACGGTTGGCGGTGTCCCAGGGTCTTGTGATCCCCTTTTGGGACCTTCTGACAAGCAAAGTCAAGGGGGAAGCCAGATTCATTTAACAACTGTGTTACTAATTTAACACCTACAGGGATTCACTTAACAACTGCTGCGAGAAAGGTCAAAAAATGGGGCAAAAACTCACTTAACAAATGTCTCACTTAGCAACAGAAATGTTTTGCTCAATTGTGGTCTTAAGTCGAGGACTACCTGTATACCTGCAAGACCCCATGTTTAGGAGGCTAATCTCCTGAACATTCAAGGATAAAAAAAATATATCTAACAATCCCAACTCCCACGCATACTGCTTGTTGTTTTTCCCAGGTGTGTGCTGCACTGTTTTACTTTGCCCTGGTTTAATTTAAAAGCAGAGAGATGCCTATTGGTTGAGTTAAAAGTCCCATTAAAAAGCCATAATTGTCCTATCAATTGTTAATGATGGTTCAGAATGGAACTCAGCGGCTGCACCTGAACTGGCAGACAGGGTATTTTTTTATTGTAAATCACCTAGGAAAAACTGTGGTTTTTTTTGTAGTAGGGAGATTCTCTTAATAAAGGAATGCAGCGTTTGGGGAGATAGTGTTTGGTGACATGTATGTACATGCTTGCTTTATTCAACTGGGGAAAAGTATGGAATGGATTAGAATGATTATGGTCATTCTAGTCTTTATTGTAGGCAGTCCTCGGCTTACAACCGTTCATTTAGCGAACATTCAAAGTTACAATGGCACTGGAAAAAAAAGACTTACGACCAATCCTCGCACTTACAACCGTTGCACCCCCTGTTCATGTGCTCAAAATTCAGACGCTTGGCAACAAAAATGTATTTACAACAGTTGGAGCATCCCAGAGTTAGGCAATCGCTATTTGCAACCCTCCCAGCTGGCTTCCGACTAGCGGAATCAATTGGAGGTGCTGGATTCGCTTAACAGCTGCACGAGTCACTTAACAATTGCAGTAATTTGCTTTTCACATCTTTGGCAAAAAGGGTCCTAAAGTCAGGCACAACTTACTTAATAACCGCCTTGGTTAGCAAAGAAAATTCTGGTCTTGATTGTGGTAGTAAGTCAAGGACTCTATGGTCAGGCGCATCCCGTCTTGAGTGTTTAGGAAAGAAAAACCCTCGACTCCATTTTTGAAGTGAGAGGTTCGCTTTTACTAAAGTCAAGTGGTTATAACATAAGCAAAGCTGGATCTGAATATTCCCATGCAAAGCCTGCATTCTTTCCTCTTCCCTAGGCCTGTTATGACCCAGCCGGTCGAGGCAGGCCTCTAGAGAGTTCTTTATTTCACTTAACAAATGTTCCAGCCAATGGCTTTCCAACAACCGGTAAGGCTCCACCCTCATGCTACCCTGAAGGCAGCCACCCTCAGTCCCCCAACAACAGCCCCTATAGTACAAATATAGTCCACAGAGTAGGAGCACACTCACAGGGCAAAGTCCAGGGGTCTAAGTCCAGTCCACCAAACAGGGTCCAGCCACACTACAAGGGCAGTCCTCAGGGCAAGAAACAGGTCCCAGAACAGAAGCAGTCCAAAGTCCCAGGGAAGCAAAGGCCAAACGTAGTCCACCAGAGAAAGGTGAGGTCCAAAACAAAAGGTGAAGAGCAATCTTCCAAGTGAGGCAAGGCAAACAGCAACAGGCACGAGTAAAAGCTGGGGGAGTGTAAGCCAAAGCAAACAATTGTTCCTGGCAAAGACTAACTCCCCACCACTTCTCCTTAAGTTACTCCCCTCCACGTGTTCCTTGTGAGGGGGGAGTGGGGTGACCTCCTCCCAAGTAGCTTTGCAGCCCTTCTCTGGGCTTGCCTATGCTCCACTCTCCTTGCCCTTAGATGGACTGGAGGAGGCAGCTGGTCCTCATCAGAAGAGATTGGCTGCCTATCAGCACCACTGCCAGTCAGCAGCCAATCCTCCCCTGTGTCTGTGCAGGCAGGCAGCTCTCCGTCTGGTTGACTACTGGGCTGGGACAGCATCATCCTCAGCCCCTGGTGTGTCTTCCCAGTTCCAAGTCCTCCTCCTCCTCCTCCTCCGAACCAGCTTCTGAGGGGGCTATGACAGGCCCTCCCCGCTTGATCACTCTATCCATGTCCAATGGCATTTGAATTAGATGTTTTGGGGACCAGTTTGGGATTTGATGCCTCTTTGCTGGAGTTTTGCATTCCATTCTCATGGCTCCATCCTTGGTTGGCTGGTTCACATTCCAGATTGAAACTTCTGATTCCTGTCACCCTGTCATCCCCTTCTCCTTCCTTCCTGTTCCTACTCCCTACTTCCCCATCTTCTCCTCCTCCCCCGTTGCATTTTAGGACAGGATGCCAGTGAAGCGAAGTATGCTGAAGATGGCAGAACTGACAGTATAAGTACTTTGCTTAAAGGCCGTAAGCTGCAGTTGATAAGTTGTCTGTTCCTGTATTGTTCTCTGACTTGTGACTTGAAGTTCCACACGAAAGATCGAATTGTTAGAAGGTGAAAGGAGAGTTACGCCCTTATGACCCATGTGTGTATGTGCATTGTGGCATGATGGTGTGAATCTTGTGAGACGTTTCTTTCGTTGTTTGGACAAAAGCAGCAAGATTCCGTGAATGACCACACTTATGAATCAGGCAAGCTAAGATCTGAAACTGTGATTCTAGGTAAATCCAGAAAATGTTTAGACTGGCGGATTCTGAAGTTGCAAGCAAGAAGGGTCCATTTCTCTTTGAGTAAAAAAAAAAAAAAAAAAAGAGCACTTGCTTTGCATTGCCTTGTGTTAAATTGACTTATTTGTATATTAGCTCTAGTAGCTGGAGTGATTTGTATACCTGTGGTTCTAACAAAAGCAAAGTGGTTTAATTTATATCTGTGCACGTTTTCTTCCCATCTAATCCTAGAAGGTTCAAAGAGGTAAAAATTACCTTACCACCAAGTTATCTCAATCAACAGAGAAGAGATTGAAAGGTGGACCCTGATGAGGACAAATGCGATGTCAAAATGAATGGCATTACAATCACACTCAGAACTAGCAGAAGAAGAAACTAAATTAGAAATTATCACTGATGGGATCTGGGGGGGGGGGAATCAGGAGTGCTCCGATCATCAGAAAAGGAGATAGAGAGGAAAATATCAGTTTGCTAAAAATGTTTGCCTAATTGTTAAAATGTGTTTAGACATACGCTAATGTACAAATAAGCACAGATGAAGGCAAATACATGTGTTCCAGGATAATGTTTCAAGATCCAATCTGGGTCAGTCACTAGGACCAGAGTTTTAGTCTTCCAAGCTTTTGGACTCGTCCTCAGTGAATTTCTCTTTACTGGAATGTGTGCTTTGGGCTATTCTATGTATAGTATTTATGTGGTGCCTGGTTGGGTGTGGCTTATTAATGGTTGATTGGGGTGTTGATGGATGGCTATTAAGTTGTTGACTGTTGTTTCCTTGTGTTGCCAAGTCCTCAGCTCCTAAGTACCTGATCAGCTGGTGGTAAATTATCATTCCCATTGACTGACATGGGGCTCCTTTCCCAGGCTTCAACCATTGGCTATCTTTGTACCTGCTCCGCCAACAATCTTAGTAGCTGCGAAATTGAATGTATGTCCTTGTTTATTGCAGTGTGAGGCTACCAATGAGTTTGGGTCTCCTCATCTGACACCTCACTTGTATAAATAGGCAATTTAAGTTCAGTAGCAAAAGAATTCTTGCCCTTCTTTGAGTAATGAAATGCACAAATGACCTTAGGGAAAGAAGGAAAGAGACACTGCCTAAGAAACAATTAGATGAGAGATGCAGGAGCTCCTAGTGGCTTAACAGTTAGAGCAAGAAATTTAGAAAGGGCCTACCCTAATTATCCTGTTTCCACGGCCGTGTGCGCTCTCTTACTTCCGTGTAGACAGGTAGTATTGACTCGAATGAACAGATCAAAGAAGAATACTTTATTCACAGAGATAATCAACAACTCACGATTAAGATGAAATACGTCTGGAATGCAATATTAATCTGGATCCATATCATTAGGTTGAAAGACAGTGATGTCCTCCTGTCCTGTATGTAAATTACATATTGAATAATTGCTGTGTTCGAGCCATGAGGCTGGGTCCCAAAGTGAAGAGAATCAAACAATGGCACAGAGCCAGGAAGTACCTTTGAACTCCTCCCACTGACTAGATAAACTGACTGCTAAAACTACATTACCCATAAGCCATCTCCTAAGGAAACAGCGCTTAACCCTATAAATGCTAAACATCCTAACATATAGTTCTCAGCTGCTGGTTGGTCCAGAACACTAATGGATCAAGCAGTTAAAAAAGGGTGACAGGAAGTTTGCACTATTGGATTTGCAAGATTCTGTTAAAGTAGTTTTACAATAAAGTCAATTTAGGTCATCTAGTGGTGTTTTCAGTGGAACAACTAATCAGTGGAATGCGTTGCCTTCAGAAGTTGTGAGTGCTCCATCACTGGAGTTTTTTAGGAATTGATTGGACAGTCTGGAATGATACAGGGTCTCCTGGTTGAGGAGAGGGTTGGACTAGAAGACTTCCAAGGTCCTTTTCAACTCTGCTATTATATTATTCTTGTTATTGCCCTTCATTGTGTTGGAGGTTGAAGTGTTGTAGGTGGGCACGTGAGTGAGTCTGAAAGCCAGAATATTACCAAAGCAATGATTAATGAAGCAGGTTTTGTAACTATAACTATAGATGAGATTTATTGACAAAAAACGCATTAAAGGGAGAGGCAAAGCCTAGTACCCAACTAATCACATCCAACAAAAGAAAAAACAAAGAACACTTTTCATGGGCATGCATTCCGAGGAAATAAAAGAAGAGATGTTCTGAGATTAATAATCTCTTAGACAAACAGTTGGCAAAGTGGTAAACAAAAATGGGATGCAGAATAAATTTTTAACCCCTTATCTACAGGTAGTCCTCAAAGTACAACAGTTCATTCAAAGTTACAACAAGCGCTGAAAAAAGTGACTTATGACTATTTTTCACACTTATGACCATTGCAACATCCCCATAGTCACGTGATCAAAGTTCAGATGCTTGGCAACTGGTTCAAATTTATGACGGTTGCAATGTCCTTGGGTTATGTGGTTCGTTTTTGCGACCTTCTGACAAGCAAAGTCAATGGGGAAGCCAGATTCACTTAACAACCATGTTACTAACTTAACAATTTCAGTGATTCACTGTGACAAGGAAAGTCTTAAAATGGCGCAAAACTCACTTAACAAATGTTTCACTTAGCAACATAAATTTTGGGCTCATTTGTGGTCGTAAGTCGAGGACTACCTATACTTTCTACTATCCCCTTGTGAATAGTTGATAATGAGGTTCTGTACAATCAATGTTATTGGATTTGGACAGTAGTGGGATTCAAATATGAGAACAACCGGTTCTCTGTGTGGATGCTTCTTCCAGAACTCCGTTCTGGGCCTGGGCAACAAAAAATTAGCTACCAGTTCTACCGAACTGGTGCGAACTGGCTGAATCCCACCACTGGAATTGGATCTTGCAACACATAGGATGTGTTCAAATGGGGAGTAGACAGCCATGGCTTTTGGGATAATTTAATCTGAATTCTTGCAGGGAACAGTGTATTGTACCTGATGGCCTACATGGCTCCTTTCAGCTCTATGGTTCTGAAACAGGCAGTGTTTCTCAATCTTGGCAACTTTAAGATATATGGACTTCAATTCCCAGAATTCTCCAGCTGGGCAAGACTATTGTAAAATGTAATTTCAGGACTGTGGGATGTTGCCATGAATATGGCCCAGCGACGTCCATCATAACTTCAACAGTTGCTAAGCAACCAGTCATAAGTTGAGGACAACCTGTATTCCATTGAGCTGGGAAGAAGAAAAAGTTGAGGAAAACTTTCATAGCGTGGCTTCATTAATTCTTTCCAATTTTTTAACCAGCAACAGCCATAGGAGGTGTCTGCATGTTCTTCTCTGTAATTCAGCGATGTGTCACATCTGTATCTTTGTGTTTCTGCTGTTTCTTTGTGTTGTTTCTGTGATGTTTGTGTATACGATTGCAATGGCTTAAGCAAATGTTTACTTCCAATCACAATTAAGTGTATGTATGTATGTATGTATGTATGTATGTATGTATGTATGTATGTGTAGGTAGGTAGGTAGGTAGATTAGATAGATAGATAGATAGATAGATAGATAGATAGATAGATAGATAGATAGATAGATAGATAGATAGATAGATAGATAGATAGATAGATAGATAGATAGATAGATAGATAGATAGATAGATAGATAGATAGATAGATAGATAGATAGATAGATAGATAGATAGATAGATAGATAGATAGATAGATGTCATGTTAGTTAGCCAGCCAACATACATGTTTTGTAATATATTGAGGTTAGCAACTGATTAAGCAATGTGCAGGTTTTTGCAAGAATCCCAGTCCAATCCATCATTTCATGTAGCCAAACTGAATCCCAATTTATTTTCTGTTCAGTCTTGAAGATTGTTAAAATGTTCTTCAATAATCAGCTAATTGCTGGATATAATAGAATGAGACAGAAGTCTTTTCATGTTGGTTTCACTCAGTCACTTATATTTTCAAAGATATATTTGTCCCATCTGTTTCTTGCAACACTTATCCTAAAAAAGTAAATTTTTAGAAAGTTAGAGGCATTTTTATGTCCATTTTCCCCAATGCACACCTTAGTAATGCAATTTAAGACAGTACGTCTGTTTTTGAAGGCAATTTCCCCTAGTGTCATGAATTTTATTTGTCATCTTAAGTAATATAGGCAAGGTTGGGCATATTTTTTCATTACACACGCACTGAAGTATCCTTGTTAATTGAAGAACTGCACTGCAAGATTCTAAAAATGTATGTCTAGTACAACAGTGTTATGGTTCACATATTAGGATATGAAGTGTGAAATAAATAAATTTGATTTAGCATACATGCCATAACATTTCCATCTCTGTGAGTACTTACCATGAGTGGAAAAGTTTCTTGCGTGAAGGAATTCTCAATCCAATGAGAGGCTTACTGGAGTAGTAAATCAGGAATCTCCTTCTGGACGTTATAAAACCTAGAAGAGGTTATTTATTTAATTTATTACTTTTATGTGGCTGCCCACTTGCAGAGTGATTCTGGATTAATAGCATGGTTGAATAAAATGGAAGGAAGGAAGGAAGGAAGGAAGGAAGGAAGGAAGGAAGGAAGGAAGCAAGGAAGCAAGGAAGCAAGGAAGCAAGGAAGCAAGGAAGCAAGGAAGGAGATGGGAGGGAGGAGGGAGGGAGGGAGGAAGGAGGGAGGGAGGAAGGAGGGAGGGGGAGGGAGGGAGGGAGGAAGGAAGAAAGAGGAAGGGAGGAGACTGGAGGAAGGAAGGAAGGAAAGAAGAAGGGAAGGAAAAAGGGAGGGAGAGGGAGGAAGGAAGGAAGGAAGGAAGGAGATGGGAGGAAGGAGGGAGGGAGAGAGGGAGTAAGGAAGGAAGGAAGGAAGGAAGGAAGGAAGGAAGGAAGGAAGGAAGGAAGGAAGGAAGGAGGGAAGGAGGGAAGGAAGGAAGGCTATAAAAGCTACTTTTACTTATGAGGGAAAAATATTTCAACAAATCTTGCAATTTTGAATTTCTAAAGCTAGCATTTCTATAAACAAATGTAAACCCCTTCCGAAGGCAATTTCAGTGTTTGCAATCTTTCCCTTGTACAATTGATCTTGGTAGTTTCTGAGGCCAATCCACAAACAATGTTTTGCTTTTGTAACTTTTTTTTAATGGTATTAAAACATGGCAGAGAATTTTCACAGGAACATTGTCTTCCCTCAATAAAGCAGCTTAAAACAGAATCCAAAAACAACTATTTATCTGAGCCATTAAACCTGTGTTTTTGCAATAAACCGCATTGATTGGGAAAGGAAATGTCATGCTTGCAGGACCTTTACGTTTCAGACATAGAATATAAGTTTCCACTTACCAAATTGCAATAAAAAGGTGAAAATACAGGCCAGACGAGATGGGCTTCACTAATAGCAAAAGACATTTTCTATTGGTTTTGAAATAAATAGCAATTAATCAAGGTAACTATGACAATTAAATGGGTAAAATCTATCTTCCCTCATTACAGATAGTCCTTGACGTACAACCAAAATTGATCCCAAAATTTTTGTTGCTAAGCGAGACAGTGGTTATGTGAATTTTGTCCCATTTTACAACCTTTCTTGCTACAGATGTTAAATGAATCACTGCAGGTGTTAAGTTAGTAACATGGTTGTTAAGTGAATCTGGCTTTCCTATTGACTTTGCTTAGAAGAAGGTCGTAAAAGTTGATCACATGACCCTGGGGCACTGCAACCGTCATAAATATGAGTCAGTTGCCAAGCATCTGAATTTTGATCACATGACTGTAAGGATGCTGCAATGGTCATAAGTGTGAAAAACGGTCATAAGTCACTTTTTTCAGTGCTGTTGTAACTTCGAACGGTCACTAAATGAACTGTTGTAAGTTGAGGACTACTGTATAATTAAATAGCTAAAGACAAAAATCCCTCATTTAGAAAGCTATCATGAGGTAAAATTACCCATCATTTTGGTCAGTTGGATACAACACAGGCACAGAGTACTGTTAACAAGCTATTCACATTTGTGTATTAATACGCCAATCAAATATATTCTGATTCAAAACTTCAATAGTGCATGATAAAATTGTATGAAGGCAGACTGTTCAGATTTATGCTGTTATGATAAATGCAGCCTGATTATTGGATCAATTTTTGATCTTCCATATTCAGACTAGTTCAGAATTGCTTGTTCCCACAGAGACACAAATTGGCCGCTCGTTCTTTCAATATTTGAAAAATATACCAGAAGCTTGTAATGGCATTTATTTGGGCATTTATTGATTGACATTTATCTGGGACATTTATTTTGATTTACTGATTTAAAATGTTGATATGCTTCCTTTCCTCTCTCTGCAAATGTACCCTAGGAAGCGAACCGTGGCATTAAAGGACAATGATATAAAAACACGCAGAGTTTTTCCAAATCTGTGCACTGAAATAAAATAAATTTCTCCAGCGAAACAGCAGTTGATAAGAAAGAAGCCTGAAGATTTGTTTTCCTTGTCTCTCTCTAGAAAATAACCAGTTGAAATGAAATGATTTTACAGGTCATAATTGGCAGGAAAAGAGATAAACAAATATTTTTGAGGTGAGAATTGCAAAAATAATGATGTGTATATTTTATTCAGACTTTCAAAGCGGTTCCTCACACCAGCCTACCAAAACATGCCTTAGTCTCATCCCAGCATAACCTACGTGAACTTTGCCATGGATGAAAAAATTATTTCATTCCCGCAGGCAATAGGTGTCTCTCATCTCAAAAGAAGTGATGTTCAGGAAGGATGGAATACAAGAGAAATGGGGGTGTCTTAGAACAGATATCAGATATTTGGTTTGGGGATTTATTGGTTGGTGAAATTCCTTCATTATTCCAACTTTTTCAGAAAAATAAAACAGCTATTTGCTCGAGTGGCTAAACCCAGCATACCTGGATTTATAATGGCCTATAATATTAATGTTGTTATGAAATCTACATTGCAATTCCACAACAGGCTTGCATCAATTTTTAAGATTGCAAGAACACAAGCGAACGGTCAGACGAGGAGACCTGAACTCATTGGTAGCCACACATTGCAATGAACAAGGACATACATTCAATTTCGCAGCTACTAAGATTGTTGGTTGAGCAGGTACAAAGATAGCCAGGGAAATGATTAAAGCCTGGGGGAAAAGGGCGGTCAACAGAAATGCTGATTTACCACCAGCTTATTAAGTACTTAGGAGCCCAGGAAACAACAACCAACGACTTAATAGCTAGCCAGCCATGAACACCCCAATCAACCAATAAGAAGCCACATGCAACCAGACAGCACATAAATAGTATACATAGAATAGCCCAAAATACACATTCTGGTAGAGAGAAGTTCCTTGAGGATGAGCTCCAGCACCAGTCTTAAAGCTCAGAAGACTGATCCAGATTGGTTCTTGCCTTAATTTATTCTTTTTAAAGCTTATTCTCAGGATTCTTGAAAATGTCTTCAAAGTTCTCTTACTGGTGTCTTTCAGTTTATTTATTATTGAAGGTGGGAAAGGGGGCTTTTCAATCATTCTGATGTCTCCCTGGCAGCTCACACACTTAGGAGCCAAATAAAGCTTCATGAATGGTGTATACCATCAGGTTGCCTGGATAGAATCATAGGATTGGAACTGTTTATACTGGTACTGTAGCTAGTCAAATCCCTGCTAATGTGGCATTTGCAGCAGCATCTATGATTGATGAGTATCTATCCTGTGTTTGATGATACCCAATGAAGGGAATCCCCTGCTTCACGTTCATCTCCTTCTTTTGCAATTTAATGAAATTAAGGGGAAGGAAAAGAGCGCCATAGCACTCAATAAAGGGATTGGATCTGTGGAGTTGATGAATATATATATACAGAAGTGAGGGTGGAGGTTTATTTATGAATGAAAAGGTTGAATGCACATTCAAAAGTATGAATTGGTATGATCTAGATCAGGGGTCCCCAACCCCAAGTCCGTGGACCAGCAGCATGCCAGCAACCGGTCCGCACAAACAAGCAAAGACCCATCCGTGGGATGCAGGCAGCATACAAAACATACAAAACCATGCACTTTCCAGTCCATGGAAAAACCTTTTTCCACGGAACTAGTCCCTGGTGCCCAAAAGGTTGGGGACCTCTGATCTAGATTACTGTGGATTCATATGAAAGGAGATAACAGTTATACCATGGTCCAGGGAATGGTGATAATATGAGTTTGAGGGGAAAAAATATTCAATATTATGAATGAATGTAATCCACTGGGAGGAAAAATCAATTGGTTGCTGAAGGTGTTAAGAGTGATATATGACGGAAGTAAAGCCAGCATGAGAATAAACTAATGGTAATAATTCAGCAATGAGCAGAGAGTAAGATAATGATGTGTAATAGACCCTTGGTTCTTTATTTAATGCATACTTATGGTTTGGATTGGGATGTGAATGTCCATTATCTACAGAGGATGAGGTACTGTTAGCAGAGAACCCTAACAATTTTCAAAGCATCTATTCATTATATATGATGCAACAAAAAGATGAACCCTCAAATTAATCTACTAGATGCCAAGGTAGCTGTGTCTGAATGGGGAAAATGAAGCGATTCAAACAAATCATACCTAAAAGGTGAAAACCTAAGCAAGTAGTTTAAATTTGTTTCGAACGTTTACTATGGTAATGAGAAGGAAGTTCATGGAGAAATGTTAAGATGTGTAAGTGTTAGGCTAAGGTACAGTAATAGATATCACATGGTTTCTGCAAGAAATTGAAGTTTGTGGGGGGAAATGAAATGGTGATGTAGATGAGTATTTTTTTTGCCTTGTTTAGTCATGTGGAGGTGAAAGGTGACTTTGTCATGCAAAACATAGAAGTTGAATAGGAGTATCTGTGTTAAAACCAGAAAGGATGGGGTGAAGAAAGAATGGATTTCATTCATGCACACATACATTATGCATGCATGCATACATGCATATATACATATATACATATCCCATCTTTGTTATTTTCACAAATATCTCAAAGTGGAAGACATATCCAACATACCTTCCCTGTCCTATTTTTCCCATAACAACAACCTTCTGAGGTAGATTGGGCTGAAAGAGAGGGACTGGCCAAAAGTCATCCAACTGGCTTTCATAGCTTAGGTGGATTTGGTGGGACCTGAACTCATGGTCTGTTGATCAGGAGTCTGATAATTCTGATTATTGGTCAAAAGATTCTTATGCTGAAATGACAGAAATAAAGTTCAGGCCTTAGCCAGCCTTTGAGATTGTGGAATGTTCCATAAAAAAACCACCAGCTTGCAAGTCGAGCACGTGATCAAAGCCACAGGATGCATGCATGAGTATTTTTGTAACTTCTTTACTTTTTCTGTAGTATGCTGGCTTCCACTTATACAGGTAGTCCTCGACTTGCGACTACAATTGAGGCCAGACTTTTTGTTGCTAAGCGAGACAGCTGTGAAATGAATTTTGCCCTATTTTACAACCTTTCTTGCCACTTGTTAAGTGAGTCACTGCAGTTGTGAAGTTAGAAACACGGTTGTTCAATGAATCTGGCATCCCCATTGACTTTGCTTGTCAAGAAGGTCGCAAAAGGGGATCACATGACCCCAGGACACTGCAACTGACATGAATACGAGTCAGTTGCCAAGTGTCTAAATTTTGATCACATGACCATGAGGATGCTGCAATGGTCGTAAGTGTGAAAAACGGTCTTAAGTCACTTTTTACAGTGCAGTTGTAACTTCAAACGGTTGCATGAACTGTTGTAAGTCAAGGACTATCTGTATAACTAAGGAAAAGTAAGAAATGTATATGTATACTTGCTTCAAACTGTATTCAAGGTTCTTCCAATCTTATGGGAGGACCCACCTTTGTTCAGCTGAATAAACGTGTCCATTTATCAGGTCAGATCTGGACTCTGTCTCTTCGTTCGCATCAAGCCACACCTACTTATCCAGCCTCCTGCTTTCTTGCCTGGTCCCTTAACTTAACCAATAGACCAAACTGCAGCACTCTCTCCTCTGCTGAATGAATATGGACTGAATACAAAACTGAGCAGCCAGTGACTTAGTTTTTGTTTAATGGGTCTATGCCACAGGTCGGCAACCGGCGGCTCCGGAGCCGCATGTGGCTCTTTGAGCCTTCCCCTGCGGCTCCCAGCCTCCTCTGCCAAAGCTCTCTCTCTCTCTCTCTCTCTCTCTCTCTCTGTGTGTGTGTGTGTGTGTGTTTGTGTGTGTGTGTGTAAAAAAGAGAGTAGCCTCACCCTGTTCCGAAGAGCCGACAAGCTTACTGGGCGAGGCTCCTCCCTTTCCTGCATCTCTGCAGGAAGCAGGAAGCAGGAAGGGCAGGAGAGAGCTAGCTAGCCCAGCTATGTTGACTCAGGAATTCTGGGAGTCATAAAAGAGCCGAGGTTGCCCACCCCTGAGCTTGTTGCAGAACAGCTTGAAGCCAGCTTGCCAAGTGAGCAGAAGATCGGAGAGAGGGAGGGGGGGGAGAGAGACAGAGAGAGAGACCCTTTTGACATCTAAAATGAAGATAACACTGCATATATCCTTTTTTACCTTTATTTTATATGTGTGTGTGTGTGTGTGTGTGTATATGTGTGTGTGTGCAGGTCTTGGCGTATTCGGGTCTTTTCCCGTGTAAGATTGAGAGTGTCTTGGCGACGTTTCGACAAGGTCCCACTCGCCATCTTCAGGCTGGTGTCTTCGGCTTCGTGCTTGTGCGAGCAGAGCTTGTGTGTGTGTGTGTGTGTATATATATATGTGTGTGTGTGTGTGTGTGTGTGTATATATATATATATATGTAGGTCTTTGGTAATTCGGGTTTTCTCCCGTGTAAAATTGGAAGTGTCTTGGCGACGTTTCGACGAAGTCTCATTCGTCATCTTCAGGCTGGTGTCTCTTCGGCCTTGTGCTTCTGGAAGCAATGTGTGATCGCAGCTGTTTCTTCCTTTTAGCTGCCAGTGGAGGTATGAACTGATTGGATGGGAGCTTGGCTGTGTTCTGATTGGGTGGAGGTGTGTTCTGATTGGTTAGGGGCTTGGCTGTGCTCTGATTGGATGAGGGGTTGGCTGTGCTCTGATTGGCGGGGTGTGTGCTCTGCTTGGGTGGGGGCCCTGTTGTGCTCAGATTAGTCTGAGTTGCAGGGGGATTTGAGATGGAGAACTGCATTGCTGTTGTTTGGCTTCGTGTTCGTGGTCGTGCCACATCTTCAAGGTGGGTGTCAGTTTGCTTCACGTATGAAATGGAGGGGTTTAAAATGGCCAATGATGCAGCTGTGGTCTGGTTTCTGGTCCGCGGTTGTGCCTCATCATCGGTGCGGGTTTGAGTCTGCTTTTTGTGTGGGTGTGTGGTGGTGACATCATGTGTGGTCTTCATAAAATTGACTTTAAAAATACCAGAACTATTGCCAAAACTGAACACTTTAACAACAGAATAATCAGAGAAGCCATCGAGATAGAAAAACGCCCACACAGCATGAATAAACGAGATGATACCTCCCGCCTACCAGCCATTTGGAAACCCAGCCTTATTGACAGACAAATCCCTAGCACAAGGAGCAACAGTGGACCCACACTCACGAAGACCACACATGATGTCACCACCACACATCCACACAAAAAGCAGACTCAAACCCGCACCGATGATGAGGCACAACCGCGGACCAGAAACCAGACCACAGCTGCATCATTGGCCATTTTAAACCCCTCCATTTCATTCGTGAAGCAAACTGACACCCACCTTGAAGTTGTGGCACGACCACGAACGCGAAGCCAAACAACAGCAATGCAGTTCTCCATCTCAAATCCCCCTGCAACTCAGACTAATCTGAGCACAACAGGGCCCCCACCCAAGCAGAGCACCCCCCCCGCCAATCAGAGCACAGCCAACCCCTCATCCAATCAGAGCACAGCCAAGCCCCTAACCAATCAGAACACACCTCCACCCAATCAGAACACAGCCAAGCTCCCATCCAATCAGTTCATACCTCCACTGGCAGTTAAAAGGAAGAAACAGCTGCGATCACACATTGCTTCCAGAAGCACAAGGCCGAAGAGACACCAGCCTGAAGATGACGAATGAGACTTCGTCGAAACGTCGCCAAGACACTTCCAATTTTACACGGGAGAAAACCCGAATTACCAAAGACCTACATACAAACACCCGTGAAAACCTCAGAAAACATATATATATATATATATATATGTATATATATGTATATATATGTATATATATATGTGTGTGTATATATATGTGTGTGTGTGTATATATATGTGTGTTTGTATATATATGTGTGTTTGTATATGTGTGTGTATGTATATATACACACACACACACACACATATATATACACACATATATACACACACATATATATACACACACACACACATATATATATACACATACATATATATGTTTTCTGAGGTTTTCACGGGTGTTTGTATGTAGGTCTTTGGTAATTCGGGTTTTCTCCCGTGTAAAATTGAAAGTGTCTTGGCAACGTTTCGACGAAGTCCATTCGTCATCTTCATGCGGTGTCTTCGGCTTCGTGCTTCTAGGAGCAATGGGTGATCGCAGCTGTTTCTTCCTTTTAACTGCCAGTGGAGGTATGAACTGATTGGATGGGAGCTTTGCTGTGTTCTGATTGGGTGGAGGTGTGTTCTGATTGGTTGGGCTTGGCTGTGCTCTTGGCTGTGCTCTGATTGGATGGGGGGTTGGCTGTGCTCTGATTGGATTGGCAAGCAAGCACACCCCCATCCATTCAGAGCACAGCCAACCCCCATCCATCAGAGCACAGCCAACCCCCATCCAATCAGAGCACAGCCAAGCCCCTAACCAATCAGAACACAACCTCCACCCATCAAACACCAGCCAAGCTCCCATCCAATCAGTTCATACCTCCACTGGCAGTTTTAAAAGGAAGAAACAGCTGCGATCACACATTGCTCCTAGAAGCACGAGCCGAAGACACCAGCCTGAAGATGACGAATGGGACTTCGTCGAAACGTTGCCAAGACACTTTTCAATTTTACACGGGAGAAAACCCGAATTACCAAGACCTACATACATACACACACACACACACACACACACACACACACACACACACACACACACATATATACCTATAATAAAGGCAAAAAAGGATATATGCAGTGTTATCTTCATTTTAGATATCAAAAGAGTTTTGCGGCTCCCAGTGTTTTGTTTTTGGTGGGAAACGGGTCCAAGTGGCTCTTTGAGTGTTTTGGGTTGCCGACCCCTGGTCTATGCCCTGGATTTTATATAGATCAATGGAACTGTTTTACATCTGGTACGATTATGTAAGAAATATGAAAGCTGTAATTAAACTCTAGCAGAGAATCTATCCATCCACCCCCACAGCAAGGCTACAGCCTCCGTGCACAAAGTCACAAAGGTCAAGATTTGAAAACAGTTTTTAGAGTATTATGACACCATAGAGAGAAACCACCTGTATCAGAACGGTCTGAAAAGCATGTGAAAAATCAAGTAAAATAAATTAAAACTCTAAATTAGCTCAACCGTCTGCACATGTTCTCTTGTCTGTGGGAAGCAGTGTTTCAAGTTCTAATGAAGCCCACAAGATGGCTTCAAGGGTTTTTATCCTCTTTTAAATAGACAAACAGATTTGTATAAAATGATTCTGTATTTTTATTCTTATGGTCCTATTCAGTAGCATAAAAGGAAGAGATGTTGCTCAGATGCGGTGCACAAAAAGGAGATGATGTATCTGTGCACACACCCACTTTACGTCTGTTTCTGTTGCTCCCCTTTGGGAGGAGGTTTTGAAGTATTTCTAGCAGGACTACCCGATTCTGTAATAGCCTTGTTCCCTATGCCGTCTGTCTGGTAAACTCGCAAGATTCGTTTTTCTCGCCGTGCACATGTATACATAACCCGAACTAGACTGTGTTGTTTCTCTGTGTCATATAACATATGTGTCTATATGCATAATTCTGTATTTATTTATTTATTTATTTTTGTCATATTTATGTAGTGTATATCGGAGGTGGTGACCCTTTGAGAGCTGTATAGAATGAAATTTCATTTTAATGTATGCCCATTCGTGTACCTTCAGAGCGACAATAAAGTTATTATTCTATTCTATTCTTCTATTCTAGACATAGCTATGTGTAAAGAAGCAAATTTAGAAATGGAACTTTAATTGGAAATACAATACATATTGCTGTAGCTGCATGAATATTCAGCGTTAAGCAGATTTGGAATACCAAACCGCAGTGCTCAAATTGATACATCCAAATCAATTTGGTCTAATTCAATGATTTTCCATTCATGCACGTTGCCTTATAATGGTCTAAATTGGTCCAAATTGAATTCAGTCCAATTTAGTGATTCAAGATATTTCAATTGCATTGATTTTCCAAAATGACTTGAATGTTCAAATCAAACTGGACTCAATTGGTAGAAACGTGCTTATCATCATATAAAAGAGGGCAGTCACCTATTTGTCTGATATACAGTGTCTTCTGAATGGATTCTTCTTTCTATTGACCTGGGCCAAGTCTTCAAAAAGAGAACTCCCTTCTGTCAAGAATATCTTGCTTACATAGCTCTCTTCTTGGGAAGATTCCAAAATTCAGTTCAGATATGATTATATTCACACATTTCCCTCAGATCATTAAGGTCTGTTTTTAAAAGCCTAATTCAATTATGATGCCTCGCTGGATATCATGTGCTGAATATCATACAGTAAGTCCAGCTCTGGCTACCTCTGGACTAATGCAAGTTAATTCAAGCAGAGTAGCTGTGGCATATACGCTATTTCGCTTATACTCAGAAATATTTGTCCAAGTTCATACCACACACATCTGGTTAATAAAACACAATTATAAAATATGCTATGTCCAGGCAATGAAATTCTTTCTTTCTTTCTTTCTTTCTTTCTTTCTTTCTTTCTTTCTTTCTTTCTTTCTTTCTTTCTTTCTTTCTTTCTTTCTTTCTTTCTTTCTTTCTTTCTTTCTTTCTTTCTTTCTTTCTTTCTTTCTTCCTTTCTCTTTCTTTCTTTCTTTCTTCCTTTCTTCCTTTCTTCCTTTCTCTTTCTTTCTTTCTTTCCCCTGTATCAAGCATCTCTTTCCTTCCTTCCTTCCTCCCTTCCTTCCTTTTTTCTTTCTTTTGCCTGTCTCAAGCATTTCTTTCTTTCTTTCTTTCTTTCTTTCACCTCTCAAGCTTTTCTTTCTTTCTTTCCTTCTTTCCTTCTTTCTTTCCCCTGTCTCAAGCATTTCCTTCCTTCCTTCCTTCCTTCCTTCCTTCCTTCCTTCCTTCCTTCCTTCCTTCCTTCCTCTTTCTTTCTTTCTTTCTTTCTTTCTTTCTTTCTTTCTTTTGCCTGTCTCAAGCATTTCTTTCTTTCTTTCTTTCTTTCTTTCTTTCTTTCTTTCTTTCTTTCTTTCTTTCTTTCTTTCTTTCTTTCTTTCTTTCTTTCTTTCTTTCTTTCTTTCTTTTGGCTGTCTCAAGCCTTCCTTCCTTCCTTCCTTCCTTCCTTTCTTTCTTTCTTTTTTTTTCTGCCTGTCTCAAGATGGCTAACATCAAACAACACCAGAAACAGACAAAATAAAGAGACAATTAGCAGCAGAAATTAAAAACAACAAAAACCAGGCTTTCTCTTTTCTTCACTAGATGGATAGGACTTGTAACATTCCTCTCCTGCCAGATCTGATGGGATGGCTAGACTTGATCATGAAGGGGGAGAAATGCCACTTGCTAAGTGCCCAAATTTTGATCACGTGACAACGTGACCATACTTCAATGGTTGTGAGCGTGAACAATGATCAGAATCACTTATTTCAGTGTCGTTTGTAACTTTGAACAGTCAGTCAACAAATGGTTGTAATACTATCTGTATTCCAAACTAGGAAACCATTACTGCAAGATACTTCTATAATTTTGATTAGAAACCATGCATGTTTTATTGAAATGCAGGCGATGCATGTCTATGTACAAAATAAGAAAGACAGAGAAACGGAAATAGGATTAGTATAATTAAAATCAAGATTCAGTGTATACGAATGCATGTGACCAGGTGATCCTTGGGTATATACAAAATACTGTCTGGGAGCTAATGGGCAACTCCAAGACCCATATGTTCTCTTTTCTTCGGCATTTTTTTTCCCTTTAAACCATCTTCCCAATTAAAAGACCCTCTTTTGACAGTTTGTAAACAGAAGAGCCTCTAAAGCAGGGGTCTTCAAACTTGGCCCTTTTATGACTTGTGGACTTCAACTCCCAGAATTCCTCAGTCAGGCACACTGGCTGAGGAATTCTGGGAGTTGAAGTCCACAAGTCATAAAAGGGCCAAGTTTGAAGACCCCTGCTCTAAAGAGAAGTTTGCTCTCAGTAAAGTAGGATCCATGACCACAAAGGTCACTGTCAAAAACCTATCCAGTTTTTCTCCCAAAGAACTCATGGCAGCAGAAATGTTTTCTCTTCCCCACCCCCACCCCCAGTTTAGGACTTCCTTAACCTAAGCACTATGTTTAGTGCACAAAGTATTGGACTCAGAGCTGTGTTGCATATATGATCAAAGAATTACCTAATGCATTTGCTTGTTTCCCTGAGTGGTTAATCAGCTGCCTCTCAGCTGCCCAGAGGCAGGGCATCTGTTTCATTGTCGCTTGTCAAAATAATCCAGTAAGCATTTTGTTGAATAGCATGCTGGGAATTGGACCTACATGTTCATAATCTAAGCCAGGAATAGGCAATCTGGTTGATTCTGAGGATTGCTTATGGCCAGACTGCTTATAAAATGCCTTAATGGTGGGCAATGCTAAAGATAGCAGTGGGGCTACTAAATCAGTATTCATAACACATGCACACACATCCATCAATAGAAGAGAATATTTGTAGCTCTGGGGTAAAGTGTGGGGTTCTTGGTTCTCTCTGAGCTTGGTTGTTTTCTCAGAGACATTTCATCACCCAACTAGATAATGTCATCAGTGCTAGAAGGGAGTGGGATTTGCTGAGAGAGAAAACAACCAAGTTCAGAGAGAGCATCAAGGATTCCACACATACACGGACTATGGTTAGATCAAGACTAAGAGACAGAAACTCTCTTTCTTTACCATGTTGCTCAGGTGTAACTTGGGCAGCCATATAAACTTGTTTAATAAATGAATAAGCGTGTGGTTACCAGCACTAGGGCAGATGAGGGGCTTATAGGTGTTTACACTGTGATATTTTAACGTTGTAAGCCACTCAGAGTCACCGTGTGTAAGTTGGGCAGCCATGTAAATTTGTTTCATAAAATCTAATTAGCAATAGCAATAGCACTTAGACTTATATACCGCTTCACAGGGCTTTTACAGCTCTCTCTAAGCGGTTTACAGACTCAGCATATTTGCCCCCAACAATCTGGGTCCTCATTTTTACCAACCTGGGAAGAATGGAAGTCTAAGTCAACCTTGAGCGGGTGAGAATCGAACTGCCAAACTCCAGGCAGCCAGCAGGCAGCAGAAGTAGCCTGCAGTACTGCATTGTAACTACTGAAATAAATAATAATAATAATAATAATAATAATAATAATAATAATAATAATAATAATAATAATAATAATAATAATAATAATAATAATAATAATAATAATAATAATAATAATAATAATAATAATAAAGTTGGAAAGGACCTTGGAGGTCATCTAGTCCAACCCCCTGCTCAGGCAGGAAACCTTATACCATTTTAGACAAATGGCTGTCCAGTCTCTTCTTAAAAACTTCCAGTGTTGGAGCATTCACCGCTTATGGAGGCAAGTTGTTCCACTGACTAATTGTTCTAACTGTCAGGAAATTTCTCCTTAGTTCTAGGTTGCTTCTCTCCTTGATTAGTTTCCATCCATTGCTTCTTGCCTTGCCTTCAGGTGCTTTGAAGAATAGCTTGACTCCCTCTTCTTTATAGCAACCCCTGAGACATTGGAACACTGCTATCATGCCACCCCTCGTCCTTCTCTTCATTAAACTAGAGATACCCAATCTCTAGTTTTAGCCTCCAGTCCCCTGATCATCTTTGTTGCTCTTCTCTGTACTCTTTCTAGAGTCTCAACATCTTTTTTACATCGTGGTGACCAAAACTGGATGCAGTATTCCAAATGTGGCCTTACCAAGGCATTGTAAAGTGGTATTAACACTTCATGTGATCTTTATTCTACCCCTCTGTTAATGCAGCCTAGCACTGTGTTGGTCTTTTTGGCAGCTGCAGCACACTGCTGGCTCATATTTAAGTGATTTAAGTGATTTACTGTGCCACCACGGCCCATTAGTATGTGAACTATATCCCACTCTGTTCTAATTATTGGAGATTAGTAAAATACAGGTAATGCTCGACTTACGGCCACAACTGAGCCCAAAATTTTTTGTTGCTAAGCCAAACCGTTGTTAAGTGAGTTTTGCCGCATTGTATGATCTTTCTTGCCATTGTTGTTAAGTGAATCACTGAAGTAACTAATTAAGACATTTGTTAAGTGAATCTGGCTTCCCCATTGACTTTGCTTGCCAGAAGATCACAAAAGTTGATCACTTAGCTTCAGCCAACATCGTTGCAGTGTTGACACCCGGGACACTGCAACCGTCATAAATATGAGTCAGGTCTGAATTTTTACCACAACCATGCGAGGGAGGGTGACAAACAAATGAACTGTTGTAAGTCGAGGACTACCTTATAACAAGAGTTCCATTCCATATCAATATCTTGCTGAGTGCAAAAATAAGAAATATTTACGATCTGAGGTCCTATGGGATGGGACTCATGTGTCTGGTGACCTTCTTCTCCTAGCCAGTTCTGATCTAGAATGTGTGAAAAATAGCTTATTATTAAATTCTCATATCCAATGGAAAGAAAATACAGAGGTAATATCCAACTGCTAGTAGGACCACACCTGGAATACTGCAGCCAATTTTGGTCACCATATCACAAAAAAGATGTTGAGAGTTTGGAAAAAATTCAGAGAAGAGCAACTAAGATGATTAAAGGCCTGGAGACTAAAACATACGAAGAATGGCTACGGGACTTGGGTTTGTCTAAAGAAAAGAAGAAATAGGGGAGACATGATAGCAGTATTCCAGTATTTGAGGGGCTGCCACAAAGAAGAGGGGGTCACATTATTCACCAAAGCACCAGAGGGCAGGACAAGAAACAATGGTTGGAAACTGATCAAAGAGAGAAGCAACCTGGAATTAAGGAGAAACTTCCTGACAGTGAGGACAAATAACCCGTGGAACAGCTTGCCCCCAGAAATTGTGGGCGCTCCATCATTGGAGATTTTTAAAAAGAGGCTAGACAGTCACTTGTCTGAAATGGTATAGGTTCTCCTGCTTGAGCAGGGGGCTGGACTAGAAGACCTCCAAGGTCCCTTCCAGCTCTATTCTATTCTTGCTGTCTTCTTCTCTCCTCTAATGTCAAAAATGTAGGTTGTAAATTCTCACAGGAGGGACCAATCTAGTGGGAGTTTTTTTCCTTCCTGCTTATGCTCCTCTGTTCAGAATTTTCCAACACTATAAGCATACTGATAACACTAATGATGCTAATAACAACAGCATGATTAATCCTTCTCTCTTCTGCCTCCCTTTTCAGTGAAAGTTAGCGGCTGCTCGGAGAGCAAGGGAACGCCGTACGAAAGTGACAACTTGGACTTCAAGGTGAGGAATGACGGGACTATCCACGCCACCAAACAGGTGCACATACCTTTGGAGCGGACAAAAGTTATGGTGATGACTTTGGAGCACCAGGTTGTAGAAAGAGGGGGAAAGTTTGGTCAGGTTACTGGGTGGGGAGAGAAATCATAACCGAAGAGACACAAGGTAAAAATAATCATAGTCCATAGAAAAGCCAGCCAGGCATTGTCTACAGGTAGACCTTGACATAGGTCATAGGATCACAATTAGGATCAGAATTTCCATTGCTAAGAATAAAAAGAAGGATTTTTATGACTGTTTTTGTCACTCTTGTTAAATGAATTGCTGCAGTCATTCCCCCATTGACTTTGCTTGTTCGAAGCCCGCTGGGCAGATTGTACATGGGGATCACATGACCCAGGACACTGCAGCCATCTTAAATACATGCAAGTTGCCAATTCGCCCAAATTTTGATCACGGGACTATGGGATGTTGGATGGTACGAAGGTTGTAAGTCCAAAGACCAGTTGTTAAGTCTGAAGGCTGGTTGTATAAGTCCCTTTTTAGTGCCATTGTAACTTTGAACAAATGGGTGTAACTCAAGGACTACCTGTGGAGAAAGCCTTCAGAAGCAATGTTCTTTTTTGTTCCTGTTTGTCTTCCATTGTTTTGCCTTTTTATGATGTAAAGTGCCCAGAGGCAACTGGAGTTGGGCATTCTTTAAATCAAAGCCAATAGAAATAAAATACATAAAATGGCTAATCAAATAGGAGAATGTATCCTGCTTTAGGAGGGAACTCCCATATCCTACTAATCCATGGTCTGGCTGATTAGTGGGACATAGCGTTCCCCCATAAACATTTAACAGAATAACAGAGTTGGAAGGGACCTTGGAGGTCTTCTAGTCCAACCCCCTGCTCAGGTAGGAAACCCTATACCATTTCAGACAAATGGCTGTCCAATCTCTTCTTAAAAGCCTCCAGTGATGGAGCACCTACAACTTCTGGAGGCAGGTCGTTCCACTGATTAATTGTTCTCACTGTCAGAAATTTCTCCTTAGTTCTACATTGTTTCTCTCCTTGATTAGTTTCCATCCATTGCTTCTTCTCCTGCCTTCAGGTGCTTTGGAGAATAGGTTGACTCCCCTCTTCTTTGTGGCAGCCCCTGAGATATTGGAACACTGCTGTCATGTCATCCCTGGTCTTTCTCTTCATTAAACTAGACATACCCAATTCTGGCAACTGTTCTTTATATGTTTCAGCCTCCAGTCCCCTAATCATCTTTGTTGCTCTTCTCTGCACTTTTTCTAGAGTCTCTACATCTGTTTTTACATCACCACGATGTAAAAAAGTGCTTTTCTAGTGCTTTTTGGAAAGATAGCACTAAACACCATAAAGCCCCCTTGGGTAGCTGATCTGTAGACTTTGGGAAAAGGCAGATTTGAAAGTACCCCCATTTGATTGGGCATCCATATTGGGACCCGAGGCTACCATCTCATCTCAATGGAATTGGCCTGCCCCACCTGACCTGGCAGGGGCATTCCAATGGTTTTTTTTTCCCCACTGGAAGTGGTCAGTGGATTAAAAAGAAGACCACAGGTCTACCCCACCTGTATACTAGTTCTTAACTTATCTAATGTCTGTTGATTTTTAATGTTTAAATGATTGTAGTTTTGACTTTATGATGTTATAAGATGCTCAGAACAGCTTGACCCTGAGATGGGTGGCATATAAATTTAATAAATAAATAAATCTCTCTCCCCCCCCCCGCAACACACTTCTCAATACACATACACAAAGCAGGCTGGAGGTGCCTCATTTTGATAGATGGTGAAACCTTTGGGTCTAGTATCTATGGAGATTCTCAATCATCCAGCTCATGATTATCCTAAAGGTGCTGTTCAAAAGGCAACTGGACTTTCTTGGGTTTTTTTCTTGAAAACATTGTGTTTCTCATCCAAGAAGCTGAAGATATTCTTGAAGCAAAATAGAGATGGGCAGTGGTAGCATCATATTTTATGTCAGTATCCACTAACTCAAGAGTGAGTAGTTAGCAATTGAACTAAGCTTAAGGAAATGTCCCTTGCCTGGCATAGTGCAAAGGATAGTTATAGGAGGTGACGTGATGATAAATTTTTTTCAATCAAAGTGTAGGAGTGAATTGTTTTATGTCAGCGCATCTACATTAAATTACGACCTCATTCAGGGATAATGTATTCCAATGAGAATACTATGACTGTGGGGTTTCATTCTTGGCTACACGTAAAAGCACAGCTGCCAGCATATCGTATCATGGCCCTATGCTTTTACTAGAAGCAGGATGGTAGAGATTCAGAACAGATTAAGATAAGGCAAGGCAAGGCAAGGCAAGACAAGATAAGATAAGATAAGATAAGATAAGATAATAAGGTAAGATAAGATAAGATAAGATAAGATAAGATAAGATAAGATAAGATAAGATAAGATAAGATAAGATAAGATAAGATAAGATAAGATGATAAGATAAGATAAGATAAGATAAGATAAGATAAGATAAGATAAGATAAGATAAGATAAGATAAGATAAGATAAGATAAGATAAGATAAGATAAGATAAGATAAGAATGTGTCTTCTCAGAGGACATATGTAAATTATGGAATTTCCTACAAAAATATATGGTGATGGCTAGAAAACCAGAGAGCTTTGGATAATTCAAGGAATTTAAGTCTACCAATGAAAAACATGATGTTGCATCTCAACTTGATCACACTGTAAGATTCAATGTGAATTCTATTCTATTCTCTTATTCAATAAGTGAATAGGGGCTGACATAATCTCTACATCATGAACACAACATCTTTCTGAAAATTTAAATGCTTATTTAATATGCCTTCGTTTGTAGATTCTAAATAACAGAATGATGAATATGGCAGGTGCCGAACTTTGGATACCCTTCCTGTCCAACCTGTGTACAGGTAGCACTCGACTTATAACTTTTCATTTAGCGATTGTTCAAAGTTACAGTGGCACTGGAAAAAGTGATTTATGACTGTTCTTTCACACAACCATTGCAGCATTCCCATGATCATGTGATCAAAATTCAGAAGCTTGGCAATTGACATATTTATGACAGTCGCAGTGTTTCTGGGTCATGTGATCATTTTCTGCAACCTTCTGCTAAGCAAAGTCAATGGGGAAGCCAGATTCACTTAACAACCATGTTACTAACTTAACAACTGCAGTGATTCACCTAAGAACTGGGGCAAAATGGGACAAAATTCACTTAACAACTGTCTCTATTTTAGCAATAGTAATTTTGGGCTCAATTGTGGTCATACGTTGAGGTCTACCTAGAATGCTTCTTTTGGGAGAAATAAAAGCTTTCAAACATTTTATGTTAATAGTTTAAGAGTCTTTCTATTCTTGCATTTGGAACCCATCTCTACTCTTCCTTGCAGAATTCTTCTAGTTCAGTAATGCAGGGGATCCTCGACTTATGACCACAACTGAGCCCAAAATTTTATGTTGCTAATTGAAACATTTGTTAAGTGAATCACTGCAGATGTTAAGTTAGTAACACGGTTGTTAAATAAATCTGGCTTCCCCATTGACTTTGCTTGTCAGAAGTTCACAAAAGCTGATCACATGACCCCGGGACACTGCAACCGTCATAAATATGAATATGTCTCTAAGCATCTGAATTTTGATCACATGACCATGGGGATGCTGTAATGGTCATAAGTATGGAAAACAGTCATAAGTCACTTTTTTCACTGCCGTTGTAACTTCAAACGGTCACTAAATGAATTGTTGTAAGTCGAGGACTACATGTATTCTCACTGCAAATTTTCAATTATATTAAAGTCTACGACTTAACCTTCTTTCTTGGAAGTACTTCACAGTTGATTTAGATATATATCCAACCTCTTTTCAGCTTCAGTTTTGTCACTGTGGGACATTGGCTTTTTGGGTATGTTGTTATCTAATTGAATCCATTCTTTCTTTCACCTGTACAATATTTCCTGTCCGTCCAGCAGCCACACAATCCCAAAGCATAATTCAACCCCATGCTTAAAGGTTGGCAAATCTATAACCTTTATTTTTTCTCCAAACGTATATTTTTTCCAAGTTTCCCCTCCTAAAATATTGAGTGAAGAAAAGATCATTAAGTGTGATCCTTTTGTCCAAGACTGACACTAGATCTTAGCTACTGTTACTTATTTTATTTTCAGATATAACACAACAAAAATACATACTCCAGAGACACACTCAGTTTAGTAGGAATTATCTCTGACCTTCTAACAGATATTGTGATATCGGTTGCATTAATAGAGGGATAGAATCAAGATCCCGTGAAGTATTAGTACCGCTTTATAAAGCCTTAGTAACACCACACTTGGAATAATGCATCCAGTTTTGGTCACCACATCATAAAAAGATGTAGAGACTCTGGAAAGAGTGCAGAGAAGACCAACAAAGATGATTAGGAGGCTGAAGGCTTAAATATATGAAGAACGGTTGCATGAATTGGGTATGTCTAGTCTACTGAAAAAAAGGATTAGGGGCAGTGGTGAAATTTAGCTGGTTTGCACTGGTTCGGCAGAACCAATACCTAATTTTCTGTTGAGTTCAGCGAACCGGTTATGAATAAATCTGAGTTCTTCTGCAGCTGCATGCCATGTGGCGCATCGTGCCACTGCCGCTGCTCACAGCAGGACGCCACATTGCTCTTCACGCTGATCGCGCCACTGCTGCTGCTCGCAGCAGGACGCCGTGTGGCTCTTCATGCTGCTGCTGCTGTTTGCGGCAGGATTCCACATGGCTCTTCATGCCGCCACTTGTGGCAAGAGGCCATGCAGCGCATTGCGCTGATCACGCCGCTGCCACTGCTCATGGCAGGATGCCATGTGGCTCTTCGCAATAATCATGCTGGTGCCACTGCTTGCTGCAGGAGGCCTCAAGGCTCGTCACCCCGATTGACGTGAGTGGCGGAACCGGCGCGATCAGCGCAATGCACCGCACAGCCTCCTGCTGCAAGCAGCAGCACCGGTGCGATCGGTGCAAAGAGCCACACGGCATCCTACCGTGAGGGGCAGCACTGGCGCGATCAGTGTGATGCGCTGCGTGGCCTCCTGCCATAAGTGGCAGCATGGGCATGATCAGCGCGATGAGCCTCACGGCCTTCTGCCGCAACCGGGATCCCACTCCTACAGTGGAAAGATGGTTAAGGATAAATGACACAGCCGATGATGCTCGGATAAAAGTGAAGAAAATTGCAAGTGAGGACGCCAATCAAGAAGCAATATGGAAATATCTTAAATAACAGTTTTATTGTTTTTTGTCAGGTATTATTTAATATTTTTTCATTAATATTTTAAAACTCTTATAACATAATCTAGTTTTGTGTATCTCTTTTATTGTTCTTATTTATTTTAAATGCATGAAATAATAAACTACCTTTCGATATATTGTTTTTTAATATTTAAAACAGTCATTAGGGCAGAGAACCGGTTGTTAAATTATTTGAATCCCACCACTGATTAGGGGTGACATGATAGCAATGTTCCAATATTTGAGGAGCTACCACAAAGAAGATGCGGTCAGCTTATTTTCCAAAGCACCAGAAGGCAAGACAAGAAACAAGGGATGGAAACTTATCAAGGAGAGAAGCAACCTAGAACCAAGGAGAAATTTCCTAACAGTGAGAACAATTAATCAGAGGAATGATTTGCCTTCAGAAATTGTTGGTGCTCCATCACTGGAGGTTTTTAAGAAGAGACTGGACAGCCACTTGTCTGGAATGGTATAGATTAGAATCTCCTGCTTATGCAGGGCGTTGGACTAGAATACCTCCAAGGTCCCTTACAGCTCTGTTATTCTATTATTCTTTTATCCTGGCCAATTAAGTGGTAAGGTCAAGTGGTCTGTAGGAATATGAATGCTATTGTGAATTTACTCATACTTGCATCTCCAAATAGCATCATCCTTGAACCCTGAGCTGGGAGCCTCTTGGGCTAAGCAAGTAGAGAAACCTGACACAATAATTAATCTAATTTAAAAAAACACACACAAAAAAACAGATCATTTCCATAGTCTATTAAACAAGGTAAAATATTAAGGTACATGACCATGATACTAGAACATTGCACAACTATAGTTAAACAATGGGAACATTGCCGAGTCTTAGTGGCCTGTGCCAACATAACTGTGGACAAAATAGTATTTTTGCTAACATGATTTCTGTTTACTTGTTATGGCAGAAAACATGAGATGTTTACAAACAGTGAGACCAGTAAAATGATTATATCCTTGGAATATCCATTGTATGACCCATACATTAGCTATGGATGGGAGGGACTTGACCAAGTATCATCGGAAGGAGCTATCTTTCCAAAGGGCCATAAGTTAGAAAGAAGAGAAAACAGGACATTCTGGATGGAAATTCCGGTTGGAGGCTAATCTCATCTGGACAATATTACATGGCTAAAGCTACTATAAACTTATTTCATCTAAATTTTAGAGAATAAAAATTGCAGGGGGCTAGAAAGAGAGTTTAAGGTAGGAAGATTACATTGTAATGCATTTTGACACTGAACTGAGGTATCCTGTATTTTTATGTCATATATCTCACGTATCTGAACCTGTTTTGCTTCAAATCTTGCTCTTGTGAACTATTGTATATAAGATTTTCCCCAATCCCTACAAAAGGAATACATACTACAGGTAGACTTACAACAGTTCATTTAGTGACCATTTAAAGTTACAACAGAACTGAAAAAAAACGACTTAGGACCATTTTTCACAATTATGACCATTGCAGCATCCCCGTGGTCATGACATCAAAATTCAAACTCTTGGCAACTGACTCATATTTATGACAATTGCAGTGTCCCAGGTTCATGTGATCACCTTTTATGACCTTCTGACAAGCAAAGTCAATGGGAAAGCCAGATTCACTTAATAACTGTGTTACTAACTTAACTGCAATGATTCACAACTGTGGCAAGAAAAGTCGTAAAATGGGGCAAAATTCACTTCACAACTTTCTCACTTAGCAACATAAATTTTGGGCTCAATTGTACTCATAAGTCAAGGGCTACTTGTAGTGTGCCTTTTGATTTAGCAAAATATTGTGTTGGGATTGTGTATCAAATGAATACAATCTGAGCTCTGCTGTAAGATGGAGAGAACTGTGGCTTTTTAATATTCACATCATTTCTTAAAAGCCTTATTAGTTTATAGTTGGAGGAAGTGGAAAACACAGAGGAAAAGAAGACTAATGACAAGTTCATGGACTTTATTATTGTGTGTCATCAACATGGGAGTTTGAATTTTCACTGTATTTAAAACTTCCTGCCTGTATGAGTAAACCAAGAGTTTGTCTGTAAAAGAAATGAAACAGATGTTCAGGATCATTGCAGGTGTGGGGAACTATTTTGACTTGTGGACTTCAAATCCCAGAATTCCTGAGCCAGCGCTAGCTCAGGAATTCTGGGAGTTGAAGTCCACAGGTCATAAAAGCACCATAGATGCCCACCCATGAAATGATATGAAAGCAAAATTAAAACCTTAGCCAATCAAAATCCCATTGCTTTTCAAATTTTGAACCCTGTGTATCTTGCCAAGGAAATAAATCTGTTCTATTGTTTTTCGGCAGTTAGAGATAAAGTAAAGTAAATATATGCTCAACAGCCATTGCAAGGTAGGCACTGTTTTTTCTACATACCTTAAATGTATCAACAACCCTTTATGCACATATTTCCTGTAATATAGATTTAATATATTTAAAAAAACATTTCCCCCTTCTGTTTCCTTTGCATCTATGTAGAAGTATTTATTTATTAATCAGATCTTTGTAGTCCAGAATTTGTTTGGACTGATGGTTTACAACAAGAAGATATTTAATTCCATTAAAATTAAAACTTGCCCAGCAAAACGCCTACTAAATGGGGTTAAGGATGGATAGTTTTATTCATATTAATTTCCAAATACTTTCCAGTACATTTGGTCTTCACCATCTTCTGGAAAGACACTAAAGAGGGGACTAATTTGAATTCCTTCCAGCTAGGTCTTCCTCAAATGTTTGTAAACATTTTGATGATACAAATGAAATTTCCTTTGCTTTTCTTCCTGTTGTCTAAGACTACGCGAGAACTGAATTCATATTAGGATTCAGAACTGAGCTGGCTGAGAGCCAGCTGACAGCTGAGAACACATCCTTATAATATACAGTAAAAGGTAGTCCTTGACTTACGACCACAATTGAGCCCAAAATGTCCATTGTTAAATGAGACATTTTGCCCCCATTTTATGATATTTCTTGTCATAATTGTTAAGTGAATCACTGCAGTTCTTAAGTTAGTAACCTGGTTGTTAAGTGAATCTGGCTTTCCCATTGACTTTGCTTGTCAGAAGGTCGTTAAAGGTGATCACATGACTCAGAGGGGGCCCACTGAAACCGTCATAAATATGAACCGGTTGCCAAACATCTGAATTTCGATCAGGTGATCATGGGGATGCTGCAAAGGTCATAACTGTGAAAAACGGTCACAGGTCACTTTTTTCAGGGCCGTTGTAACTTTGAACGGTCGCTAAATGAACTGTCGTAAGTCGAGGATTACCTGTACTGTAGATGAATTGTGAAGAAATGGTTCATAGATGCTATGACTGAGGCTGGGATGTTCAGTCTTTGAATAGGAAAGGTAGGAAATTCTGAATAAAGTGCAGTGGGCGTAGGTAGGGCTCAGTTAGCAACCATTCATTCAGTGACTGGTGCTAAATGAGAAGACTTCCACCTGGTCCCCCAAAATGTGGCTGTCGCAACATCTCTGCAGTCACGGGATTGTGATTCGTGTGGTTGGCAACTGGTGTGCAATTACAAGGCTTTGCAGCATCCCACAATCCTGTGGGTCCTTCACTGTCCACTTCCGACAAGCAAAGCCTATGGGGAAGCTGAGAGGAAGTCCCAAGTCTTGGTTGCAAGATGTCACGCTTAATGACTGTGTGGGATTAGTTTGATGACCATAACTAGAACTGCTGGGACTCCCATCATAAGTCAGAGCAGGCACGTGATTTTTTTTTTGATTATTTTTTTTGCTTTACGACCATGTCACTTAGTGATGGAATTGCCAGTCCCAGTTACAGTCATTTTCTGAGGACTACCTGCAGTTAATCACATTTTCTGGCTGACAGCTACTGGAGGCTGAGAGCATCTCACCCAAGCCTCACTATATCACTGATAGGCTGTGGTCAGAAACACAATCAATGAGGTGTGTTAGAGCAGAGGTCCCCAACCTTTTGGGCATCAGGGACCGGTTCTGTGGAGAGAGGTTTTTCCGCGGACCGGAGAGTGCGTGGTTTTGTGTGCTGCCTGCATCCCGTGGATGGGGCTTTACTTGTTTGTGCGGACCAGTTGCTGGCATGCCGCAGCCCGGTACTGGTCCACGGACCAGGAGTTGGGGACCTCTGTGTTAGAAGAGATGCTAAACTACTAAGGAGATGACCCAGGTTCAAGTTCCCAATTGATCACAGACTTCTGGGAGACTAAGCAAGCTATACTTTCTCCTCCTCAGACAGGATTGTTCTCTGGGTTCAAATATGAGGAAAGATGTCTACAATCGCTCTAATGGTAAAAGATTATAGGAAGGAATAAAATATTATGCACATATTTCGCCATAGTTTTCCTCACTCTGACATTATTACACGAATTACAGAAATTTATTTAATATGTATGTATGTATGTATGTATGTATGTATGTATGTATGTATGTATGTATTATTTCACTATCAAATTTAGATACTGCCCATCTCACTGTCTAGGTGACACTGTGTGGTTATTTCCAAATGTCCAGTTCTATATATGCATTAGAACAGGGGTGTCAAACTTGCAACATCATGTGACATGTCATGACATATCGTGACTTTTTTGCCCTTGCTGGCAATGGGGTGGGCGCGGTTTCGCCACGACGCGTCCAGCCCGCCGGCAGTTTGACACCCCTGCATTAGAATGTGTGTATCTGATACAAAATGCCACATTCTTTATCTTTTCTCATTCAAGTAGTCGTGAGGTCTTAACTATATTCGCCAGTTCTTTATCAGCCTTTCTCAGAGACTACTCCATTCTTCCCAATTGGCATGGCCACCCCCCCCCCCCCCCCCCCCACACAAAGCAGGAAGGGCTAGAAAGAGTGTATGTATCTCTATTGAACCTCCCTCAAACAGTAACATTTTGCAGAGATATTGTCTATTCTTTGACCTTGGTTTGTTTTAGCTCCGATGCCCTGGTTAATTCTTAGTCATGCTGCCTGATTTGCCCTTTGGATCTTCCAAAGGGACACTGGGGGCATCATCAGTCATGGATGATTTAATTTGTATTTCTGCAGGGTTGGACTAAATGATATAAATGGTCTCTTCCACTTCGGTGATTCTATGATGCTGATGGTTGCTGCTTCTCCTCTGGCTTTGTTTTACCACACCACACATAATCCTCCAAACCCATTCTCCTTTGCCCTGACTGTACAAGACATTCTTGCTAGATGGCTTTTGTCCGGGACATACACAAAATACTTGTTGTGTTCACATAATGTCAGGTAAAAACAGCCAGAGCCACTCATGAATAGTCTCAAGCAGAAGCTTTATTGCTACTCACCTATATTACAAGAATCTCACCAGAATGCAGTATCGCAAGCTAGCACACTGCTCACTGCCAGAATTCAAGTCGGACCAGCTGAAGGTTGACTCAGGCTTCCAAGGTGGGTAACATGAGGACCCAGATTGTTGTACTAAGAGGGCTGTAAAAGCACTATGAAGCAGTATATAAGTCTAAGTGCTATTGCTATTGTTATTCCCTTAGGACACGGGTCGGCAACCCGCGGCTCCGGAGCCACATGTGGCTCTTTGAGCCTTCTCCTGCGGCTCCCAGCCTCCTCCGCCATTTGCAGAGAGAGAGAGACAGAGACAGAGAGAGGCACTTGCGCTTCCCTTCTCTCTCTCTCTTTCTCTCTGTGTGTGTGTGTGTGTGTTTGCATGTGTGTGTAAAAAAGAGTGGCCTCACGCTGTCCTCTGACAAGCTGACAAGCTTATTGGGTGGGGCTCCTGCCTTTGCTGCGTCTCAGCAGAAAGCAGGAAGCAGCAGCTCTCTCTGTCTCTCTCTCTGTCTCTCTCTCTCTCTCTCACACACACACACACACACACACACTCACACTGAGTGGGGGAAGAGGACTGGCAGACCAAGGGCAGGAGAGAGCCAGCCCAATAAGAATGTGTGTCAGCTTGTCGGAGGACAGCGTGAAGCCAGCTTGCCAGGTGAGCAGAAGATCGGAGAGAGGGAAAGAGAGGGAGGGAGGGAGGGAGACAAAGAGAGGGAGAGGGAGGGAGGGAGGGAGGGAGAGAGAGAGAGAGAACTCATGCACAGCAGCCTCTATTTCTTTTTAATTAAACTCTTCAATCACGCTCCCCCCCTCCCATGCGCGGCTCCCAGTGTTTTCTTTTCTCTGGGAAACGGGTCCAAGTGGCTCTTTGAGTGTTTAAGGTTGCCGATCCCTGCCTTAGGAAATATGTCTATGGAGATTCTCAACCAACCAGGTCATGGTTGTCCCAGAAATGCTTTTCCAAAAGGCAACAAGCCTTTCTTGATTTTTTCCTTTGAAAATATTTTGCTTCTCATCCAAGAAGCTTCTTCAGTTCTAAGGGGGCTCCTTTTGGAAAGGTGAGATAAGGTCTCAAGGATTTGGGAGGAGGTCAGGCCTGTGCTGCTTTCTGGAGTGCAAGACACTAAACTCAACTCCCTCTTTACACCTTGCTCCAGTCTAGCTGAGATTCCACCACACCAAACATGTGAAGCCTGACAAAGGGTTAAGTTAATAACCTGATTCAAACAACATGCTAAGATAGTGGGTGGGTTCCCATAGAACCACATCCATTCAGAGTCACCTGAAGCGTGAGATGGGCAGCAAATAAATTTGATAAATAAATAAAAATAAAATAAATAAGAATGCTGAACCTCCAAAACTCCTATCCCAATTTAGCCTAAATTAGAACATTGTGTGAAGTCAACTCACGGAAAATTTAAAATGGAAGATAATATAGTAAATTGTTTGCCTTGCAGTGCCATTTCCAAAGCTGGAACTGACTCTATTTTGAATAAATCTTAAATGATCAACAACTTATTTTTTTCATACTTCACAGCCCCATAGAATAATCCCTTTCCCAACCCACAAACATCATCGAAATGATGTTTTGAAACTGAGAATTTCAAGGTTGATTTTTCCCTCCTTTTTCAGTTGCTCAGTCTTGCAAGAAACCTGATAGCAATTCAATTAGAAAATGCAAATCAGGTCACAGATTTACCACACTAGTGCTGAATTACCCCCAAGAAAATGGCATGATATTCTAGAATAATAGTAAAAGTTTTCTTTTACAACTATTTTCACAGTTAAAAGTGGGGCTTGTGAGCTTTGTCTGCAAAAAAAAAAGGGGGGGGAGGAGAAAACCTTATCTTATAATCAATTACAGATAGTCCTTGACTTACGACCACAATTGAGCCCATTTATGTTGCTAAGCGAGACAATGGCTAAGGGAATTTTGCCCCGTTTTACGACCTTTCTTGCCACAGTTGTTAAATGAATCACTACCACTGTTAAATTAGTAACACAGTTGTTAAGTGAATCTGGTTTACCCATTGACTTTGCTTGTCAGAAGGTCTCAAAAGGAGATCACATGACCCAGGGTCACTGCGGCCGTCATAAATGTGAATCAGTCGACAAGCGTCTGAATTTTGATCACTGGACTGAGGATCACATGACTCTGGGACACTGCAACCGTCGTAAATATGAATCAGTTGCCAAGCATCCAAATTTTGACCACATAATCATGGGGATTGGTTGTAAGTGTGAAAAAAGGTCATAAAGTCATTTTTTCAGTGCCATTGTAACTTTGAACTGTCACTAAATAAACTGAGAACTACCTGTATTTGAGACTCCTGGCTCTCATCAGCATTTTTAAAAATTAAATAAATAATACTGTATTCCTGGGACAAAAAGAAGGAGATCCCTCTTTTTAAAATGTGTGTGTGTGTGTGTGTGTGTATTCAAATTTCTTTTTTTTTGTGTTGGAAAAAAAAAAAGAAATTTGAATTTGTAAATGTATCGCAGTAGCGACTTTAGCCTGCTTAATGCCTAGTTGGGCGGCTGCAAGGCAAAAGTGATTATAAAAAGTATAACTGCAGTATATATATATATATATATATATATATATATATAATTTCATTTGTTAGGATTTATCTCTCAGTTCATTTAAGAAAATGTGCATTTATCAACTTAATCATGAGGAAAGAAGAATACCACAATCATACTGCATACACAAATAGGTAATTCTTGTTTTTTAATAGCTGTGTCCTTTGGGGTACCGTCTCCGTTCACTCCTAAGTGAAATTGGTTGTGTGCCATGTTTATGAGAGAGAGAGAGAGAGTAAAACACAGAGAAATGAAGAATCTTTTATCAATTGCAGCCTTATTCGGTCTCTCATTTTTCCAAACTCATTTTCTCCCATCTGCGTGTCAGTGTGAGATTAAGAACAGCAAAAAATCACCACCTGAATATCCAGCCATATTTTCCAGAGCAAGTCTCCTCATCTGTGCTTTTCTCCCCTAATAGATGCATTTTGCAAGGCATATTTCTTAATATAATGCACCGGGGTTAGTTATTTTCACCACTGGATACAGTTTTTCTGAGGACATTTCCCATGTAATCCACATGTGGTTTGAAAAACTGTACTGCAACATTCAGAAAGCCACAACTAGGGGAACTGCAGAGTTCTGGATGCTGTAAACATCAGTTAAAGAGGTTTGCAATGAAATGCAAACCAAATGCATTTTTAAAAATCTCTTGTCTGTGAAACATTTACTGATGGGTTGCTCATATGGGAGCATCACTGAATAGTAAGCTGCCTGTATATTTAACCATTTGCATTAAAAGTACAGGTAGTCCTCAATTTACGACCACAATTGAGCCCAAATTTTCTGTTGCTAAGCGAGGCAGAAGTGAATTTTGCCCCCATTTTATGACCTTGCTTGCTACAGTTGGTCATAATGGTTGTAAGAGTGAAAAATTGTCATAATCAGTGGTGGGATTCAGCCGGTTTGCACCGGTAGCTAAATTTTGTTGAGTTCGGAGAACCGGTTGAACCCATGCTGCTTCTGGAAGTCCGTTCTAGGCCTCGGAGGCCTGGAGGAGATCTCCCAGGCCTAGAACGGCCCATTGGAAGTGTGTGGATGTCACTTCTGGAAGTCTGTTCTAGGCCTCGGAGGCCTCCAGGCCTAGAACAACCCACAGGAAGTGCATAGATGTCACTTCCGGAAGTCCATTCTAGGCCTTGGAGGCTCAGGCCTGCATCCACGCAGAGAACCGGATGTTCAGGTATTTGAATCCCACCACTGGTCAGAAGTCTCTTTATTCAGTGCCGTTGTAACTTCAGATGGTCACTAAATGAACTGTTGTAAGTCGAGGGCTATCTGTAATCTCCATATGCTAGCAGGCTTCTGGTGTTAAGTTTTACTATTAGTTGTGGACATCCTATTTCTATTTCACCATGGTACAGAATTCAGTTTTGTTTCTGTATCTGTGAAATATTCTCCCTAAAGGAATCTTCTGATTTGCTCTCTGCTTTATTTGTTTTCTGAGTTTATAGCTAGCCTCAGCCTCTTTTTATTATTATGGTTTGTCGCCCAATCAGCCAGATCTTTAGACTGGATTGCCATTTTTATCTACCTATCAACTCCTTCTCAAGGACCTGGGATAGGTAGATGTCGTTGGTGTTTATGGTGTTAAAAGTAGTGTTGCAAGATGTAAGCCGTGCCAAGTCAAGCTGCCTTTTGCAATTGACTGGTGGCGATTTGGTCAATGCCAATGGTGTTCAAGTGATGCTCCAGATTTTGGAATTGCACCCAAGGCACCTATCACTATTGGTACTATCTTTGCTTTCTTTTGCCACAGTCATTCTACTTCTATTTGCAGGTCTCTGTGTTTTTGTGATTTTTGCCAGTTCTTTCTCTTCTGCTATTTCCAGGTACTGCCACATCCAGTCTCTGGACTTTTTTTTGTCTTTCTTAAGTCTGGGGTATTATGTGTCAAGGGCTTCTTTGTTTGAATTCTGAAGTCCTAGACCACTTTAACTTCTTCATTTTACTAATGCTGAAACTTTAGAAACACACTTGCAACACAAGAGAGTGGAAGCACGTACATGAACATGCAGAGCTTTTTTTACACAGAAGAAATTGCAGATGTCTCCTCTGGGCACTGTTGAAAAGAGTTGATGGTGGTGGAAGGGATTCAAGAAGTCCTTCTAGCTTCTCTTATTTCATTTGATCTATTCAGAGAAATATGGGGGGGGGGAATGGGGTTTTCCCCCCCTCAGATCTCAAAAGAAAGCCAACCTAGAAGCTTATTTTCTCTGGAAGGCAAGATGTAAACTTATTTAAATAAACCACACAATCTGTTCACTCATTTTTTTTTGCAAAATACAGCCTTTACTTTAGAGAAGGTGCCAATGAGAGACACATTTTCTACAATATGTATATATATATGTGTGTGTCTCATTTGGTACACATTATTGCTCATTTTCACAAACATAATACCAGCCCAACAATCCCCCCCCCCCCCGCTCTCTCTAGCCTAAGAATTTTAAGTTTATATGTAATCTGGGGGAAAAAGTACCTTGGGACTCACAGGAGAAGGACATCATTGCTCTCTGTTCTTCATTAAACAAGATTCAGTTGTGTCATCTTGTCTTTTTTTGAAATATATTCCAAGACACTAACTTTTTTTGGGGGGGGAAGAGGAAATATAGCTGTTTTAAGGAGTCAACAGCTTAAAGCAACTACAACTTTACTTTGAGTCTCATGTGGACACCTAGTGGAAGTTGGCTTCTTTAATGAAGAACAGATTATGAGCAATCCAAAATATATCTGTGGAGTCCTTGGTGCCCTCTGAGCTTAGTTGTTTTGTTACAGATTTTTCATTATCCAACTAGGCGCCAGCTCAGTGCTAGCCTAGACAGAACCGAGGACTCCACAGTTCTTCCCCAAGCTACAAATATTCTTTTCTGTTGGTATTAAAATATCCCTTCCAAAACACTTTTGAAGTCTCCACAGCCTTAATGAATATGTTCATGCTCCCTTTATGAAACTGTTTGTTTATTTAGAAAATGTACATGGCCTCCCAAATCACTCATGGTGACTCCACGTGGCTTATAGAAACAAAACTCCAATACAAAATCTAATAAACCCTTGCTCACCCATCAACCCGAGCGATAACAATCAAATCAACCCCTTGATGGGCTTCATATCACCCTGGGATTCCTAGGCTTACTGGCAAAACTATGTCATCAGGATCTTTTGAAAGTATGTCAAGGTGGCGAGAGTTCTTCTTGATTCCACTTGAAGGCCATTCTTCTTAATCCCACTAAGTGGACCTCCTTAATAGAGGAGACCCATAAACATATTTTCATGGCCCCCTCAGAGGCCGGTTGGGAGGAGGAGGAGGAGGAGGAGTTGGAACTGGGACCGTCCCACAGGGAAGGCACGCCAGGGGCTGAGGATAATGCTGTCCCAGGCCCCTCAGGCATTGGGGGAAGTAGTCAACCAGACGGAGAGCTGCCTGCCTGCACAGGCACAGGGGAGGATTGACTGCTGACTGGCAGTGGTTCTTGATGAGGAACAGCTGCCTCCTCCACTCCATCCAAGGGCAAGCAGAGTGGAGCATAGGCAAGCCCAGAGAAGGGCTGCAAGGCTACTTGGGAGGAGATCACTCCACTCCTCCCTCACAAGGAACACTTGGAGGGGAGTAACTTAAGGAGAAGCCGTAGGGAGTTAGTCTTTGCCAGGAACAATTGTTTGCTTCGGCTTACACTCCCCCAGCTTTTACTCGTGCCTGTTGCTGTTTGGCTCACTTGGAAGATTGTTCTTCACCTTTCGTTTTGGACCTCGCCCTTCTCTGGTGGCCTATGTTTGGCCTTTGCTTCCCTGGGACTTTGGACTGCTTCTGTTCTGGGATCTGTTTCTTGTCCTGAGGACTGCCCTTGTATTGTGGCTGGACCCTGCTTGGTGGACTGGACTTGGACCCCTGGAATTTGCCCTGTGAGCGTGCTCCTATTCTGTGGACTTTATTTGTACTATAGGGGCTGTTGTTGGAGGACTGAGGGTGGCTGCCTTCAGGGTAGCGTGAGGGTGGAGCCTTACCGGTTGTTGGAGAGCCGTTGGCTGGAACATTTGTTAAGAGAAATAAAGAACTCTCTAGAGGCCTGCCTTGCCTTGATCATGTGGGTCATATGACATACCTTGCCTTCTCAGTCTGGTAGGTTGGGTAGATGTAATCTCAAGAAGATGGTCCTTCAGTGTGTGCTACTCTGCTCTCCACACATACATGGCAAGAATTCTATAGGTGTTTATTCAAACCCCCAAACAGGTCCTCAGAAAGCACCCTGGCTGCACAGGTTTGGATCCAAAGCTCAGTACAGCAAGAGTCCCTGGGTAACTGAGTCCAATGTGCACAAAGACCAGGAAAGTAGTTTATGAATCAAATGGATCAAGATAAATGACACAAGGCACAGAACTGGACACATTGCTCCAACAACATATAATCCTCATGGTGGGATTATATAGGTGATGCTGGTGCAGCCTTTCATGAGAGGCAAGGTTGCCTCCACATGAGTAGTCTAGCTGACCGGCATTGTGTCTGCCTCTTCTCTACTCTATATGTCCTTGGATGGAGAGGAGTGTGGACACCTCCTCCTCATTGCTAACGGGTAGCAGCTGGTCAACTTGCTGCAGCTGTGGCTGGCCTCCCTCATCCTTAGCCTATCTTTGTCCAATTGACCCAGCTGATGCTGCTCTGTCAGGCTAGCACTCTCTGAGCCCCAATCCTGACCAATACTCAATTCTGCACTTTCTCTCCCAACTCAAACTCACTCTCCTCCTCTGAACCCGCATCCAGGGGCAGATCCACGACACAGTGCCATTCTACAATGCCATTTAATGGGACACAAGAAACATCCCACATGATTTGTAGTTCTTGACCAAAATAGAATGAAGAGAAGAAAATACTCTTGAATATATATACAGGATACAGTTCAAAAATACTACAAGTTTATTTCATGCTACCTATACACAAAAGGGGAAGTAATCAGTGGTGGAATTCAAATACCTGAACAACCGGTTCTCTTTTTTGATGCAGGCCTGGGCCTCCGAGGCCTAGAACAGACTTCCGGAAATGGCATCCGTGCACTTCTGGTGGGCCATTCTAGGCCTGGGAGGCCTCCCAGGCCTAGAATTGACTTCTGGAAGTGGCATCCATACCCTTCCGGTGGGCCGTTCTAGCCTCCCAGGCCTAGAACAGACTTCTAGAAGCCAGCCTGTTCTCTGAATGCAGCAAAATTTAGCTTACCGTTTCTACCGAACTGGTGGGAACCAGCTGAATCCCACCACTGGGCGCAATGGCTCAGCGGTTAAAGACTCTGAGCTTGTGTCAGATGGAAAGCTGACAGCCTGGTTCAAGACCCAAGCACCATGCAATGACCTCCCATTACCTGCCCCAGCTCCTGCCGAGCTAGCAGTTTGAAAGCATGCAACTGCAAGTAGATAAATAGGTATCACTTCAGTGGGAAGGTAACAATGTTCTGTGTGCCTCAACCTATGGTCATGCTGGCCACATGACCATGGAAAATGTCTTCAGGCAACCCTGAGTCCCTTTGGTAACAAATGGAAATGAGCACCACCCCCTAGAGTCAGACATGATTGGATTGGGGAAACTTTTACCTCTAATACCCAAAAATCTGAATTACTAATGATCAAGGCAAATTGGCGCCAGATAAAGAGTCAATAGACTTCAAGGGGTGTTGGACTTAGATGTCTTATGGGGGTGTAGAGACTCCAAAATGATGATGTGTTTGACCCCCACCTTCAGGCTTAGCCTAATCACTTCCCACATATGGAACTAAGAACGGGCAGCACCTGCCTGATTAAATTCCTGTGATGTTCACATTTTCAGAAAACATATTTGCATGCAGTTGGAGTGCAGGTTTCCACAATGCATACCTTTTATTTAATTGGAAAACTTTGTTGCGAACTCGGCTAGAAAATATGAACAGAAAAAGGAAATGTATTTCTAATCATGAATTCATTCAGAAACGATAAATTAGCTTGGTACATATTTAAATGTGAACCAAATAAATGTTGTCCCACCCTTGGCTGGACCTGTGTCGTTCTTATCTCAGTTGCGGTTTGTGAAACTTTGTATTCAAGAAGGTTTGCAAATAAGCGCTGGAAGTGAAGGTCTCCAAAATTCCTCTCTGTAACTGTTCTGACAAGATATTTCATCACTGCCAACACTGAAAAAGTGACAGCATTTGTAACAAAACAACGGGAAACTCTAGCCTTTTAAAAATTCCTGACATTTTGAAACTTTTTTAATGTGTTTCAGACCGACTCCTTTTTTTTAATGTGGTTTTGATGGAGCTTATCAGTCACTGTGTGCCATGCTAACTGCAGTTTTTAAGGTCATATTGGAAATCTCCCAGATAGTGCCAGGAAATCTATCAATACAAAATGTCAAAAAAGGGAGAAGGGGATTATGTGAAGTTAGCAAAATAGATAACCAAACACTAATTGCATCAATGCTAATCTTAGAATTTTAATGAACTTGTATATCGATTGTTAACCTTACACATTATTTGAATGAGCATCTGTATACCATTATTAACTTCACTCAAGCTTGGCTGGTGTGCCTTTGTGTCACTGTGTATTTTGTCCATGTATATTGAATTTATATCTCATAGTTTTGCAGAGAGCTCATGCAAGCATAGACTGGGGACAGGTGGGGATGTGTGTGTCTAATATTATCTCTCTTTTTTTATATAAAGTTTTATTGATTTTTTTAAACAGAATTCAATAGTAATCATTCAACAAAACGTGTTGTCTGAGTATCTTATTCACTAATACAAATTAAATTCCTAATCCTAACCATTGATACAATATGTCCCAAGTTTGAAAATGTTCTGTTTCTTCTTTTTCTTTCAACCTTAAAGTAAGTCTGTCCATTTCCGCCCAGTCTAGTATTTTTTTAATTATTTCTTCTTCTGGTGGTATTTCTTCGTTCTTCCAGTATTGTGCGAATATAATTCTTGCTGCTGTTATCACATGTAAAATCAAATATGTACTTTGCTTACCAGGTTTTTCTGGCATTATACCTAGTAAAAAAAAAATCAGGTTTATTATCTCTACAATAGCAATCCTACATGTCACTGCCTTAAAGACATATGAGACCAAAACCTAACTTTTTCTAGTTTGCATCTTTTGTTTTAACTACTTCAGAACTTTTATTCTCTATAATACTTAAACTGGCCTTCAACTGCAGGAGGACATATCCCTTTTTTCTGATCATTTTCTTTTTTTAATCTTGTTCATCTCACTTGCAATCTTGTTCATCTCACAATTGCAGGTAGTCCTTGACTTATGACCACAATTGAGCCCAAAATTTCTGTTGCTAAGCGAGATAGTTCTTCAGTGAATTTTGCCTCATTTTATTACCTTTCTTGCCGTAGTTGTTAAGTGAATCACTGCAGTTGTTACTTAGTTGTTACTTGCTGGTTAGAAGGCCACAAAAGGTGATCACCTGATTCCGGGACACTGCAACTGTCATAAATATGAGTCAGTGGCCAAGTGTTTTGATCACATGATCACATGGGGATGCTGCCACGGTCGTAAGTATGAAAAATGGTCACAAGTCACTTTTTTCAGCGCTCTTGTAACTTTGAACGGTCACTAAATGAACTGTTGTAAGTCGAGGATTACCTGTGTGTTATTATATGCCAGTTGTAATATAATCGCTCAGACACTCATGCTCTAGTTATTTCTCAGTTGGATTACTGCAACACGCTCTACATGGGGCTACCCTTGAAGAATATTTGCAAGCTACAACTGGTACAAAATGCAGTGCCCTGGACAGTTCTGGAGGCATGGACTGCACTGATTTCCAGATTTGCTTCCGGATCCAATTCAAGGTGCTGGTTATTACTTAACGTATAAAGTCCTTTATGGCCTGGGTCCAGGGTATCTGAGGAGCCATCTCACCCTCATAGGATTGGGCCATTCCACTTGCTCCAGCAGAAGAGGCCTACTTCAAATCCCATCTGCCAAAGGATTTCAGCTGACAGGGTCCAGGAGAAGAGCCTTTTCTGATGTGGCCCCCGCCCTTTGGAATATTCTCCCACTGGTGGTGAGGTCAGTCCCCACACTTCTGGCTCTGCCAACAGGCCTGGGGCTGCAGTGGGGGAGGGCTCTATGCTGGGGGCAATGAAGGTGAAACCCCGGGAGACAGCCTGGCATGCTATGGTCCATGGGGTTGCGAAGAGTTGGACACAACTGAGCAACTAAAAACAACAACAACATGGCTGATGGGGTAGAGAGGAGAGACCTACTTTTATGTGGCCTGTTCTTTTCACTTTTAGTTTCTTATTTAATTTTCTTAATGTTAAATTGTTTTGTAGATTTTTTTTTTACCCTTTATACCATTTATATCATTTTGCAAGCCAACTAGTCACAGCAACGGTGAGCTGGATGGCATATTTATTAGGTTACCAGATGGATTCGTAGCTGGCTGACCGGCCGTACTTAGCGTGTGGTCCTCAATGGAACCGCATCTACATGGAGGGAAGTGTGTAGTGAGGTGCCCCAGGGCTCTGTTCTGGGCCCAGTGCTCTTCAACATCTTCATCAACGATTTGGACGAGGGGATAGAGGGGGAACTCATCAAATTTGCAGATGACACCAAGCTGGCAGGAATAGCCAACACTCCAGAAGACAGGCTTAAGATACAGGAGGATCTGGACAGACTTGAACACTGGGCGCTATCTAACAAAATGAAATTCAATGGTGAAAAAAGTAAGATTCTACATTTAGGCAAGAAAAACCAAATGTACGGGTATAGTATAGGGAGTACCTTGCTCAATAGTAGCAACTATGAGATCTTGGAGTCCTAGTGGACAATCATTTAAATATGAGCCAGCAGTGTGCTGCAGCTGCCAAAAAGGCCAACACAGTGCTAGGCTGCATTAACAGAGGGATAGAATCAAGATCACGAGAAGTGTTAATACCACTTTACAAGGCCTTGGTAAGGCCACACTTGGAATACTGCATCCAGTTTTGGTCACCGTGATGTAAAAAAGATGTCGAGACTCTAGAAAGAGTACAGAGAAGAGCAACAAAGATGATTAGGGGACTGGAGGCTGAAGCATATAAGGAACGGCTGCTGGAATTGGGTATGTCTAGTTTAATGAAGAGAAGGACGAGGGGGGACATGATAGCAGTGTTCCAATATCTCGGGCTGCCACAAAGAAGAGGGAGTCAAGCTATTCTCCAAAGCGCCGGAAGGCAGGACAAGAAGCAACGGATGGAAACTAATCAAGGAGAGAAGCAACCTAGAACTAAGGAGAAACTTCCTGACAGTTAGAACAATTAACCAGTGGAACAACCTGCCTCCAGAAGTGGTGAATGCTCCAACACTGGAAGTTTTTAAGAAGAGACTGGACAGCCATTTGTCCGAAATGGTACAGGGTTTCCTGCCTGAGCAGGGGGTTGGACTAGATGACCTCCAAGGTCCCTTCCAACTGTATTATTATTATTATTATTATTATTATTATTATTATTATTATTATTATTATTATTATTATTATTATTATTATTATTATTATTATTATTATTATTATTATTATTATTATTATTATTAAAATAAACAAACACATAAATGAATGAATGAATGAATGAATGTTAAACCCCGTTAAAGGTGCAAGCCTAAATTGACTTATTTAAAAATGATCCCATCAATTTTCCTTTAATAAAATTTTCCTGTGCCTGTTATGTTTATTTTTTAAAAACTAGTTTTGGTGACTGTAGAAATTCTTTAAAACAAGAATAGCACTTTGGAGTGTGGTGTTCTTCCATGTATTTATTTAGTTAATCAGCCATTATGTATTTGTTTACAAGGCTTAGAAGCTTCTCCAATCAAAGCCAATTATGTGCAGTGTGCAATTCCCTATCTTTATAAATCAACAAAATTAAACACAGAAAAAAATCAATAGGAAAAAAGAAAAAAAAATGTCAACAGTACAAAAACAAACAACCATAAACTCTCACCAGGAATAACACACTTCCTTGACTGAAAATTAAAACTTAGTTCTTCACCAGTGGAATAGAAATGTGTTCCGAAGCTTGTGGCTTAATGGCATTGCCCTATTTTAATAAACTTTCCAAAGTTCAAGAAGGAGCAAGACATTGTGCAGTCAAGGGGCAAACTGTTAGAGAGGATGGGGTCTACAAATGAAAACCTATTCTTCTGAAGTTGTAGTGGTCAAGATGATGGCCTAGAAACCAGGAGACTGTGAGTTCTAGTCCTGCCTTATGCATGCAGGCCGGCTGGGTGACTTTGAGCCAATCACCAGGAAACTATGGTTTCTAGTCCCACCCTAGGCATGAAAGCCAGCTGGTGACTTGGGGCCAATTATCAGGAGACTGTGAATTCTAGTTCTGCCTTAGTCAGGAAAGCTGGCTGGGTCACTTTGGGCCAATAACCAGGAGACTATGAGTTCTAGTTCTGCCTTAGTCTGAAAGCTAACTGGGTCACTTTGGGCCAGTCACTCTCTCTCTCTCTCTCTCTCTCTCTCTCTCTCTCAGCTTACCTCACAGGATTGTTGTGGGAAAAATAGGAGGGGGAAAGAGTATTAGATAGGTTCGCATCTTTGAGTTATATAAATAATAAAGACGGGATATAAATATATACATCAATATATAGCCCACTTTACCCAATCTTTTTGAGCAGATTGATATTACTGGGAGAGAGGGATCTTGTAGGTATCCAGGCCTTGAATCATAAAGGGCTTTAAAGGTGACAGCCAGCAACTTGAGTTACACTTAGAACCCCGAGGACAGCCAATGCCACTTTCAAAGTAGGGGTGTTACGTTGGCATGCTGAAACGTAACCATAGCTACCCAGGTCATTGCATTCTGCACTAGCAATAGCTCCCAAACATTTTAGTTTCTAAATAGCCAAGAGAGAGGTGTAATCTGTATGTTCTTGTTTTCATTTTTCAGGGGGTGAAAACTTCCCTATGCTGTCTTTAAATCTGAAGGGAGATTTTTCAATCACAGTGCTTACCGTCACTTAACGCAGTGCTCTTGAAATCTGAAAGAACATTTCTCTTGAAGGAATTCAGCACAATCACTCAAGCAATTTCTTTACCTCCAGATCTGATGGAGAACTTTGCAAGTTCCTTTGCCCTCCTCTCTGTTCTACAGGCTTGCAAAATAATAAACATGCCAATTTCGAATTTATCTTCATTTTTCCATTGATCTTTGTGAGATCCCTTTGATGCTGCTTTAGATGAGAGAGTTGTTCCTACACTGCTGCAAATTGTCTACTCCACTGTACAGCTGCAGTCTTTCTCTAGCCTTTTATTTTTGTAGATATTGTAACTCAAAATGATAAGATCCAAATGGGTATCTTGGCAAAGGATGTGTTTTCCCACTGAGCAGCATAAGTAGAAAATAATGCCATATTTAATAGTGGCATTAATCATTCTTGGAAATACATTTTAAGAGACAGCAGCAAATTGACACCAAGATCCTTTAAGAACAGCTGGAAAATAAAATCTCTCACATTTTAAATGAATTAAAAAATGTTGTGCAAGCGGCCTCTGTCTGATTGCCTGTGCTATGACAGGATTTCCAAATGATAGCTCGTGAAATCAGTTAATGGAGTAAGCTCCTGAAAATAGATCATATTTATAACTAAGTCAGATCTTTCAACCCACCACTTCAATAAGGGGTATTTGAGAAAGCAGCATTTTTTTTAAAAAAAAAAAATACACTATTCCAGAGGTAATCTGGATGCATGGATGGATGGATAGATGGATATTCTTTTAATTCATTTAATGTTATTTTGTTCATTCAGCACAGGAGCCTTTTGAATTGCTACATTCCAATAAATGGTTATTGAACCTTAGGGAGCTGAGTTGATATCCATCCAATAATATAAGTTCAGTATGTGCCTCACTGTATATGTTGATCTATCTGCTTTCAGGAAAAACCGTAGGGAAGAGACTCAACAACTTTCTTGCATGACCAAATTCAGTCTCAGATTCAGTCCTAGGGATATCACCCAAAGGGTCAAATAGCAGTGATGGAAAAGGGGCAGGCAGGCAGGCAGGCAGGAAAGGAAGGAAGGAAGGAAGGAAGGAAGGAAGGAAGGAAGGAAGGAAGGAAGGAAGGAAGGAAGGAAGGAAGGAAGGAAGGAAGGAAGGAAGATCTGCATAAAGGGAGTCAAAATACCAAGGTGGAGGTTAAAACCATGTGATCAAAGTTTTGCCCATTGTGACCACCATTTTGATTATTTATTTATTTATTTGCCCTCTCCTGCAGACACCCCTATAAAAGACCATCTGGGAATCTAGTTCTCTGACTGCTGGATGGGAAAAAAATGGAAGCCCTGAGAAAGCAGAGGTTGATAATCTATTACTTAAAATAAGCTTTTAGTGTTATCGGCTTTGCAGACGTGTGATAACACTGAGCATTTTGCAATCTTATGTCACCCCCCCCACACACACACCCACACTCTTTTTTTGTCATAATGAGATGTCTGTGTTTCTCACTCAGCCTTTTCTCTGTTCATCAACCAAATCCCATGTGATTTCTAAAACTGATGATTTTTCTTATTAATTTACTGTAATTTGAACTGTGCTTTTCAGTCCTTCCCTTAACTGAAACGACCCAACTGGAAAAAATGTGTTTCTTGCTTAATCAAAGGTTTATACATATGAGTGTTTGTGCATACGTGTGTTTGTGTTTGTGTTTTTGTACTGTGCACAGAACTTTGTACTTGTAATATATCCTGTCCTGTAAAATATTGGGAGATAATTGTACTTAATGAGTTCCAAAGCAAATGCACTCTTATTGATTGCATACAATTTGACAAAGCTTCTTTGCCTTTGGAGTTAGTAGTGATTAGATAATTTGATCTGGCACTTAAAGTATCTTCTTAGGATTGAATTGCTATTTGCTTCCAAAATTAAGATATATTTTTTTAAGAGCAAAGAGGGGTTATCTGTATGTGAGCCCCACTAGATAAACCAAACCAGGAAATCTATATCAAATGGAGACCAGAGCTACATTTTATTGAGATTGGCTATAATAACCAAATCTTGCAAGTCTCATTGTGCTGGACCCCTTCCCTCTTTTATCTCAGTGAATTGGAGAGGTGTCTGCCTGATCTACTTCTGAATGTTATTCATTGTTCTGGATTTGAAAAAGTTTTAACATTTTGCCTAGTTAAAGGATCCTATAAATTTCCATCAAGGTCATCTTCCTTACTCTGTATAATGTATGTGTGAGAGTCTGTTTGTGTGTGTGATTGTGCTAGACCCCCCCCCCTTCTCTTTTACCTCATTGAATTAGAGAAATGTCTGCCTAGTAGTGAAAGGGTCCTGAAAATTTCCATCAAGGTCATCTTCGTACTCTCTATAGTGTGTGTGTGAGTCTCTCTCTCTCTCTCTCTCTCTGTGTGTGTGTGTGTGAGAGAGAGAGAGAGAGAGAGAGAATCAAAATCAGACATAATTTGTATCTAATTTCTATCACAATTTGTATGCAAAAACTGTGGTAAAAAGAAAAGAAAAGCAAGATGGTAGCCTAGCAGTTCAATCTGTTTATGTGTACAGCACAAATAGAAAACAGGCAGAGATTCAATCACATTTTCAAGGCCGCCATCTTGACTTTTTTTTACCTTAGCTTATGACATCCCATGGAAAGAAGGGGAGTGTATCTATGTACATGTGTGTAGATAGTGTCGAAGCTATTAATTTATTCATTTACTTGTCATACTTAGAGACTGCCCATTCCTCCATTCCCATAGATCTTCTTTGAGTGGTGACCTTTGAATTATCTTTGTATTGTCTTATAATTATCTCTGAAGTGGAAGTGTGCTGTCCAATTTGCATTTGTTTGTCAGTCAGCATTTGTTTTTATTCAAACAAATTAATTTAGTGGCCTCATTGAAGCACCAAACCCAGAAGAAGGTCTCTTAGTTAAAAGGCCGGTCCTTCGAAGCCCTTTGATGCAAATCATTCACAAGTAGAAATTTGTGCTCTGATGATAATTAGAACATGATGTAAAGATGCCTTGGGTGAAATCAAAGATAATCAAACAACGAATCAGCGAACACCTACAGGCAAACCAAGTCATTACTAAAAGCCAACACGGGTTTGTCAAAAACAGATCATGTCAGACAAACCTTATTGCATTCTTTGACCAAGTGACAAAATTAGTGGACCAGAGGAATGCTGTGGATATAATTTACTTGGACTTCAGTAAGGCATTTGACAAAGTAGATCACAACCTACTACTTGATAAGATAGAAAAATGCGGATTAGACAGCATCACCACCAGATGAATCCGTAGCTGGCTGACCGGCCGTACTCAGCGTGTGGTCCTCAATGGAACCACATCTACATGGAGGGAAGTGTGTAGTGGGGTGCCCCAGGGCTCTGTTCTGGGCCCAGTGCTCTTCAACATCTTCATCAATGATTTGGACGAGGGGATAGATGGGGAACTCATCAAATTTGCAGACGACACCAAGCTGGCAGGAATAGCCAACACTCCAGAAGACAGGCTTAGGATACAGGGGGATCTGGACAGACTTGAACACTGGGCGCTATCTAACAAAATGAAATTCAATGGTGAAAAAAGTAAGGTTCTACATTTAGGCAAGAAAAACCAAATGTATAGGTATAGTATAGGGGGTACCTTGCTCAATAGTAGTAACTGTGAGAGGGATTTCGGAGTCCTAGTGGACAATCATTTAAATATGAGCCAGCAGTGTGCTGCAGCTGCCAAAAAAGCCAACACAGTGCTAGGCTGCATTAACAGAGGGATAGAATCAAGATCACGCGAAGTATTAATACCACTCTACAATGCCTTGGTAAGGCCACACTTGGAATACTGCATCCAGTTTTGGTCACCACGATGTAAAAAAGATGTTGAGACTCTAGAAAGAGTACAGAGAAGAGCAACAAAGATGATTAGGGGACTGGAGGTTAAAACATATAAGGAAAGGTTGATGGAATTGGGTATGTCTAGTTTAATGAAGAGAAGGACGAGGGGGGACATGATAGCAGTGTTCCAATATCTCAGGGGCTGCCACAGAGAAGAGGGAGTCAAGCTATTTTCAAAAGCGCCTGAAGGCAGGACAAGAAGCAACGGATGGAAACTAATCAAGGAGAGAAACAACCTAGAACTAAGGAGAAACTTCCTGACAGTTAGAACAATTAACCAGTGGAACAACCTGCCTCCAGAAGCGGTGAACGCTCCAACACTGGAAGTTTTTAAGAAGAAACTGGACAGCCATTTGTCCGAAATGGTATAGGGTTACCTGCCTGAGCAAGGGGTTGGACTTGATGACCTCCAAGGTGCCTTCCAACTTTATTATTATTATTATTATAAATTCACTATGAAGCTTACAACTCTTTGCAAATGGAGCTGATAGATAGTCATGATGACTTATTAATGGGAGGACAAAGATACGGGAAAAGGAAAATAATGGAGAACACTTCCCTGCTAAAGTATCCAGAGGCTAAAATCAGTTGAAGTCTAAAATAAAAAATAATGTTGATTAGCCCTTTTTTTTTTCTTGAAGGATGGGATGTTCATCAGTCAACAATTAGGAGATATCTGGTAGTACCATTTCAGAATAACCCATTTATTTAAAAATGCAGGTAATCCTCGATTTACGACCACAATTGAGCCCAAAATTTATGTTGTTAAGTGAGACATTTGTTGAGTTTTTCCCCATTTTTGCAACTTTTCTTGCCTCAGTTGTTAAGTGAATCACTGCAGTTGATACGTTAGTAACCTGATTATAAGCAAATCTGACTTCTCCACTGCCTTTGCTTGTCAGAAGGTTGCAAAAGGGGATCACATGAATATGAACTGGTTGCCAGGCATCTGGATTTTGATCACGTGATCATGGGGATGCTGCAAAGGTCGTAACTGTGAAAAACAGTAGTAAGTCAGTTTTTTCAGTGTTGTAACTTTGAACAGTCATTAAACGAACTGATGTAAGTTGAGAACCTTACCCATATAAACTTTTGTGAGCTACAGATCACTTCATCTGATGTATGGGGTGGCTAAGTTAAAGATTTAAATTGGAATAAGGCAGGGGGAGAGAGGGAAGGGGGAAAGAGGCTTCTTATGCCACTGTTTCTCCTTTGAAAGTAGCTGATATTCAGGGTTTGGCAAACTGAATGACCTAAATACACAAGCAGTAATGCATAAGCAATTTTATATTATTTTGCCTGGCATGGCAGTGCTGAGTGAAATCATCCTCTTTTAACTTAAAAAAAATGCACACAAAACTGGGAGCCTTTTTTTTTTGTTGTACAAAAAAGAAACATGTTTTTCCAGTGCAATTGCCAACAGCAGCCATGTGTATTTGCAAAACAAATGCATGCAAATATTTGTTCCTACATCGGTGTGTTTTCTCATTACTGAAAAAAAAATAGCTTGCAATTCCCGTTTGTCTGTATGGGGGGAGGGAAGGAATACAATTCAAATCTTCATTTTCATTTATCCTTACAATATGTGGTTCTACTTTTCAGTAAAGCCTGAGAGATATTTGCTGGCCAGCAGATCTGCAGACTTTTCAAGCATGACCTGCAACATTACACAATAACAGAGTTGGAAGGGACCTTGGAGATCTCCTAGTCCAACCCCCTGCTCAGGCAGGAAGCCCTATACCACTTCAGACAAATGGTTGTCCAATCTCTTCTTAAAAATTTCCAGTGTTGGAGCATTTACAGTTTCTGGAGGCAGGTTGTTCCACTGGTTAATTGTTCTGTCAGGAAAATTCTCCTTTGTTCTAGGTTGGTTCTCTCCTTGATTAGTTCCCATCCATTGCTTCTTGTTCTGCCTTCAGGTGCTTTGGAGAATAGGTTGACCCCCTCTTCTTTATGGCAACCCCTGGGATATTGGAAGACTGCGATCATGTCACCCCTGGTCCTTCTCTTCATTAAACTAGACATACCCAATTCCAGCAACCGTTCCTTATATGTTTTAGCTTCCAGTCCCCTAATCATCATTGCTGCTCTACTCTGCAATTCTTTCTAACAACTTTCTAACTTTCTATGTGTTGGAAATTGGGGAAGAGGTTTTGTTCTTGACCAGTGCTTCTCAACCTTGGCTACCTGAAGATGTGTGGACTTCAATTCCCAAATTCTGCAGGCAGCCATTTTGGCTCCTCCCTCGCAGAATGCATCTTTCATGATGCAAGTAGTTGCTTGCAATTTGCAACAACTGAACTTTGCCACAAGATCATCTACTGAAGGAGAGCTGACAAATGGCATAGTTAGATAGATAGATAGATAGATAGAGAGAGAGAGAGAGAGAGAGAGAGAGAGAGAGAGAGAGCATGAAAATAGTGCAGATGTCAAATAAGAGATAGATTACCCTGAGATAAGAATAAAAATGTGTGGAAGAACATAGATCTTTTAATACATAGAATAATAGAGTTGGAAGGGACCTTGAGGTCTTCTAGTCCAAACTCCTGCTCGAGTATGCTGTCAGATAAATGGTTCTCCAGTCTCTTTTTGAAAGCTTTCAGTGATAGATATAGATGTAGACAGACAGACAGACAGACAGACAGACAGATACATAGATAATAGATAGATAGATAGATAGATAGATAGATAGATAGATAGATAGATAGATAGATAGATAGATAGATAGATAGATAGATAGATAGATAGACAGATAGATGATAGATAGATAGATAGATAGATAGATAGATAGATAGATAGATAGATGATAGATGATAGATAGATAGATAGATAGATAGATTAGATAGATAGATAGATAGATAGATAGATAGATAGATAGATAGATAGATAGATAGATAGATAGATAGATAGATAGATAGATAGATAAGACAGACAGACAGACAGACAGACAGACAGACAGACAGACAGACAGACAGACAGACAGACAGACAGACAGACAGACAGACAGACAGACAGACAGACAGACCGACCGACCGACCGACCGACCGACCAAGAGCAAGTTATCTCTGCAGACTGGACAACGTTTTCTTTACAGAACTAGAAGCTATAAAACTAAATCCTGAAACCAAATGTATGCATGTGTTTGCTTATTGTATTTGTATATCACACACTCTGAGCAAACCTGGTCTTTAGCAGTTGTGATGGAAGAGTGAAGGGAACGATTGATTCAGTTATGGTTGAATGGAATTGATGAAGTCCCCAAAAAGAAAGAAGAGGGAAGTTTAAAGGATAAGGGCGGAATAAAGAGGTGTGGTGTGGAAGTAAGAGGAGACTAGACAGTCACTTGTCTGAAATAGTATAGGTTCTCCTGCTCGAGCAGGGGGCTGGACTAGAAGACCTCCAAGGTCCCCTCCAGCTCTAGTCTATTCTATTCTAGTCTATTCTATTCTAGTCTAGGTCTAGTCTAATGGAAACAGTTTAGCTATTTTTCCCTCTTATTGTCTATCTCTAATTATATTTATTTACCACCTCTTGACTGAATATATATCAACAAATCAGTGTCAACTCTCAGCAACCATACAAATAGATGCTCTCCATAGGATGATTTGTGCCCAGCCAGGAATTCTTCTTGTCTTTCCTTCCACTTTTCTCAGGGTTATGCACTTCTCAAGGGAACAGGGTCTTTGCACAATATGTCCAAAATATGATAATTTGAGTCTAGTCATTTGTGCTTGGAATGAGAACTTTTAGTCCAACCTCCTGCTCAAGTAGGAGACCCTATATTATTTCAGACAAATGGCTGTCCAGTCTCTTCTTAAAAACCTCCAGTGATGGAGCACCCACAACTTCTGGATGCAAGCTGTAATTGTTCTAACTGTCAGGAATTTTCTCTTTAGTTCTAGGCTGGTTCTCTCTTGATTAGTTTCCATCCATTGCTTCTTGTCCTGCCTTCAGGTGCTTTGGAGAGTAGGTTGACCTCCCCCCTCCCTTCCATGTGGCAGCCCTTCAAGTATTGGAACACTGATACCATGTCACTCCTAGTCCTTTTTTTCACTAAATTAGATTCCTGCAACCATTCTTCATACGTTTTAGCCTCCAGTGTTCTAATCATTTTGTTGCTCTTCATATTGTGATTCTATTCATTTTCTCTCCAGCTACCTAAGGCCCAACATTTACTTCCATAAAATATCACAGGAAAAAACATTGCTTGCACAATTTTGATCTTTGTAGATATAAACGCATCGTATATCTGAATTTCTGTTTCAAGATCTTCATTGCTGATCTACCAAGTTCTAATCTTACAGCTCATTTAGTTATTTATCACATTTATATCCTGCCACAATCACAGATGCTTGATTATTACTTTTTAATTTCTTTTATTTTGTACGTTGTATAAGATTGCTTACCCCGAAAGGGAAGACCATGATAAATATACGTGTAAGTATATCTGTAAAATTAATCATTTCACCCATTAAGAGGCCTCATTTCTCAAACTCAGAATGGTTTCTGTCTTTTCTTAACATGAGTAGGATCCAAAAAGCTGCCAATTAGGCTGGTACACAGAATTTAATATTCTATTATGTAAATAGGCTGGTGAAATGCTCGACTGGGTAATAATGTCCAGATGTCTCTATAGCCAGGGGCTGATGAATATCAAGGCAGGTTGGCTTGAAATGGCAAAGAGCCAGCTGGCTGGACTGGTTACTGCTAACTGTAGCGTAAGGAGAAAGCTGGTTTTGTTCCATATTCACTGTTTCTGCTGGCAGCTGAATGAGAAAGCAATGATTCCAGAGTCCTAACACTACTATTTGAAGTTGTAGCAAATGTTAAATAGATTGTCTTAACCTAGATTTTAGCATCTATCTATCTATCTATCTATCTATCTATCTATCTATCTATCTATCTATCTATCTATCTATCTATCTATCTATCTATCTATCTATCTATCTATCTATCTATCTATCTATCTATCTATCTATCTATCTATCTATCTATCTATCTATCTATCTATCTATCTATCTATCTACCTACCTACTTACCTACCTACCTACCTACCTATCTAATCTATCATCTATCATCGCTGCATCTGTAGATCATCTATGTCAGTGGTGGCGAACCTATGGCACGGGTGCCAGAGGCGGCACTCAGAGCCCTCTCTGTGGGCACGCGTGCCGTCGCCCCACTCCTAGGCCTTCAGCTAGGTTTTATAAAACCTTTTCGCTTTAGGCCTCCGCCGCCATGTGCAAAAAAAAAAAAGGTTCAATCAGTCAATTTCAACTTCTCGTGGGGAAAAAAAAGATCTTGCAAAGTTGGAATTGATTGATTGAACTTTTTAGTCCCATCCAGTCTGCCGTTACCACCGCAGCCACGCCCAGCCAATTGGCCACACCCAGCCAATGGGCCACACCCACCCGGCACTCGACGATGCATAAGTGGGTTTTCGGTTGCACTTTGGGCACTCAGTCTCTTAAAGGTTCGCCATCACTGATCTATGTATTATGTATCATTATCTATCTATCATTATCTGTCTGTTTGTCTCTCATCTATATATCATTTATCTCTCATCTATGTATCAATCATCTATCTATCTATCATCTATCTATCATCTATCTATCATCTATCTATTTTTCTATCATTTAGGTAGCCATCCATCTCACTAGACGTTGTAAGTAATTATATAGCTAAATGTCTATGGAGATTCTCAGTCATCCAGGTCATGGTTGTCCCAAAGGTGCTTTTTCAAAAGACAACTGGACTTCCTTTGTTTTTCCTTGGAGACGTTTCACTTCTCATCCAAGAAGCTTCTTCAGTTCTGACGGTCAGTTCTGATGAGTCAGAACTGATGAAGCTTCTTGGATGAGAATGGTATAGGGTTTCCTGCCTGAGCAGGGGGTTGGACTAGATGACCTCCAAGATCCCTTCCAACTTCTTTATTATTATTATTATTATTATTATTATTATTATTATTATTATTATTATTATTATTATTATTATTATTATTATTATTATTATTATTATTATTATTATTATTATTATTATTATTATTTTATTATTATTATTATTATTATTAAAAATATCTTCAAGGAAGAACAAAGAAACTCCAGTTTCCTTTTGAAAAAGCACCTTTGGGATAAGTAATTATACCTATTCGGATGGATGGATGGATATGCAAAGTAACATCTGAAAAAATGCCAACAATCAAGAGAGAAGTAGAAACCTGGAAGTATTGTGCTGAAAAGCTAGAATTTAGCAATCATTCCACCGAAAGAATATTGTAGAAGAAGGCAATGGCAAATTGTCTCCATAATGTTGCCAAAATGTGGGCATTTTGAACTCTGTTGAGGGAGTCTTTATATTTTTAAATGTCAGAGGAAAATAAAGAAGACTGTTAACCAGAAATATATACACAGGGCTATCTATAGGAAGGTTGGGAAAATCAAGATGATGGCTGTGACAGTCCAATTGAAGTCCTACTCCTCTTAATGGGCAACATATGTACAATAGGTGTAAACATGTGTAAAAGGGGGGCAGGGCTTCAAGCTGCAGCCACCATCTTAACTATCTTTTTAATTCCCTCAAAACACACAGACAATCGTTTGCACCTGTCTATGTTGTTTTGATAGGACTTTTGTTCAACTTCTTCTCCTGTTGCTAGGCTCTTGCTTAGCTTGAGAAACTATACAAGTATATAAACATCTGGAACTACTATGATAAACTCCAGTTTTGAGCCATAGTTTTGAGAATTTGCTTTCAAAGGAGAATGAACTCCCCCGCCCGCCCGCCCATCCACCCAAAAAAGTAAGACTGTTGTGATTTTTGAAACTTGCTGCAGCATTTCAGTCAGAAAAGTCGGTTCTTTGCTATTCATCCTCACCAGAGTTTTATTCATACACTTGACTCAGCTTTGAACATCAGAAAATGTGGGCAACATATTTACATGTTTCAGGAGAATACACTGTCAACAAAGGAAGGTTCTCAGTACAAAGATCCTTTTTAGGGATGACAGGGAGGCTTTGATGAAAGAAAAGAAACATGTGATGCATGTTTGATTACCTAAGGTACTTGTAAACAACAATGTGGGAGTTGGGAGCATGAACTTCTTGGTTTGTGCAAGCATGAAACCCCAATTAAATGTTCTATCATGAAGCCATTCTTTGAAATGAAGAGGGAGAGATAGATTTGTGGGGGGAGGGTTTCTTTCTTTCTTTCTACCAAACTATTTAGGTGCTGTGAATGAGATGGACAAGCCACGCTTCTTCCAAAGCATAGATACAACCTTTGGACTTTTCTTCTACTTCCCACCGGGATTTGATGTGGTGGTTTGCTGATCAAATCTGACAGCAATCCGCAGCACCAATTTTTGGTTGCGAAACTCTGCGGTTATCTAAAATCTCTAGTTATCTAAAAGTAATGGTTTGGGGAAGGAGAAGGAAGAAAAATGAAGAATAACTGGCAGGGATAATGTTTAGGATTCCTGGATAAACTTAATGTAATGTTAAATGCAAAAAAAAAAATATTTTGGAAGTGACCTATTCGCATTTAAAGTGTACATTGTTGTTATCTACAAATAGAGAACAAATAGCTTTGGTAAGTGAGAGATGAGAGACAGATCTAGTTGAGAGCTATCCTAAATTATATTTAATTTTAAGAAAGAGGAGTACAAGGTAATAGGGGAAAAATATATGTCAGATGGTGCTGATGCTAAGATTTTCACATTCTATATCTCCTAGACCAGGGGTCTCCAAACTTGGTCCTTTTATGACTTGCGGACTTCAACTCCCAGAATTCCTCAGCCAGCGTGCCTGGCTGAGGAATTCTGGGAGTTGAAGTCCACAAGTCATAAAAGGGCCAAGTTTGAAGACCCCTGTCCTAGACCTATTGGGTTATCAGGGTGGCTTTGTTCATATATATGTATATGAATACACACACACACACACACACACACACTGAAATGTGTCTGTTATACGGTTTGAATGTCTGTGGAGATTCTCACCCATCCAGGTCATAGTTGTCTCCAGGATGCTTTTTCAAAAGGCAACCGGACTATTTTTTTTTTCCTGGAGGAAGAAGAAGAAGACATTTTGCTTCTCATCCAAGAAGCTTCCTCAGTTCTGATGGTGGGAGATGGAAGGACAGGTACTGATAGTTGAGTCTGGAAGGCGGGTGATGGTGATGGAAGGTTAGGTTCTGATAGAATGGGGAGGGAGGAATGGGAGAATTGTATTTCTTTGCAGTCATCTGGTCGTTAACACTCTCTCTCAGAGCTGTTGAGGCCACCTGGAGGTTTATCTGTGCCCTCAGAGTAACTGATAATTCGGTCTGAGGGTGTCTGTGCATCAAAAATGCACATGTCCAAAAGATAACCCATCATTTTAAACCCAACAACCTGCCTCCAGAAGTTGTGAATGCTCCAACACTGGAAGTTTTTAAGAAGAGACTGGAAAACCATTTGTCTGAAATGGTATAGGGCTTCCTGCCTGTGCAGGGGGTTGGATTAGAAGACCTCCAAGGTCCCTTCCAACTCTATTATTATTACTATTACTATTATTATTATTATTATCATCATCATCATCATCATCATCATCATCATTATTATTATTATTATTATTATTATTATTATTATTATTATTATTATTATTATTATTATTATTATTGCTATTTGTCCTCTTCCATCTGAAATCCTTGCCCCAAAAGGCAGTTATACGTGAATAGGTGAATGCAGTTGAGGGCTGGGATTACTGATGTCTGTCCCATTAACTATTGACCAACATCTATTTAGTCAATAGGCCTCACCTATTTCTTCCTTCATAGCCACCCATCTTTTGAGTCACAAAGCCAATTTCCCTTTCTGAAATTTTAGATCAATAGCTAATTCAGCAGAGTATTTGAGTAATTTGGGCTGAATGACTGGCCCAAAGTCACCCAGCAGGCTTTCATGCCTAAGGTGGGACTGGAACTCACAGTCTCTTGGTGATTGGCCCAAAGGACGAGGGGGGACATGATAGCAGTGTTCCAATATCTCAGGGGCTGCCACAAAGAAGAGGGAGTGAAGCTATTTTCCAAGGCGCCTGAAGGCAGGACAAGAAGCAACGGATGGAAACTAATCAAGGAGAGAAGCAACCTAGAACTAAGGAGAAACTTCCTGACAGTGAGAACAATTAACCAGTGGAACAACCTGCCTCCAGAAGTGGTGAATGCTCCAACACTGGAAGTTTTTAGAAGAGACTGGACAGCCATTTGTCCAAAATGGTATAGGGCACGGGTCGGCAACCCGCGGCTCCGGAGCCGCATGCGGCTCTTTGAGGGATCACCTGCGGCTCCGGAGCCTCCGCCGCGGGCGGGTGCGCATGCGCGGGAGGGTGTGCGTGCGCATGCGCGGGCGGGTGCGCGGGCGGGTGCGCATGCGCGGGCGGGTGCGCGGGCGGGTGCGCATGCGCAAACGGCCCCGCGTGCGCGAATGGGTGCGAGTGCGCATGCGCGAACGGGCATGCGCGGGTGCGCGGGCGGGCGCGGGCGGGCGCGCATGCGCGGGCGCGCATGCGCGGGCGGGTGCGGCTCCAAGGGGTTGTTTTTTTTTAGGGAAACGGGTCCGTGCGGCTCGTTGGATGTTTCGGCTGGCCGACCCATGGTATAGGGTTTCCTGCCTGAGCAGGGGGTTGGACTAGATGACCTCCAAGGTCCCTTCCAACTTTATTATTATTATTATTATTATTATTATTATTATTATTATTATTATTATTATTATTATTATGTCACTCAGCCAGCTTTCATGCCTAAGGCAGGACTGGAACTCGTGGTCTCCCAGTTTCTAGCATGGTGCCTTAACCATTAGGCCAAACCCAGGTTTCTCAACTTTGGGGGGCTAAAAGCACATTTAGAGAACATGATGTGACAACTTTCCTATAGTATGTAGATAGTAGTCATGTAGAATAATGGAATACCACAGGCAGGAATCAGAATTCTACCAAAGCTGGGCAGATTACACAGCTTAATTTATAATAGAATTACTATCGGTGAAACTCTTGATATATGGCAAGTACGAAAAGGATTATTATCTGTCTTTCTAGTTTTTTGTGTGGGTGAGTGAATTTTGTTTTCTTTTTTTTCCCCTACACATTATGGAGTCAGGTTATTCGGTTCCTTGTAAACATTTGTTAGCTACTGTTCAACAAACATGATTTGTTAATAGAATTGCTAGCCAATCTGATTAAATGTGAATTAGATGATGATATGATTGCCCACAATAGGTCACTAAATGTATGTTTCAAACATTTTATTCATAAACTTCACATAAATCCTATAGATCAATGATACAAGATTGACAACCTGACTCCATCTGCTGGTAAAAATGATTCCATATTCACAGTTATATACTTTTTTCTAAATAAAATTTGAATAAAGATGATATTTCTAACGCCATGTTGTAAGTCCCACCTCTAACAGTAATCTCATGGCTACAATCTTGACTCTTTTGACACCCTTTCCCTGTGGACACCCCTGCCCATAATAGCGGCAACTCAAATTTGTCACATAGCCATCCAGATTTTCACACTAGATTTGGCATTTTTATCCATGTATCGAGTCCTTCCCGAAGACCTGGAATAGACAGATGTTGATGTCTGAGGGATTAAAGATATGCAGGATGTAAGCTGTTGCAGGATGTAAGCTGTTCTAAGTAAAGCTGCTGTTTGTAATTGACTAATGGTGATTTTGTCAATGCCGATGGTGTTCAAGTGGTGCTCCAGTTATTTTGGGATTGCATCCAAGGCGCCTCTTACTGTTGGTACTGTCATGGTTGAATCACTAAGATGCCTGCTAACTTTTATCGGTACTCAACTTGCCAGAGAAACGGGGGAGGGGTAGAAAGTGTAGGGAGGAAACGGGATTCTATAAAGCCGTTCACAGACTGTGAGAGCATACAAGAATGCCAAGGTCACTAACACATGTGTCTGATGGAGAAGTGGACTGTCTCATAACAAACCTAAGAGCTATAATTGGGTAACGTGAACACCCAGTGGGTGAGGGTTAAGGGAAGCTATTGTTTAATTAGGTAGATTTTTGCACGGAAAAACCAGAGCAGGTTTTGCTTCTTCAGTTCCGAGATGTGTATTCAATAAAGATTATCTTTTATGGCCTTCAAAGCCTTGAAGATTCCTTTTTTGGGGGTCCACTATTCGGGTACTACCTTTGCTTGCTTTTGCCACAAATCTGCTTCTTTTTGTAGGTCTTTGTATTTTGTGATTGTCTCCAGTCCTTTCTCTTCTCTTCTGCTGTCTCCAGATACTTCCATGTCTGTCTGCTTGAATTCTAAAGTCCTAGAGCAATTTTAGCTTCTTCATATTCTATGATTTTCTTTATTTTATGATCCCACCAACTTTTTGCTTTGAGGCAAATGGTATTTCTTGCCAATCTTCGAATACACCATTGTTGCGACTTTGTCATGCTGTTGTTATCATTTCTATCACTATTATAGTTTATCATATAATCAGCCAGATGTTCAGAGTGGATTTGGCATTTTTATCTACCTATCGAGTCCTTCCCAAGACCTGGGATAGGCACGTGTTGATGTTTGATGGTGTTAGAGGTATTGTCTCAGGATGTAAACTGTTCCAAGTAAGCTGCCTTTTGCAATTGATGGGTGGTAAATTTGTCAATGTCGATAGCGTTCAGATGGTGTTCCAGTTTTTGGGGGATTGCACCTTTGGAGCCTATGACTATTGGTGGTACCTTGGCCTTCTTTTGCCACAGTCGTTCTATTTCTGTTTGCAGGTCTTTATATTTTGTTATCTGCTCCAGTCCTTTCTCTTTTATTCTGCTGTTTTCCGGTATTGCCACGTTCACTATCCAGACTCTTTTGTCTTTCTTATCAACAAGTGTGAAGTCTGGAGTGTTATGTGGCAGGTGCCTGTTTGTTTCAATTCTAAAGTCCCAGAGCACTTTAGCATTGGCTAACAAAAGTTAAGATACAAGAGACAAAAACAAAACATTTAAAATGAGTATTTAAACATAATGAACAAATAAATCCCATTCAAAAGAGCTGTGCCTTGACTGCTCTTATAAAAGCATCGAGAATGGCAGAAGGAGATTAAATGGTATTCCCTAAGGACTTAGTGCTACAGCATGAGAAAGATACAGGAGCAGCTGTATACAGTCCATTTAGAAACGTTGAAACCAATTCACTCTAAATCTCTTAGTTCTATTCAGGTCAGCAGGTTCCCATGCAAGTAGTAGTTACCTCGCTCTCCCATCTCTTGGGCACCCCAGGCAGCTAAGAAGAAAGAGACAAAATAATGAAATACTATATTACACAAAGTAGGATTGTGAAAACAGCACTCTGGATTTGATCTGTAAAAGGTACTTTGAAGTGCCCAAGAGCACAAATTTAGCATCTGCCTGCAACATTTTAAAGCAGCTGTGTTTTTCCCCCTGGAGCATGGAGCAATGGCAGCGGAGAGCTCTGTGATTTTGGTAAAAGATGCAGCTGCTTTAAAGAGCACCGCAGACTAATGCTCTATTCATGTTTTGGAAACTGAATCCAAAGGGTTGCACAGCCCTAATAAAGAGGAAGGAAAAACAAGAATTTAAAAAGAAGGTTGTACAATCATGAATTTTAAAGGCCTGATTATTTAAGCAGGTAAGTCATGACTAAAAAGGAAAAATTAGTCGAGTGCAGTTCTCAATGGCTCTGGGGAACACAGAGGATTTTTTCTCACGTGGAAATCAACAAACTTTGGAAAGTCTCTTAAGAGAGCTTCTCCCATCTACTTAATAGTTAAGACACATTCATAACAAGATACACAACCTCTAAGTTGTTAAGTCGAACAGAAATGTTTTTCTCCACATCAGCTTCTAAGTAGTCTTAAATAAGAACTGTTACTGCGATAACACAATCTCTGGTCATGGTGCCTTATGATCCCAGATGCTACCATACTACATTTCTTTCATTTTTCAGTTTATTTTGAATTTACTCATTACTACCTTTTATGTTCTTCCTTTTCTGTTGAGAGTGAGATATATGGGATATGTGTTTCTCAGCAAAGGTAGGTCAGCTAAGATAAAGGATGGGTAATAATTATCTAGAGAGATCTATGTTTATGTGGAGACTTGAGCATCAATCTCTCTGTTCAAGTCCAAGACTTTAACTCCTGCCCAATTCTACTCCTCTGTTCTTGGCATGGAATATAATACTGAGGAAGCCTAGGAAATCTAAATTTATTTAGGAACTTTTTTTTAAATCCCATCTTATTATTTTTTATAAATGACTCAGGGTAGTGAACATATTGAATACTCCTGTCAACATCCAACTCGAAAATCCAAATAAAACTCAAGGTTCATTTTGTTTCTGAATATCTTACTGTTTATTGAATACACCGCATGGTAATGTTGAAGCAAAACTAACTCTGAGGTTCCCAGATACCAGTTCATAGAATTAAACAATAATTTCTCCAGCCAAACCCCCACTCTCTCACGTAGTCCATGTAAACAATTTCACTTTGTTACGGGAACCGTTTGCTTCCTCTCCACACCTGCTGCAGTGCCCTTGAAAAGGTTTCAGGCTCTCACGGTCTTCAGCAGAATCATAGAGGTTTCATTTCTCCATCTAACCCATTCTAAAGCAACACTTCCCTCCCCTTACTCTAATGGCAAGTTGAAATGAAGAGGCATGTAGCTGCCAAAGTTTCATTCTTGACAACTCCTTCCTCTTTCCATTTTCCTCCCAACAACAACCCCATGAGGTGGTTGGGCTGAAAAGGAGTAACTGGCCCAAGTCAATCAGCTGGCTTTCATGGCTAAGGTGAGACTAGAACTCACTGTCTCTTGGTTGTTTCTAGACAGGTACCTTCAGCACTAGACCAAACTGGCTGTCTCTATCCTAGCCGTGATGAATTGGTACAGGTAGTCCTCTACGTACAACCATTCATTTAGCAACCATTCAAAGTTGCAACAGCACTGAAAACAGTGGCTTAAAACCATTCCTCACTGTTACGATCATTCTAATCTTCCCACAGTCACGTGATCAAAAGTCAAGCAATTGGCATGTATTAACAACAATTGCAAAGTCCCGGGGTCATGTGATCACTATTTTTAACCTTCCCAGCTGGCTTCCAACCTGCACTCAATAGGGGGAGCCAGATTCACCTAATTGGACGATTCACTTAACAACTGCAGTGATTCCCTTAACAACCGTGGCAAAAAAGGTCATAAAATTGGAATGAGTCACTTAACAACCACCTTATTTTGCAATGGAAATTCTGGTCTCAATTGTGGTTGTGTAAGTTGAGGACTAGGTGTATTGGATCTTTCCTGACAACTTTCAGTCCTAGTTTAAAATTCAGAGCTATTGACGAATGCTCGTTTATAATGGTGTTTGACCTACCGCTGGTAATGCTGCGAGTATTTGTGGCTTGTTTCATTTGGCTCTTGTGATTGATTATATTTATTAGAAATCTGCAGATTTTCATCCTCCAAGGAGCTGATCAAGCTTCCTGCCGCTGGTATAATGAAGACAATCTGTCGTGAAAGAAGGCTTGATTGTCTAATGACAGCTCCAAACATCAGTAAAAAAATGAAGCCACAGCACAGATGTCAATAAAAGCACCACATGCTGCTGTAATGCAGAAATGTTTGTTTTATTATAAGAACAATATTATTATTTTTTTCAGGCATTTTCCAGCTCAAACAAGCCTCAACATAGCAACTGACAAGTGTTTTTTCTCTCATGCGTGGGAGAGCAAGAAAACACAACTGGATTATTGTTGACTCCTTGTTTTTGTTTGCCGCTGTTTAATGAAACTCGACAAAAGCAAAATAATGACCCTTTCCCCCCCTCCCTTCTTTCCCAAATCAACAGAAAGGAAAGAAGAACACAACAGCAGATCTTCAAGAACCTGGCAATATTTTGCTCCCGTGGCGTCATCACCAGAATTCTTATGGACTCAGGCGTCAAAAGCGAGATTGGGTCATCCCGCCAATCAACGTGCCAGAAAATTCGAGAGGACCTTTCCCACAGCAGCTTGTTAGGGTGAGTGGAATGCCAGAATACTCTATACCTCTCTGTAAGTTCAATGGAGATTACATTTCCCACAGCTTGTTAGTGGATTATCTTTAGAAAGAAACAGTAGACTTCCAAGTTGGACTCAAGACAAGACTTGTCCTATTCCATGAACAGACTGTTTATGCTTTCCAAGGATGTGCCATTCAGTAGTCACCGATGAATATGAATGCATTGATAGTCGGTTGTAAAAAACTGAAAATACGAATAATATAACGAGCGCAAAAAGCAGTGAAATAATAGAACCGTCACATATACCAGGGGTCCCCAACCCCAGGCCGTGGACCGGTACCAGGCCGTGGCATGCCAGCAACCGGTCCGCACAAACAAGCAAAGCCCCATCCATGGGATGCAGGCAGCACACAAAACCACGCATTCTCTGGTCCACAGAAAAATCTTTCTCCACAGAACCGGTCCCTGGTGCCCAAAAGGTTGGGGACCTCTGACGTATACTTTGAAGCACAAAGATTTGCTCAGGTGTTAATGTGGCATAATTTGCAAACAGTGAAATCAGGTTTTGCCATGATAAGCCCAGATAGGAAGCACAACAACAAGTACTTGCACTAATTTTGTTATAAGGTTATATTAACAGAATCTTGCAAGTTTGAAAGTACATCTCTCCGTCCCTCACCCTTACAGACCAGGAAACTAGGGAGAGTCCCTTTTGATACATTTTCCAGGCCCCCATTCCTTTTATGGACTCACCTACCTCTTGCCTGACCATTATTCAGATTTTTATAAGCAGGGAAGAAAACTATTTTAATTAAATAGTAATCTGCATGATACGTTGTACATCAATGCATGGGGTACTTTACAGGAAACAAAACATAGGACCCTGTTCTCAAGAATCCTAGAATCTAGAATTTGCATCAGGGAAAAGGAAGGGGAGGAAAAAGTGGGACTTGGTTAAATGGGAAAGGCCGTTTTTAATTTCTACTTGAGCTATGTACAGGCTGACTCATAAAAGTACATGTATTTGTATGCTTTATTAGGTTTCTTTTTCCTTTTGTTGTGACCAGTTTTGCGTTTTTCTTGGCAAGGATTTTCAGAAGTGGTTTGCCATTGCCGTCTTCCTAGGGCTGAGAAAAAGTGACTGGCCCAAGGGCACTCAGCTGCCTTTGTTGCTTCAGGTGGGACTAGAACTCAGAGTCTCTTAGTTTCTAGCATGATCCTTAACCACTACACCACACTGGCTCTCATTAGATTAATTATCCACCACCAGAGGTTTAAAGTAATGAAAAAAAAAACAAAAGAAAGAAAGAAAGAAATGGGAATATGGGTCAGTAAAGGGGAAAGCGTAGGGCCCTTGGAGATACCTGGACAGTGATTGACAACCATGTGTTGCCAGTGTTTCTCCAGAGTGGTGGAATGTAGTGCAGAGTTACAGAAGGGAGGGACTCTTTCCCAGGGGAGCTTGAAATGTCTGGTAGGCAGGAAGACAGTGAAGGTGGAGCCTCCCTAACAATTCACAGAGCATATCTAATAGTTATGCAGAGAGTTGCTTTAGTCTGGCAAGATTCTGTTTGTAGGCGATCAACAATAAAGAACTACTTGGAAGTAACTCCACTTGTCGTTGCTGAGTTCATTGACATCCAGCAACTGCCACTCAGCAACTTGAAGAGGTATGGACTTCAACTGGCTTGGGGAATTCTGGGAGTTGAAGTCCACAGCTCTTCAAATTGCTGAGGCTGAGAAACGTTATAGCTGGTTTCCTTCAGAAAACTTACAGCACTAGAGCTGGCAAAACAAAGATCATTAAAATGACAACATTACAATACAGGTAGTTCTCGACTTACGACCACAATTGAGCTCAAAATTTTCATTGCTAAGGAAGCTGTTAAGTGAGTTTTGCCCCATTTTATGACCATTTTCTGCCACAGTTGTTAAGCAAATGACTATAACTGTTAAGTGAATCATGTGGTCATTAAGCAAATCTGGCTTTCCCATTGACTTTGCTTGTTGGAAGTCGCCTGGGAAGGTTACAAATGGTGATCACATGATCCCGAGACAGTTCAAGTATCATAAATATTTGCCAGTTGCCAATCGACCAGATTTTAATCACGTGACCATGGGGATGCTGCATAAGTGTGAAAAAAAGTCCTAAATTACTTTTTTCAGTGACATTGTAACTTTAAACAGTCACTAAATGAATGGTTGTCAGTTGAGTACTCCCTGTAAACAATAGAGAAGTTGATAAAGCGAGGCTCTAAACCATTTTGCAGATAAGGAGACCCTGCACATAAAGAGTCATGGGTATAGCAATAGCACTTAGACTTATATACCGCTTCACAGTGCTTTAAAGTCCTCTCTAAGCAGTTTGCAGTTAGCATATTACCCCCAACAATCTGGATCCTCATTTTACTGACCTCAGAAGAATGGAAGGCTGAGTCAAGCTTGAGCCGGTCAGGATTGAACGCCTGGCAGTGGGCAGAGTCGGCCTGCAATACTGCATTCTAACCATTGTGACACCATGGCAACAGAACAGAATAGCAATAGCAATAGCACTTAGACTTATATATCACTTCACAGTGCTTTATCACAGTGCTTTATAGCCCTCTCTAAGCAGTTTACAGAGTCAGCCTACTGCCCCCAACAATCTGGGCCCTCATTTTACCCACCTTGAAAGAATGGAAGGCTGAGTCAACCTTGAGGCCTGTCAGGATCGAACTGCTGGCAGTTGGCAGAATTAGCCTGCAATACTGCATTCTAACCACTGCACCACCATGGCTTGGTATGGCATACATTGGGCACCAAAACTCTTGGTTCATTTCTCTTGTCCCCCTTTTAAGCCTCGTATGCTGCTCAGCTAACAATGATCACATCTGGCAGAAATCTGATTGTTTAGTTACTTTGGTTGGATGGGAACAAAGCGGTTGCTAGTTTATAACCCATTTGTCTTCTCTCACAACCATATTCATTCATGCACTCCTGATGGACTGTTGCTATCATTAGATGCACATGTGAGTGAAACATTTTGTCACTGGTCAAAATGCCCTTCATCAAGTTAGTGAGTTTGTAAATCGTACCACATCTTCAGCAACACTTATCATGCCCCTTGGAAATGACAAACTATTCAGCGCGAGCATTTCTCACCAACCAAAGCATTTATAAAATACAGCATAGGAAACTTTAAACCATAAGGGGAGAAGAAAAAAAATAGATGTATCTCATGCCAGGAACTGTAGCAAAATGTACAACAGAGCACCACATTCATGAAGCTTTTCTGTTTGAAAGCAAGAACCGAGTGAAACAAAAAGCCGATAAGAGGAGTGCACATTTTGTCAAGTTGTCCTCTAGAATAAAATTGCAGCATAATTGCAAGAAATTTCAGGAAATAATTGGAGAAAATGAGGATGGATCATTTGCAGCCTTGTCAAGAAATAATGTTTAGCGAGTCGTTTCCAGGGTTAAAATGAATGCAGTCATTACCTGCTCTGTACTGATTAGCCGTTGCCTTGCAAAGTGCCTGACGTTCAGAAACAAAACAAAAAAACCCACAAAATGGTTGGTTTAATCCCCCAAGGTATGAGCAGACTCGATCACATAAATTACATCTGAACATTCACATCCTCAATCTGCCATAGGTTCAGGAAGGGTGCTTAAAATACAGTGCAGATGTTCACCCTCTAGAAGTCAGCTCTTACAATTTTCTTTTTTCCCAAAGAGCAAGAAAGAACTAACTGTCTCTAGGAGCCCCAGGTGGCATAGCTAATGGTGACGGATGCCAGTAGTTCAGCAACATCTAAACAGCTATAGGTTTCCTACTGGTTTAATATATATTGAGTCCATGGCAAGTGATGGAGTAAGTAGAGTTATCCCAGCTGTCGATAATATGAGGGAAAAGAACTACAAATGCTCACGGTTCATAGCAAAAAGAACTTGGTGCAGCTGAACGATCTTCTTCTGTTTTTCAGTTCTATCATTTTGGGGTCTCAAATCTGCTATTCCTACAGTTGTTTGGAGAGCTGCCAGTTCTGTTTGTTCTCTACACCTACTGGAGAAGTGGGGAACCATGGCACCTTTATGACTTGTGGACTTCAATTCTCAGAATTTCTGAGCCATTAAGTCTGCATTCTGGGAGTTGAAGTCCACATAGTTTCCCACTCCTGCTCTACTGTATAAGAAAGCCATTGGATTCAATCAAAGCTGACTTTTGATGGCTACACTGACCCATTCTTTTTCCTTTTCCTTTTCCTTTTCCTTTTCCTTTTCCTTTTCCTTTTCCTTTTCCTTTTCCTTTTCCTTTTCCTTTTCCTTTTCCTTTTCCTTTTCCTTTTCCTTTCTTTCTTTCTTTCTTTCTTTTTTTCCTTTTTCCTTTTTCTGTTTTCCGTTTTCCTTTGTTCTTTTTTGGCAACAAACAGAAATTGATTGGTAATCCTTTCTCGGGATTATTTTTTTTACTTATTAGGTAAGCCTATAACCCTAGGATTTCTGGAGAGACTTCATTTCTGGTTCCAATTAGATCCAACATAAATATGTTTTAGCATAATGAAAAAAATTATGTTTTGACCATACATTTGGGAAATTCAAACAATCACTGGTCCTCCTGCTACATTTTCCCATGAACCATGGAATATATGTTGCGTTATAATCTGTTGTTTGCAATAAATAAATGGTAAAGTCAAAATATCATTGCACAATTTGAAAATATGCAACTTTGTCTATGCATAATTGCATATGTCAATCCCAGGTGCTCTCTAAACTTGGTCGTTAGCTTGCATATATTTAATTACCTGACTAGATAGATAATCATCAGTGCTAATGTACTGTCTAGAAACAGGGAGCAAACTCCACACTCACTAGCACTGATGATGTTACCTAAATACATTGCAAGAAAACAACTAAGTGCAAAGAGCATCTAAGACTCCATGGTTCTAACCTGAGCAACACATATTCTCTTTTATTGGGTGTATATATATATATATATATATATATATATATATATATATATATATATATATATATATATATATATATATATATATGTAGGTCTTTGGTAATTCAGGTTTTCTCGTGCTCCTAGAAGCACGAGGCCGAAGAGACACCAGCCTGAAGATGACGAATGAGACTTCATCGAAACGTCGCCAAGACACTTCCAATTTTACGCGGGAGAAAACCCGAATTACCAAAGACCTATATACAAACACCCGTGAAAACCTCAGAAAACACACACACACACACACACACACACACACACACACACACATATATATATATATATATATATATATGTAGGTCTTTGGTAATTCGGGTTTTCTCCCGCGTAAAATTGAGAGTATCTTGGCGACGTTTCGACGAGGTCCCACTCGCCATCTTCAGGCTGGTGTCTTTGGCTTCGTGCTTGTGCGAGCAAAGCGTGATCGGAGCTGCCGTCCTTCTATAAATATTGGAGGGGGTGTGTGGCGTGTTGGTTTTGTAGCTGTAAGCGGGTTGGTTGGCTGTGTTGTTACATACCACTTTACAATGCCTTGGTAAGGGCACACTTGGAATACTGCATCCAGTTTTGGTCACCACGATGTAAAAAAGATGTTGAGACTCTAGAAAGAGTGCAGAGAAGGGCAACAAAGATGATTAGGGGACTGGAGGCTAAAGCATATCAAGAACGTTGCTGGAATTGGGTATGTCTAGTTTAATGAAAAGAAGGACTAGGGGTGACATGATAGCAGTATTCCAATATCTCAGGGGCTGCCACAAAGAAGAGGGAGTCAAGCTATTCTCCAAGGCGCCTGAGGGCAGGACAAGAAGTAATGGATGGAAACTAGTCAAGGAAAGAAGCAACCTGGAACTGAGGAGAAACTTCCTGACAGTTAGAACAATTAACCAGTGGAACAACCTGCCTCCAGAAGCGGTGAATGCTCCAACACTGGAAGTTTTTAAGAAGAGACTGGACAGCCATTTGTCTGAAATGGTATAGGGTTTCCTGCCTGAGCAGGGGGTTGGACTCGATGACCTCCAAGGTCCCTTCCAACTTTATTATTATTATTATTATTATTATTTATCTTGATTGGAAGAGGGAATTGATGTAAGCAAATTAGTCAGTTGTTTGGTAACATCCTGTGTGGCTGAGGTGCTGGCTGTGTGCCCATTGTTCTTTTGTACCTGGGTAATGGGCTGTGTGGTAACATTCTGAGCTCTATTGTAGTGATATCTTGAGTCCTGTGCTGCCACATCATGGGAGGTAGGCTGCGTTGTAACATACTGAGCCTTTGCGATGTAACCTCCTGAGTTCTGTGATATAATGTCCTGAGTAGATCACAGCCATCTACTCAGGACATTACATCACAGAACTCTATATAGTGGTTCATGGTGGAAATAGAAATATTTGACTTATTAATTAGATTTGTTTGCCGCCCATCTCGCTTCAAGGCAACTCTGGGCTGCTTGCAACATTTAATATGCCAACAGTTCTTGCCACCGGACCTGCCTTTTAATTAAAAAAAATGGTTTGACCTTTCATGTGCAATAACTGGACAAATAAGGAGTATGTTCACTTGTGCCCATTGGGAATGCAAGATGATCAGCGTACAACAAATGAGTGTGCTCCTGTTACACCCGTGTGCTCTCAGGTTTAGCTTATAGTCACTCACTCACACACACACAGCCCTGGAAAATTGCCACACTCACATCACTTTCAGCTGAACACTGAGGCACAAATGGTTCTTTAGAATACACAGGGACCCAGTGAATTTAAAACAACAGCAAACTTTACTGGTTAATGTATATCTGTGTGCTCTTTCACACAATACAGAGAGGGAGGGAGGGGGAGAGAGAGAGAGAGAGAGAGAGAGAGAGACAGACAGACAGACAGACAGACTCTGTTGTCCACATTTACCCAATGTCCTCAACTAGGCTGGCAGGCACTAGCCAGAGGGACAGAAGCCGCCAAGTCTAGATCCAAAAATGACACAAAGAGTGGGGGGCTTCAGGACCCCTTTTATCCCCCAAAGTCATTGCTTTGTTCTGGTTGAGGGGAGGGGCTTCCCATGTGGTCAGGCTCAACTTCTTTTATCTGATTCGGGTGACATTTTTTTCCTTTTGTTTCCTTAACGACTTGGTTCCTTCTGTGGACTTGGATTGAACCATGATGAAGACTTTTCCTTCAACACTTCCTTCCTTTCTCCACCTTGCTTACATGCTTGCTTCACCTTTAGGAATAGTCCCTCCACATCCCTCCATGCCATTTGTAGGGCTACGTGATTGTATGTGGCTTTTTAAAGCCAATTCTATCCTCACCCTATTTGTTTAAAATAGGTTGAATTCATTTGAAACCTGGGGGTAATTGTTTCTTCTAGCTCCTTCCTCTAGATCTGGCTTCCCATTGTGAAGGATGCAAAGCTCCACTTTTTGGGAAGTTGAATAGCTGCTTGTCAGTATTTTTAGCCAGGCAGTGGCTGAATGAAGCTGGATGTGACCTACAGAAGCTTGAAGTACGGCCTTTTCCCTGTTCAGCTAAGATGAGCTGCAATGCTCTGTTTATTAACGCATTTCATTCTCAGGGAAAATATGGTAAATGAAATAAGCAAGGCCATGTTATTCTTGCAAATGTATTCAACCCCCCTGTCAGCTGCAATCTCACTTCATTCCAGAAATGGGCCTAGTATTCCTCTGATAATACATGGGTTTCATTAAGCAATAGTTTGAATATGCCAGTGACCAGAAATGGTAGTATTCTTTTCAGAAATTGAAACTGGTGTGAATGAAAAACAGAGGAGCAGGACAGGGGCATCAAAAGTGGCCAAAACCATAGCGAGAGAACTTAGCTTCTTAAAAAAAAAAAAGCCAATGCTGCCAAAAAAGCCAACATAATCAACATAATCCTAGGTTGCATTAACAGAGGGATAGAATCACGATCAGGTGAAGTGTTCATATCACTTTATAATGCCTTGGTAAGACCACACTTGGAATATTGCATCCAGTTTTGATCGCCATGATGTAAAAAAAAAATGTTGAGACTCTAGAAAGAGTGGAGAGAAGAGCAACAAAGATGATTAGTGGGCTGGATGCTAAAATATATAAAGAATGGTTGCTGGAATTGGGTATGTCTAGTTGAATGAAAAGAAAGACTAGGGAGTGACATGATAGCGATGTTCCAATATCCAAGGGGTTGCCACAAAGAAGAGCGAGTCAACCTATTCCCCAAAACACCTGAGGGCAGGACAAGAAGCAATGGATGGAAACTAATCAAGGAGAGAAGCAACCTAGAACTCAGGAGAAATTTCCTGAGAGTGAGAACTATTAATCAGTAGAATAACATGCCTCCAGATGTTGTGGGTGCTCCAACACTAGAAGTTTTTAAGAAGAGAAAACATTTTTAAAAGCAGGAAGATTCCCTTTTAGTAAAGCCCAGCATCACTATTCCTGAAGGATCTCCAAGGGAGCAAGTGTGTTTGCAGGGCATGGTTAAGAAAAATTAAGATAGTGGAAGTGGGAGGCCCAAAGACCAGGCAGAATTTTGATTGCACATCACAGGTGTCATTTTGACACTTCTTCTGAATGTCCTTGGTTTATTTAAGCATGTAAGGTGCTATAGGTATGTTGCTGATGTGGGAAACTTTCTGTTGGTCCCCAAGATGCAGAATTTAACAGAGGGTCCCTAATCGTTTGGAAAACCTGCATCCAGAACAAATTAGCTCAACTAGAAACCTGCAGCTGAAAAACGGGAACTTACAAAGAAAGTTGAGTTCCCTCCGCGGCATATTTCTGAACATTTATGAAACCTCTTTCTAGAAAAATGATGAAATTACCAGTCACAGGCCATTGTTCTCAATGGAACATGCTATTTGGAATGTAATGTTCCTGAATGCATTAACCTCTAACTATATGAGGGGGAAAACAACAGATGGTATTTTATCTGTCATCAGGCAAGCTTTGTTGATTGCAGGACTAGCAAGCATTCTTCTTTTTTTGCTTTTCTTTCTCTTCCTTTTTTCCCCTAAAGAAAACCACTGCAAAAATATCATGGAGCATGCCTTGGTGGAGTTTCCTTCACTAAACACATACACAAATATCTAAAGCATGGCACTCAGATAAAGCAGCTATCAGCAGGCACACAGACATAAACAACATCCACATGCCAATAAAAAGAGATGATCAAAAAGTTAAAAGTTCACAATACCCCATTGCCAGCAATCAATACCCAGATAATGAGAGATTAACAGCAAGTTTAATACCAAAGCAACAATCAAGCAGTAAAGAATACCACAATCAACAAACTACCAACTCAGACAAACAATCAAATAATCAAAAGACAGCCTAAGCAAGGAACTTGTTAAGCACCAGGAAAATCAGGAGATGTAGACAGTTCAAATAGGTATAAAAATTTATTGTAAGCTTAAGCTCTTTACAAGAATATGAACTATTAACGGCCAAGGGAAATTAGTGGCAGATAAGAGTAGAAGGAACTCAAGATGGGCTAGATTTAGATCTGTTGTGGGTACAAAGGGACTCATGACTGATGATGCATTTGACCCCACCATCAGGCTCAGCCTGATCATCTCCTACAACACTACTAAGAACACTCCTACAAACACTGACAGGGCAAGCCACTTGTATATAAACAGAGACCAAACCCCATTACCTTCTAGCACTGTTGATAGTGATGTAAGTAGTAGCTTTAGTTTGACAAGAGTTACTTTAAAGCAGTTTCCTTTATTGTTCCTCATCTATAGACAGAAACCTTGCCAAATTAAAGCAGATTACTCGCACCATAAAATATGTACTCTGGAAACTGTTAAGGAGGAGCCGTCTTCACCCTCTTTTCTCCCACACCAACTATCTGAATGTCACTGTCTCTTACTTCTGTGGAATGCAGCCCCTTCCTCCAGGGAATCCAGACTACATTCCACCACACATGGACCTGTTAAGATCAAATTAAGACAGTCATTGCCACTACTTCACAATGTGTTACTCAAAGGAATCTTTCAGATTATTGCCTAAAAGATTGTTGGCTGATTACAGGATAAGTAGCAGCACTGTTGTCATCTGGAAGAGGTATGTAGATAACAACTGAAAATGAGAGGTCATGTATGCAGATGCAACTCCCCATCTCAGGTGACAAGTCTTTTAGAGACTGCTCTGGGCATAAACTGTCGCAAATTAGGGGGGATGCTGAATTTGCTAATTAAACTTCTTGAGAGAGAGCAAAATAGAAATATGTATTTGAAAACAGGAATTATTGCACCAGTTGTAAGGAGACACATACATACTCTGGGTTGCTTCTCACTTTAAATTATCCTCAGGTGCAACTTTTAGAATGATATCCAATATCTGCTTGTGACATTTGCATAACTCAAAATACTCTTTTATGCAGCTTCTCTCAACTCTGATTATCACTGATAGAGAAATGGCATACACACTCATTGAAATAAATAAATCCAATTGAGCTAATCAAATAAATCAAAGAGGAGGGATCTCTGCATTTTGCTTTCCTCCTTCTGCTCCCTGGGATCCATACCTACTACTATAACTTCTATCACAAAGCTTCCCACTTTCCTTCGATGGAATGATTTTTTTTATGCCTATTTTGTGATCCTGAATAATTGGGAAAGGAATAATGAATGTGGTTTAGGCAACTGGGTTACTCACTTTTCTGAGAATCTCTGAATATTTTTTTCTCTGCTTAAAAAAAAATAAAATCCTGTTTCTATACTTTGTGAGTCCAAAGCAGTTGTGTTTAATCTGTAGGAGAAGGGTACAAAGAGACTGGGGGTAGAGTCAAGAGAGGACTCAGCCTAAAATCATTATGTTCCCACAAGTGGTCCAGGTCCAGTCCCTCTTGAATTCTGTTGACTCTTATCTAGTGTCAATTTCATGTAGACCAGTTACTTGACTAGATTCCTGTGTACAGGCATGAGCAATAAATCATCTTAACTTGAACTTGCCATGTGGCCCAAAGTACTCGAATTCCAGTTATTTGAACTTCTGCTTTTTCCATCAAGAGTCGGAGAATGGCAAAGTTGGAAACAGAAGTCTTTTAAAAATTAACAATGTTCCCCATTCTCCAAGTTATATTTATTATTTTCATTTAATTTTTCCCACTGAATAAAATTGGTACAGGCAGTCCTCAACTTACGACCAGTCATTTTAAAAACATTCAGAGAGTCAAGCCTCGGAAGGGATGCTTTGCACCCCATAAAGCACTATCAGCCATCATAAAATGTTGCCACCATCCTATCACATGACGGTCATATAGCTACGTTTTGGGAGCTTGACGGCCGGTTCTCCTTTATGTCCAGTTGTAGTATCCTGTGGTCACTTGACCTCAATTTCTAACCCGGAAGAATGGGTTCACTTAATGACCGTCCCATTTGCTTAACAACCACAGTGATTCATGTAATGACCACTGCAAAAAAAATTGAAAAAACAAATCTGGTCACTTGAGTGTCTCAGTTTACAACTGCAATAACTTACAACTGGATTTCCTGTACCAATTGTGGTCATAGGTCAAGGTCTACATGTAGTGATCATAGAGAAAGTCTTCAGAGATCTGGCTTAACTGTGCTCAGTCCGGCATCACTTGCCTGTACTATACCTTTTTTAGGGAAGGTGTTATCTCAATTCCATATGTGGTCTTGAAGACCCATCCAGTGGCAGGTGCCGTAACACAGAACCAAGTTTGAAAATCTTTACAGGTAATCTCCGATTTACAACCACAACTGAGTCCAAACTTTCTGTTGCTAAGTGAGACATATGTTAAGTGAGTTTTGCCCCATTTTACAACCTTTGTTACCACAGTTGTTAAGTGGATCACTGCAGGTGTTAAGTTAGTAACACGGTTGTTAAGTGAACCTGGCTTCCTGCCTGAGCAGGGGGTTGGACTCGATGACCTCCAAGGTCCCTTCCAACTTTATTATTATTATTATTATTATTATTATTATTATTATTATTATTATTATTATTATTATTATTATTATTATTATTATTATTATTATTATTATTATTATTATTATTATCATCATCATCATCATCATCATCATCATCATCATCATCATCATCATCACACGGTCACAAAAGGGGATCACATGACCCCGAGACAATGCAACCGTCATAAGTACGAGTCAGTTGCCAAGCATCTGAATTTTGATCACATGACCATGGGGATGCCACAACGGTCATGTGAAAAACAGTCCTAAGTCACTTATTTCAGTGCTGTTTTTAACTTCGAACAGTCACTAAATGAAGTGTTGTAAGCCGAGGACTACCTGTATTGCTGTGTTTGTAAATTTCGGCTTCTAACTCAGAGGATTCAGATGAAATCAGTGAGGAGGGCCCGGGGGGGGGGGAGCAATCTGAAATCTTCCTCCATCTTGGGGGTAAATCCAAGCAGTCAGAATTGCACCATTAAGAACATAATACAAACAGAATTAAGGATGAAAAATTATAAAGGGATCGAATTTTAACAGGTTACAGAATCTTGGTCATACCCATTCTTGGCAATTGCAATTTACATATTAAGTAGCAATGTCTACCTATTGTTGAGAGCTGATTAAGAAACTATTCAACTGTGCATCATGAAATTTGGGATATCCAGAGAATGTTCCGGAACAATACCTCTGTTTTCCAGAGACACAAGAAAAAAACATCCCTCTGTTGTTCTTCAGGGCCTTGAGGCTGAACTGAGAGAAACAGATGGTCCTGTGGATTTTATTTAGGGTCATTAAAAAAATAAATGAAATTAAAATATCTATGATCCGTGTGAGAAATGTTACTATGGTTGCTGGTAACAGCTTTTCTGAAGCTAGTGGCCAATTAAGAAGCAAATCAACTGTCCAGAGTTGATGTGTAAGTCAGCCCTGTGTTTCTTGCACCCCAAGGTAATGGACAATTATGTGTTTAGTTTCACAATATGTTTATTAGCATGGAAATGGTATGGAGAAGAAATTGTCTAAACGCACCCAACCAGGTTTTGTGCAGTTCTCTTTCCCTTAGGAGCAACCAGTGGCAGGTTGTAACTTAACTCAGAATGATCCTTTAGATTAGTATTTCTTTAACGTGTGAACTCCAATACCCAGAATTCTCCTGCATGCATTGCCAAAGCCTGGAATGCTTTCAAACACAATTTGACTGCAATGGTTCACTCTTTGCTGCTTATCCAACCTAAGAAGGAGGGGGCATTATTATAGAGAAGCCCACTTTTGGGGCAAAGACACATGGGATATTGTGATGGAATGTCATAAAGAGGTGGATTCCTAGAAGGGAGGGGGGGTGCATTCCACAGGAGTAAGAGACAACTTAGCCCAGATATTATGTGTGAGAGAAAGAGGGTGAAGACAGTCCCTCCCTAATAGTCCACAGAGTATATCATAGATACAGATAGCAGAGTCCCCAGTCTGACAAAATCTTGGTTATAAGTGTGAAACAATTTAAAAAAAAACTCAGCTTGGAAGAATCTCCATGTGTTGTTTTTGGTTTCGGGCCTGGCAGACATCAGGAGATCTCCATGAAGTGGTTGGGGAGTTTGTTTGCCCTAAAATGGTGGCCCTTGGTGGTTTAGCAGAAGAGTTAGGTTGCCAGATCCAGTGGTGAGCTATTGGTGTACTGATGGCTGGTTGGGTTAGATGCATACAACCCCTCACCTTATCACAGTGTCAGAACCACTGCTTTGGTACATGCATCATGACATCACAACCATGTCCAAACGGCAGAATTTGTGTGGCAATAGCACAGTGCTATGTCTATCGTTTTGACAAAAAGCAGCCAGCACTGCCGATACCCTTGATTAAATGTAGTACGTGACTCCAGCTGGCTTACAGGATTGGTGCTGAAAAATTGGGAATAGATCTGGAGTAAGTCGCTTTCTGCATTGCAGAGTAATTGTTTGAAATGTGGGCTATTCGCATTCAAGAGTCTTCAAGAGAAACAGGTTTTGGATCTGGTGAAACATGGCTTATTCTTATTCAAGCGTCTTCTTGAAAAAAAGAACAGATTCAAATCCAGTTTCTAATGAGCTCCCATCACTCTTCTAGAGAAGCAGACTGATCAATATTCTGCAACAGTAAAAAATGTACAAATCCACCCTCCTGACGCTGGATGGGAGAAAATTCGTTCCTGTATGTCGCTCTCAGGTAACACTGTTTCCTTGGTTATTACCTAATTGCCTAGGTAATAAGGATGTGTTTCTTCTCTTTATTGTTTGTGATGATGCATCCTTTCAATAGCACAATCAAGTGCTTAGCTCTGATTGGCTATCCCAGGAGCAGTCCACTATTTTGCAGTTGGGTTGTGATTCTCAGGGCAATTGTTTTAGCAAGTGTCAGGCCGGTGATCAGGTGCCCAGGCAATTGGTTCCTTTGGATCCAGAGACAATAAGCATACCAATGAATAAAGAGATTGTAAGCTTTATTATTTAACTGTAGCAAGCAAATTTAAAAGCATAGCGTAAAAAGCATACATATCACACAAGATGATATTCAAATCTCTTATAAGCTGCCAAGCTCCTTAACAGTGACAGCAGAGAAGGTTTAGGGGTGACAGGATAGCAGTGTTCCAGTATCTAAGGGGCTGCCACAAAGAAGAGGGGGTCGACCTATTCTCCAAAGCATCTGAAGGCAGGAAAAGAAGCAAAGGATGGAAAATAATCAAGGAGAGAAGCAACCTAGAACTAAGAAGAAATGTCCTAAGAGGACAATTAATCAGTGGAATGTTTTGCCTCCAGAAGTTGTGGGTGCTCCAACACTGGAGGTTTTTAAGAAGAGATTGGACAACCATTTGTCTGAAATGTTAATAGGGTTTCCTGCTAGAGCTGGAGGTTGGACCTAGAAGACCTCCAAGGTCCCTTCCAACTCTTGTTATTCTGTTATAAGTTGGATTCACCTAATGTCCATATGATTCACTTAACTGCAGTGATTTACTTAACAACTGTGGCAAAAGAGCTTGTAAAAAATCTCAATGTTGCCCATTTCTGGCAAACTGGATTTGTATTTTAAGAGGTTTTGGCTACACTATAGCTACTTAAAGCTTCAAAAAGTCTATAAACCAACTAATAATTTTGATAGTGCTCCATGTTATGGCTGATGAGTTGATGGCTTCCAATTATAATGATGACAATCGTGCTTGTTGTTTTTTTTGTCTTATCACTGACAACTGAAGCCATAATCTGTGCTGCTATGGCAAAGCATTGTACTAAAAAACATTTTACGCATCAGCACTAGATGTGCAAAAAAAAAAAAAAGTAATAGGAAGGAGCAAGAAAAAAAGAGAGAAATGCGTCATCTCAGTAAAATGATTTTGATATTTTCATGTGGATATTTCTGCAAGCAGCTGGAGACAAAATGTAAGACTGGACAGGAGCCAACATAGGCATCTGAAAACAGTCCTTGACACTGATATGTGATTTATAGTAGTGCCTTAAAAAGTTTGAGAAAACAAGCAGCACCCCTAGGTTGGTAATGGTATGAATGCACCAGAAATGTACCACTTCCACCAACACTGACAGAGCAAGCCACCAGTATATAAAAATAAGAGCAAACTCCACTCCCTTCTAGCACTGATAATGTTACCTAGTTGGGTAATGAAACATCTGCAAGAAAACCACCAAGCTGAGAGAGCACCAAGGACCCCACTGCACTAGAATACCTTGGGGTGGAAGTTTGAGATTAGCAAATTATAGAAATACAAGTTGTCAAGTCCAACCATTTTACACAGATGATCCGTGATGTTTTGAATGATCTTTCATCATAAACAATCACAATGTTGCTGGCTGCTGTATAAAACCTTTAATCTCTGGAACTCCATAGCAATAGCACTTAGACTTATATACCGCTTCACAGTGCTTTGCAACCCTCACTAAGCAGTTTACAGAGTCAACCTATCGCCCCCAACAATCTGGGTCCTCATTTTACCGACCTCGGAAGGATGGAAGGCTGAGACAACCTTGAGCCGGTGAGAATGGAACTGTCGAACTGCTGGCAGCCGGCAGTCAGCAGAAATAGCCTGCAGTACTGCATTATAACCACTGCGCCATCACATGCCGCAACTTGTACTTTATACGAATACAAATAGCAGTCTTCCAGGAAGTGCTGTCAATCATTACAGGTAGTCCTTGACTTAGAAGTATTCGTTTAGAGACTGTTCAACGTTACAAACAGCACTGAAAAAATGACTTAACCAGTGGTGGGATTCAAATACCTGAACAACCGGTTCTATTATGTGATGCAGGCCTGGGCCTCCGATGCCTAGAACGGACTTCCGGAAGTGGCATCATGCACTTCCAGTGGACTGTTCTAGGCCTGGGAGGCCTCCTCCAGGCCTCCGATGCCTAGAACGGACTTCCGGACGTGGTATCCATGCACTTCCGGTGGGCTGTTCTAGGCCTGGGAGGCCTCCCAGGCCTAGACTGGACTTCCAGAAGCCAGCCAGTTCTCCGAATTCAAGTAAATTTAGCTACCAGTTCTCCCGAACCAGTGCGAACTGGCTGAATCCCACCACTGCTTACAACTGGTCCTCACACTTACAACCATTGCAGCATCCCCATGGTCATGTGATTAAAATTTGGACGCTTGGCAACCGGCATGTGTTTATGATAGTTGCAGCATCCTGAGGTCATGTGATCATCATTTGCAACCTTCCCTGCTGGCTTCTAACAAGCAAACTCAATGGGGGAAGCCAGACTGACTTAATAATTGCATGTTTCACTTAACAACTGCAATGCTTAGAAAAAACAAGGTCTAAAATGGTCATAAAATTGGTTAGGACTCACTTAACATTGCCTTGCTTAGCAATAGAAATTCTGGTCCCAATGTTGGTCATAAGTCAAGAACTACCTGTATTCTTAATCATTCCATGGATGTGTTTAAAGCTCATGTTTCACTCAAGAAGTCAATGCTCTCTTTCAATTGTTACTGCAATTCTATGTGTCTTTTGTTTGCACCTCAATAAATAATAATAGCAGCCTTAATTTCTATGTCCTAAGTATAATGTGTTAACCACAGAAGCAAAATTAGCTTTTTGTGACATCTTATAGTCAGAGTTATATCCTAAATCTGCATTTATAGTAAAAAAATAATAATAATTATATGGAGTGGCAGACAGAGAGATCTAATTTGATTCCTGGAACGGAGATCTATTTTTCCTAGATAGCATTTGCCTTCTGACAAAATAAGGTTCTTTCCATACAGTAGCATTTCTATATGCCATCTTTTCCTGCCTGAACTTTTGAGACTATGTTAGCTAGCCATCCTAATTCTTAATTTAAAGTTAAAATTTGGAGATTTTAATGCTAACCATGTTAACAGAATAACAGAGTTGGAAGAAACCTTGGAGGTCTTCTAGTCCAACCCCCTGCTCAAACAGGAGACCCTACCAGGGGTAGGCAACCTTGGCTCTTTTATGACTTGTGGACTTCAACTCCCAGAATTCCTGAGCCAGCATGGCTCAGCTTGGAAACCTCTCCCTTTCCCCTCAGCGTGGCTGGCTCAGGAATTCTGGGAGTTGAAGTCCACGAGTCATAAAAGAGCCAAGGTTCCCCACCCCTGCCCTATATCAGGGGTCCTCAACCTTGGCAACTTTAAGACTCGTGGACTTCAACTCCCAGAATTCTGAGCAGCATGGCTCAGCTTGGAAACCTCTCCCTTTCCCCTCAGCGTGGCTGGCTCAGGAATTCTGGGAGTTGAAGTCCACGAGTCATAAAAGAGCCAAGGTTGCCTACCCCTGCCCTATACCATTCCAGACAAGTGGCTATCCAGTCTCTTCTTAAAAGCTTCCAGTGATGGAGCACCCACAAATTCTGAAGACACATGACTTTTTTTAAATATAAACTTCCAAACATCATTGTCTTCAATGATGTTTTTGGATATTCAACGTGCATACAATTAAACATACATACATACATACATACACTATGAATAAAATATTGCATCTACTGTATGAACTGTTTGAATTTCTATTTCAACAGCATTCAGTAGTTACACAATAATTATATCTATTGTATATATATACACACACATACTCTGTGTGTGTGTGTGTGTGTGTGTGTGTATTCAGTCATCTGCGGATTTTTATAGTGTTCTGGGTTCAACTACAGGGACTGAAAAGAAAACCATAGTTTAATCATTAGAGCTGCCTCCAACTCTATCATTTAATCAATCATCTGAAAGGAAATTTTTTAGTTTCTTTGTATTTTGAATTCTCTTGTCTGAGCTGCAGAAAACGTTCCACTCTTCCTGAATAGCTTTAATAGCTGTATTTATGTGGTTGAACATTTTCTCCGCAAACTGCAAGTAGAATCATATTGCTGAGAACACCTAGATAATTTATCTGAGAATATTCAATTAGAATAGATTAATAATTTAGATTTCCATCATTAATTTAATCTTCAGAGATTTAATTTAGTCCTTCAATTGCTGCAGTGCCATGTGTGGGCAGATAGTTAGGATGAGTGCTTAAAACACCTGCCATAAATGGTGATTCTCTGCTTGAGAGTCAATGGCGCAGGAAGCTTATAGAGTCACATCAACTTCACTGCAGTGGGAAACTGAACGTGTTTCCGCACAGCTATTGTTTTCATCCACAAGCCCTCAAAAACCAATTCAACTTAATTCTCAGCACTTTTTACACCTCACTCTCTGGTTTAATCAAGCATTTACCAATAGGAGAGTACAAAACATTGAAAATAATCCTTGATTCACCCCCCCCCCAACACCTCATATTAAGTCCCAGGACCCCTGGTGGTTAAATGCAGTATTGCAAACAAACTCTACCACAGCCTGGAGTTTGATCCTGATGGGGCTCAAGGTTGACTCAGCCTTCCATCCTTTCTAGTATCAGTATAATGAGGACCCAGATTGTGTGGGGCAATATGCAAATAATGCTTCTACACTGTAAACCACCCAGAGGGTGTTGTAAAATGCTATGGGGCATTTTATAAGTCTAAATGCTATTGCGATTGCTAAATAATCCAAGGATTGTTTTCACGCCAGTTAATTAGAACAACAAACACAACAAATAGATGAGCAGTTACAAGTAGTGCTCAAGTCACAATCATACTGGAGCCTGCCCATTTCATTTATAAGTCGCAATGGTTATAAAACGGGTCAGTCACATTTTTTTGCAGTGTTTGTTAAGTGAATGCCATAGTCATTAAGATACAGGAGGATCTGGACAGACTTGAACACTGGGCACTATCTAACAAAATGAAATTCAATGGTGAAAAAAGTAAGGTTCTACATTTAGGCAAGAAAAACCAAATGTACAGGTATAGTATAGGGGGTACCTTGCTCAATAGCAGTAACTGTGAGAGGGACCTCGGAGTCCTAGTGGACAATCACTTAAATATGAGCCAGCAGTGTGCTGCAGCTGCCAAAAAGGCCAACACAGTGCTAGGCTGCATTAACAGAGGAATAGAATCAAGATTACGTGAAGTGTTAATACCACTTTACAAAGCCTTGGTAAGGCCACACTTGCAATACTGCATCCAGTTTTGGTCACCACGATGTAAAAAAGACATTGAGACTCTAGAAAGAGTACAGAGAAGAGCAACAAAGATGATTAGGGGACTGGAGGCTAAAGCATATAAGGAAAGGTTGCTGGAATTGGGTCTGTCTAGTTTAATGAAGAGAAGGACGAGGGGGGACATGATAGCAGTGTTCCAATATCTCAGGGGTTGCCACAAAGAAGAGGGAGTCAAGCTATTTTCCAAGGCGCTGAAGGCAGGACAAGAAGCAACGGAAAACTAATCAAGGAGAGAAGCAACCTAGAACTAAGGAGAAATTCTGACAGTTAGAAAATAATGGTGGAAAAACCTGCCTCCAGTTGTGATGCTCAACACTGGAAGTTTTTAAGAAGAGACTGGACAGCCTTTGTCCGAAATGGTATAGGGTTTCCTGCCTGAGCAGGGGTTGGACTAGAGACCTCCAAGGTCCCTTCCAACTTTATTATTATTATTATTATTATTATTATTATTATTATTATTATTATTATTATTATTATTATTATTATTATTGTTGTTGTTGTTGTTGTTGTTGTTGTTGTTATTGTTATTATTATTATTAAGTGGGTGCCCTCCTTATGCTTTTTCAAAGGTAACAACTGCACCAGTTCCTCTCACTAAAAACACCCACAAGTTGCACTTTTTGAAGCAATTACTATAAATTGTATTAAACATGTTTTATATATAGCTGAAATCTTTAAAAAAATCACTGTAATTTAAATAGAAAAATACAGGAGGGAGGAGAGGAGAGGGAAGAGAAAGGAAAGGAAAAGAAAGGAAAGGAAAGGAACATTTCCTGTATTAAATGCCTAATGTTCTTCCTGACAGGCAATGATACTGGATATCCCTCAGATCATCATACTCATCTCCGCCCAAGTGGTGACTTTTAACACTTTTTGTAAAGCCTGAGCCAGGGCTAGATTGTTTCCTCCAAGTGAAACTGGTACCGTAGATGTCTGTTCTGTAAAAGAAAAGAAAGCATTCTTTGTGTCTTCCCTGCGCAAATATTCCACGCTCATTTTTCTCCAGTTTGCACCTGTAGCAAGATAAGCATTTTTTCTTTTCAGTTTCCATCCATCGTGTCTACAAATCTAATGCCACTCACCCTTCACCATCCCTACTTCAAAGAAAATTGAGGGGGGGGGAAATCTCAGGTTCTTTTCAGGAATTAGAGTATCTCATCATGGAACTGCAGCACAGGAAAGGGCCATTGAGGCTGTCAACACCAATTCTCTACTCAAGGCAAGGATCCCATTTTTTTCCCCCAAAAGAAGTATCCCTATTAAATGCTAATGCAGCCTCTTCTTGAAACCATCCAGCAATGAAAAGTCCAGGTTTCTTGGTAACTGGATTATCAAATTGCTCTTACTGTTAATTTCCCCCCCTAACCTAATCAGTATTCCTGTTGTTTAAATCCATTTTGTGTCCTGTTCTCTGGGATGAGCTTCAGATGATTGACAAATACTATCACAGTTCCAGCTTCAATTGTTTCTTCCAATTCCATCAAATTCTCCCCACATAGGAATTATTGTTCAGTTCTCGTTGCCTGTCAATGAAACGGTTCCAGTTTATCTGAATCCTGTTCATTGTAGGACATCAATATTGGTCAGGCTCCAAAAACCAAGAAAGAGACATTGAGATTCTCTTAAGCCGCTTTCTTTATAGGTAGTCCTCGACTTACAACGATTCATTTAGTGACCATTCAAAGTTACAATGACACTGAAAAAAGTAGTAGTAGTAGTAGTGAAGAAGAAGAAGAAGAAGAAGAAGAAGAAGAAGAAGAAGAAGAAGAAGAAGATGGAAGGGACCTTGGAGGTCATCTAGTCCAACCTCCTGCTCAGGCCTGAAACCCTATATCATTTCAGACAAATAGTTGTCCAATCTCTTCTTAAAAACTTCCAGTGTTGTAGCACCCACAACTTCTGGAGGCAGGTTATTCCAATAATTAATTGTTCTAACTGTCAGGAAGTTTCTCCTTACTTCTAGGTTGCTTCTCTCTTTGATTAGTTTCCACCCATTCCTTCTTGTCCTGCCTTCAGGTGCTTTGGAGAATAGCTTGACTCCCTCTTCTTTGTGGCAGCCCCTGAGATATTGGAACACTGCTATCATGTCCCCCCTCATCCTTCTCTTCACTAAACTAGACATACCCAATTCCAGTGACTTATGAATGTTTTCACACTAACAACCATTGAAGCTTCCCCATAGTCATGTGAACAAAGTTCAGATGCTTGGCAATTGACCCATATTTATGATGGTTGCAGTGTCCCAGAGTCATGTGATCACCTTTTGCAACCTTTTGACTGGTAAAGTCAATGGGGAAGATTCACTTAACGACCAGTTTACTAACTTAACAACTGCAGTGATTCACTTAACAACTGTGGCAAGAGAGGTCGTAGAATGGGGCAAATCTCACTTAACAACTGTCCCGCTTAGCAACAGAAATTTTGAGCTCAGTTGTGGTCGTAAGCTGAGGACTACCTGCAATAAAAACATCCTTTTTCCTCATAGTTCTTCACTTCAGTTGAATTCTTGGTCTTCCAACGGTAAGTTGGTGGGATCCATGTACTATTACTATTATTATTATTATTATTATTACATTTTCGGCTCAATTGTGTTTGTACGTTGAGGACTACCTGTATTGCTTCTCACCTATAGACAGAAATCTTGCCAAACTAAAGCAGACTACTTGCCCCATAAAACATATTCTCTAGGAACTGTTATGAACGTGCCATCTTCACCCTCTTTTTCTCATAAAAACTACCTAAACAGTCTCTTACTCCTCTGGTATTCTCTCCTGGGAATCTCAACCATATTCCATCAAAATGTTCAAGGTGGAGCTGATTCATCTACTGTTTATTAAGAAGAGTTTGAGATAGTTTAAAACAGCACCGCCGCCCCACCTTTTAGGCACCAGGGACCGGTTCCGTGGAGTGAGGATTTTCCGCGGAGTGGAGGGGGCGTGGTTTCGTGTGCTGCCTGCATCCCACAGATGAGGCTTTGCTTGTTTGTGCAGCCCGGTTTCTGGCATGCTGTGGACCAGTGCTGGTCCACGGACTGGGGGTTGGGGAACCCTGGTTTAAAAGATTCAAACGCATCATCTTGGAATCTCACTGACCTAGCGTTGGATGGAATAGTCTAATGAAGAAAACAGGAGCCTAAAACGGGCTGATTTCGTATGTAAATCTGAATGACAAGCAACCCTTTATTTTAATTGCAGATATTTATGACATTTATTTATAGAGGCAAAACTCTGTGTTGGGGTGTTCAACTTTCTTCCGATGTTTCTCCTATCGGCAAACAGGACCATTTTGGCTACACCATCAAGATAAGCCACTGTCAAGTTCCAAAAAACAAGAAAGACTTCTGGTGATTCTTCCAAGCATACGTCTTTATTGTTCTGCACCTATAGACAGAATCTCTAGGAGACGAACAGGCAAAGCTGGGAGGCAGAGTTAAACATGTCAGCAGTTTAGAGTTCTTGTGTTGCTGCAAATAATCCAAGTCCAGCCCTTTACCTTGAATTCCATTGACTCTTATCTAGTGCCAATTTAGTGCTGATCATTAGTTGACTCGATTCTTGTGTGTAAGCTTCAATAAAGCTTCATTTATGCCAGAAGTCCCCAACCTTTTGGGCACCAGGGACTGGTTACATGGAGAGAGGTTTTTCTGCAGACCGGAGGGGGCGTGGTTTTGTGTGCTGCCTGCATCCTGCAGATGGGGCTTTGCTTGTTTGTGCGGACCAGTTGCTGGCATGCCACGGCCCAGTACTGGTCCACAGACCGGCGGTTGGGGACCCCTGATTTATGCTATATTATTACAAATGGTCCTGATTCTTTGTGCCTGACAGAATCTTGCCAAACTGAAACAGTCTGAAGCATATACTCTGGGAACCATTAAGGAGGAGCCGTCTTCACCCTCTTTTTGTCACACAATATATCTGAACTGACTTGCCACTTGCTCTTCTAGAATACACCCCCTGCCTCCTGGGAATCCAGCTATTCCAGCACAGCCACACAGGGATTATTGGCTCATATTTCCTCCCATGATTAGATCTGTAATCCTCTCCCAGCGTTTTGATTACGATGAGCACTCAGATGAAGAGATCACTGATGTAATTGGGTATTTGTTGCTACTTTCTCCAATTGACAGACACTTGTTTTGAACATTTTTTTTAGGGGAAAAAGAAACCCCATAGAATTTGAATAGATAAACAACGTCTGATTATAATCCGAATAGCAGTTGGGATGACTCTCTCTCAAGACAACCTTTCAAGGCATTCTGTTGTGTGTTTAAAAATGGGTGTATATTTCATCTGTTCTGTCACTGAGCTTTCAAACACCTAGAACTGAATACAAGGACGGTGCGTGCACGTGTCTTAAACAAGAACAGCAAGCACCTACCCACATTTCAAAGAACTCTTTGCAATACAGACACAAACATGCATGCTTTAATTTTCTTTGGCAGAAAGCAGGGAGAGTAGTTTATTTTCCCAAATCCTTTTCTTTCTTTCTTCTTTTTTTTATGAAGCTCTTCTTCTTCTTCTTCTTCTTCTTCGGCTGGTTCATGGTTCATTCTAGCTGCCAGGCATTTCTTTAACACTATTTACTAAACATTTTTTAAAAAAAACAAAAATCAAGGCTCTACTGCTCACACCTATTGACAGCCATGTGTCCATAACAACTGTGGCAGGGATGTGCAAATTATTTTTGGCAAGCTTTCACAACTATCGTAACTCTGCACGCTCAGCCTGATTTTCTGCAAAAAGAGAGGCTGGGATTGGGTTTGGGTTGGTGGGAGTTTTGTGTGTTTTGTTTGCCAGGGATAAGGTTGCCACTGCAGGTCCGAAGCATTGCAAGATATCACATATGCAGCATCGTCTTCTAAGACAATCACAGTTGCCATCGTAATGGCATGAACATTTAACAATGCATTGGTTCATCTAGCACAATGCTTTGGTTGTGGTTGTGGTTGTTGTTGTTGTTGTTCAGTCGCTAAGTCATTCCAACTCTTTGCAACCCCATGGACCACAGCACACCAAAGCTGCCTGTCCTCCACTGTCTCCCATAGTTTGCCCAAATTCATGTTCATTGTGTCAATGACTATGTCTAACCATCTCATCCTTCGCCATCCTCTTCTCTTTTTGCCTTCCATCTTTCTCAACAACAACGTCCTTTCCCGATGAATCCTCTCTTCTCATTTGGTAGCCAAAGTATTTGAGCTTCAGCTTTGGTTATCTGTCCTTCCAAAGAACAGTCAGGGTTAATTTCCTTTAGGATTGACTGATTTGATTCTTTGCAGTCTAAGGGACTCTCAAGCTTGTTCTCCAGAATCCCAATTCAAAAGGATCACTTCTTCGGCGTTCACCCTTCCTTATGATCCAACTCTCTTAGCCATATATTACTACTGGGAAAACCATAGCTCCAACTATACAGACCTTTGACAGCAAGGTGATATATCTGCTTTTACTATGTATAGTAAATAAGAATTGATTCTACGGCTGGCATTCAGTTCAGTGATATACATCTGTCAGTCATGAAGAGGCAGAAACTCAGTCACATGAAAGTAGTCCTCGACTTACAACCACAATTAAGCTTAATGTTTCCATTGCTAAACGAGTTAGTTGTAAAGTGGCTTTTGCCCCATTTTAGGAGCTTTCTTGCCAAAGTTGTTAAGTGCATCGCTGAAGTTGTTAAGTTGGTAGCATGGCTATTAATTGAATTTGGTTTCCTCATCGATTTTGCTTGTCAGAAGGTCCCAAAAGGTGATCACATGACCCCAGGACACTGCAGCCATCATAAATACATACCAGTTGCCAAGTGTCCAAATTTTGATCATGAGACTTTGGAGATGCTGCAAAGGTCATTAGTGTGAAAAACAGTCATAAGTCACTTTTTTCAGTGCCGTTGTAACTTCAAACAGTCACTAAACAAATGGTTTGTAAGTTGAGGATCACCTGTACAGGCAGGTGTGACCAGTGGTGGGATTCAAATATGTGAACAACCAGTTCTCTGTGTGGATGCCACTTCCGGAAGTCCGTTCTGGGCCTGGGCAACAAAAAATTAGCTACCGGTTCTGCCGAACTGGTGCAAACCGGCTGAATCCCACCACTGGGTGTGACACAAGGAGAGTAATGTCAGACCCAAGCCCAGAGATGAGATCCAATTGGATTCAGTCCTTTATTTGTTTATATCTTGCCAAACTAAAGCTATAATCTTCTAAGCCAGGGCTTTTCAACCTATGGTACGTACCACTTGTGGTACATTAACAAGTGACAGGTGGTACGCAGCCCTGCCTAGCCAAGTGTAGTGGGGGAGGGAAAGAGCCAGCGCAGGCAAGGACTTACAGTGAGAGAGTCCTCTGGAGCTGCAGTGGCTGGGGAGAGACAAAGGGCCCAGGCTCAGTTCTGGCTCACCCTCCCCCATGAGAAAGAGGGAGGAGATGGAGAGTGGAAGGATTCTTATGTGCTTTTGTGACTTTGAAGTTCTAGGATTTGTGCAATGTGGGCTTTGTGTTCTTAAGGAGTGTTTGGCAATTTCTATTTGGCTGATGGCTGGTGTTAGCTTCTATTGCTCTCCAATTGTTAGCTGTAAGTTTTGCTGCAAGGGATTTTGAAGTATTTTTCTCCTGAATGGGTTTTGCTTGTAGATTCTTTTACTTATGAATGGAGCCATTTGGGGAGGCTGCCTTAGCTGGCAGCCAATACTTACTACATTTTTTTTCTTCCTTACTTTCCTTTCTAGCCAGTAGCTAATTCTTAAAGGGAAATGTGCCTTTTTAAGCTAATTCACTCAACAGTTTGTCTTTTCTGTTTCTGGAGGCTTTTCCTTGTTTGATGAATATATGGAAGAGAAAAAATATGGGGGGGGGGTTTTCAAATTCTTCCTTCAGAAGGAGGTGGGCATGAGAAAGAGGGAGGCAGGGAAGGAGGGAGGGAGGGAAGTCCTGCCTTAGCACTTGGCCACCAGCAGCCCTGCCATTGACTTTACTTGTCAAAAGGTTGCAAAAGGGGATCATGACCCTGGGACACTGTGACCATCATAAATATGAATCAGTTGCCAAGCATCCAAATATAAATCACATGACCCTGGGCATGCTGCAATGGTCATAAGTGTGAAAATGGTCATAAGTCATTTCAGTGCAATTGCAACTTTGAACAGGGTTTTTTTTTGGGTCATCAAGTTTTTGACACCTTGCTAGGTGGTACTCGAATATTGCCATATCCTAAAAGTGGTACAATCGGTGAAAAGGTTGAAAAGCCCTGTTCTAAGCTACTAGATATGTCTTGAGAGATTCTAGCATGTGACTCCCTTGGATCTTCCTCACTTCCCCATCTAGCTCAGGACTGTGTAGACTCTTAATCCATGCCTCCCTCTGGGAAACATGTGTTGCCAAAAATTCCCCCACTGCTCCTTCAACTGCACATTCCATCACACTGACGACACTCAAGGTCACCTAATTTACTCCAATCAGCTATAACAAAACCATTCACAAAGTTCTTGTTTGTAAATTCCTGCCTATTTTTTTTTTAAAAAAAAGGGGGGGGGAATGGGACTGACTGACCGAAGCATTATGATTCAGAGGCAAACGATACAATTTAGTTACTGATATTTGCATTCAATAGTGTCTAACAACCAACACAATGTAGATGTAAAACAAAACAGATATAATCAGAACATAAATCATTTTTTTCCCCGGGGCTATAATAATTACTTTGCATTTGATAGCAAATAATAGTAAAAAAAAAAAAAGAGAGAGAGAGAGAGAGAGAAGTAAGGTAACAATATTCTATCTCTGATGGAAAATATAGCTTGGCGATGCTTTTGTAGGGGTGCAAATGTGCATATCGAGGCACGTAGATGCACACACACAGAAGCACACAAAACCATATGGATTCAACATAATGACAGAAAAGCATTTTTGGGTAGCATCTGTTTTTCAGGAAGGTGCCAGTTTGAACGGGAACGGGAAGATTGATGCACAGTTTTAAACAACTGCCTAGATTCCATCAAATATTTTTACATCATGTATTATGTTTATGGTGCAGTTTTTGGCACATTAAATTAAAAAAAATGGCAATTCAGGATATATAAAACAGATGTTACGCCTTGCAAATCATCTAGGGGATGTATTAACAATATTATAGATTTTGCAAATACGTAATGTGGTATACCTGCCACTTTTGAAAATATATTTCCATTTGATTAAACATAATGCATGATTTGAAAGGCAGGGAAGGGGGGGTTCTGCTTTAGAATATACGAGTGTTTAAATCAAGTTGTGGCATCTTTCTTGCATGTACAGTATTTGTAATAAACACTCATCTTTGGATTTGGCGTTGTTATTTTTACTGTCATGTTCTTAATGAGACTTCCTTCTTCTCCCCGTGAACTTTTCTTTATGCAACTTTCATTTGCATAGAATCAGAAGTTAGAGGAAAGGATGTACTGGGGTATCTAAACATAGGGAAGGATATCAAGTTTTCTACCATGCAATCATATTATTAAATCAGCACTCACATCTCCTATCTCTGACCGTGCATATGTATGATTTAGCCTTCATTCATAACCTCATAGATGTTTTCCAATGAAAAATCGTTGTGTGAATAGCAGGGAATAATGGCATGGAATAAAGCAGGAGTCTCCAAACTTGGCAATTTTAAGACTTGTGGACTTCAACTCCCAGAATTCCCCAGACACAAATCTTAAAGTTGCCAAGTTTGGAGACCCCTGGAATAAAGCATACAGCAGCTCTCTTAGGATTGATTCTCACATCCGGTTTATTGTAGGACAAAGATACCCAGAAAACTGTTTCTAAAGGATGTGTCCTCTTGATGTCATCTCTGTGACATCCCCCTCATGGTCTGAAGGTAGCCTGAAATCTTCTTAAATTGTTCTTCTCTTAAGGTGGTGGTTTTTCTCTTCCCCTGAAACAAATGTTGGAGTATGGACTATCTATCTATAATACCTTTGTAATAGTGATGACAATGGCATAGTGAGGGACTGAGATTAACTTGGTTCCTATTGACCATCTAAGTCTATAGGCATGCCAATTCCATGTCTGGTCCTTAGACTTTGCCCTCTGTAGCTGAAGCTCCAAGGTAGAATAGAAATCTGTTTTTTCCAGAGAGGTATCTGCCATTGCAGTGTCCAACTACTGTAGCACTTGCCAAAGTGCCAGTTAGGCAATATGTGGGCTTCTTATGAACAGATTTATCAGTCTTCTAAAAGCCTAGCAGACCTGCTTTCCAACATACTGTATGTTCAGTGGTGCTTTAAAAACCCACTTGATTTATTTGTGCTTTTAAAAAGGGATGCTGGTTCATTTAAACTGAGAAGGAGAAATGTTTCTGATTAGGTCCCAAATGAATGTATTGCAGATTTTTCAGTACTCCTGGCAAGAATTGGTTTTGTGTGATTCTCCTCCTGTTTGTTTTACTATTTAATGATTGGGGATATATCATGTTGAATACTCCATGAATATTCTCATAGAGTATTCAACATGATGTAACCCCAATACTCCAATGTTTGAGGGGCTGCCACAAAGAAGAGGGGGGGTCAATCTATTTTCCAAAGCACCTGAAGGGAGGACAAGAAGCAATGGATGGAACCTAATCAAGGAGAGAAGCAATCTAGAATTAGGGAGAAATTTCCTGACACAGTTAGAACAATTAACCAGTGGAATGACTTGCCTCCAGAAGTTGTGGGTGCTCCAACACTGGAAGTTTTTAAGAAGAGATTGGACAGCCATTTGTCTGGAATGGTGTAGGGTCTCCTGCCTGAGCAGGGGCTTGAACTAGAAAATACCCAAGGTCCCATCCAACTCTGTTATTCCGTTACTGTAATTTTTGGCAGTCAACTTTACCAGGAGCAAGGTTCTTACTGAATCTTCTTTAATATTAAAGTATTAAAGGGAAGGAGATTAGGTTGCATAAATACCCTAAAAATACAGAAATAAACCTTTGACTTGGGTATATTGATTAGAAGACTGATGTTCTTGCATATATAAAAAAAGAAAAACTATAAAAAAATATCTCAGCTGATCAGTTGTAGGGGGTTGTGGAAGGTTGCTGCTCTCTTGCTATATTCCATCCTCTCTTACAAGTTACTGAATTTGTCACCTAGCTTTTTTTTTTAACTATTATTATTGACAGTGGAAAGCACCTGTGACTTTTGCCTAGGTCTAACAGTTATCTGAACAGGCAAAGGAGAACACAGACAATTGGAAAAGAAGATAAACAAGCTTTCTTGGGCAAACATTTCGATGAAAAACTGCAAAAAGGTTCAACACTAAATTGCTACCAGATAAGGGGTCAATGGGATTCATTAGGGGTTGGACTTGGAGTCCTTGTGAGAATGGAAAGACTCTGAACTGATAACATGCTTAACTCCACCACCACCACCCCCAGCTCTGCCTGCTATACTCCTACAGGTTCCTGATTTTCGTAAGAGGAAGACTTGAAGTGAAAGGGAAAAAAGAAATACATAATCAGGAAAGCTGTTGCAATGAAGACAAAATGAACAGATTTCACTTTTACTAAAAGAGAGCGCTTCACATCTGCAGGAACATTATTTGGGTCCTTCAAGGGTCCTTCCAGTTGCAGATTTTTCCTGTTCCTCCTCATGAATAACTGTATTCAAAGACGCATAGATGGCTTTATTGATTTGTGGTGCTTGCCGCCCCACCCCACCCCCACCTCCCAAAGAAGAAATGTAGCATGAAAAAGTAGAAAAAATAAGAACAGGCAGATATAATGAATCTTTCAATCACCGTATCCACTCATGCATGCTCATAACTCTGGGATGTAAACAACTGCTTATCTTCTTGAATCATTTCCACATAGGAAGAAAGAGGAAGCCGGGGATATTTTGCTAAATTCTCAGCCGTTAAAAAAACCTCTGGTACATACTGAGAATGGAGACTTTCCTGAGTTGAAAGAAACCTAGAAAGAAAATTAGAGCATCAGAGTTTGTAAAAAACAACAACAACAACAACAACAAAAAACCAGTGGTGCAGATTAGAGACAGACATTCAATCATATGATCTTCTCTGGAAATGCTGTTCAGTGGGCATAAAATTGAGTGCTAGGAGGCGCTTGACAACGCCCCTTTAAACAGCAGAGAAGAGGTTATTTCTGAAAAACATATCAAAGCTGAGTTTATTAGAAGTGTGGGCAGAAATCAAGGAGCAGTCATTCTTGCTCAGTATAAACAGAATCAGGGCAGGCTACTGGCCCAAGTATACAGGCACTTTATAAGCCTTTTAGAAACTAAGCAGAACCTGGGTGGGTCTCTAAGATGGGTAGCCAATAAATTTAGATTAGATAGACAGACAGACAGACAGACAGACAGACAGACAGACAGACAGACAGACAGACATAGAGAGGTAATAGAGATAGATGTTAGATAGATAGATAGACAGACAGACAGACAAACAAACAGACATAGAGAGAGGTGATATAGATGAGAGAGAGAGAGAGATGATAGATATAGAGACAGATGACAGACATAGAGAGGTAATAGAGATAGATGTTAGATAGATAGACAGACAGACAGACAGACAAACAAACAGACATAGAGAGAGGTGATATAGATGAGAGAGAGAGAGATATTAGATATGAGACAGATGACAGACAGACAGACATAGAGGGTAATAGAGATAGATGTTAGATAGATATATGACAGACAGACATACAAACAACAGACATAAAAGGTGAGATAGATGACAGAGAGAGAGAGATGATAGATATTATAGACAGATTACAGACAGACAGACATAGAGAGGTTAGCGATAGATGTTGGATAGATATAGCAGACAGACCGACAACAGACAGACAGACGAGAGGTGATATAGATCATGGTTCTTAACCTGGGCGATATCGCCCCCCAGGGGGCGATTTTCATTTTTCAGGGGGGCGATGGAACGAAAGGTGCGACGCGGGCGAGGAACGAAAGGGGCGGATGGGGGGCGATGGAGCGAGAAGTTTTGGGGACACTTTTGAGACTTTTTCGTACAGTGAATCGCTGTATATCTGTCGTACAAAAACATCAGATCGCTCGCTATTAGTGGATTGAATTGTGTTTTCAAATGTTCCTCCAGCTAGCTTCAGTACAGAACGCCGTACATATGTGAATACGCATCGCTTATCTTCATGCGCGGTGCGCAGCAGCCTCTACCCATACAGTGGCACGCCATTGGCCAGAATGGGCAGTGATGGAGGGGGGAGCGCTTCTTTCGAAACATCGCATGCTGAGTGGCTGTCCCCTGTGCTGTCAACTCTGTAAAACATTTTGTGTGTCTCTTTGTATTGTACTTTTTTAGCGTGTACTCCAGTTCGATATTATATTTTCTTTGTGTCTTTTTAATCCTTTTTACAGTGTGCGTGACTATATATACTTTCCTCGAATCTTAATTTAGTTTCAGAGTTTTCATCTTGAAATTCTCAGTTTTTCTTTTCGGGCATTTCACTTTCTTGCAATTGAATTTTGTTTTCAGTGGTCATTACATTTAAGTGTCTTGAATAAATAAGATAATAATGAAATACATGTATCACAAAGTTTGGGAATAAAGTGACGGGTGGCACCAAAAATTTTCACACAGTTGAGATATGGGAAAAAGACTGGAAATAAATTATTTGCATCGGTATGTCCTGATGACAATTTTAAAGAAAACAAAAGAAGTGTTTGCATAAATTGAAGAATTATTTCTTATGTTGTGATTGAGAGGTTATGTTGGGGGAAGGGGGCGATGACAACTTCCTCATTGGCTCAAGGGGGCGATTCGTTCAAAAAGGTTAAGAACCACTGATATAGATGAGAGAGAGAGAGAGATGATAGATATAGAGACAGATGAGAAACAGACAGACAGACAGACAGACAGACTGATTGACTCTACTTTACCATCCTATTGGTATTGTTGATCTGTGTGGCAACTCGTCCCTCCTCCAGCACCCTAAAATCTTCCATAGGAATAACACTCAGCAAAACCTCTTTTTCTAAGAAAATGGTCTTTAATGGGAATCCAGTAATGGTGAAAGCTGCCTGATTGTGATCACCTTCCAGTTATTGGTATCATGAGCCCTTGGATTCTCAAGGCAAGATACCCACCAATGAGATGGTATCTGCTTTGACATCTGAAAGGACAGACCCTTTGCACATTCAGCCACTCCTTCAGACGTTTTTTATTTGTTTATATCCCACCATTATTATTTTTACGAATAACTCGAGGCAGCTAAACATACACAGAAGGAGGAAGAAATACATAATATCCCTTCTTCCTTCTATTTTCCCCACAATAATCCTGTGAGGTGAATTGAGTTAAGAGAGAGTGACTGGCCCAAAGTCAGCCAGCCAACTTTCATGCTTAAGGCGGGACTAGAACTCACATTCTCCTGGTGATTGGTCAAACTCATCTAGCCCCTAAGGTGAGACCCACCCTCTCCTGGTGATTGTCACAAAGTCATCCATCCAGTTTTCAATGCCTAAGGCTGGACTCAAACTCATGATCTCCTGGTTTATAGCCTGGTGTCCTACTAAATTGGCTCTCTAAATGAAGAACAGAGAAAGCAACAGCATAATTCTAATCCACTCTAAGTAGCAGTCTTTCCAACATCCAGGTATTTATTTTTAAATCTCCCTTGAATGAAAACATATGACAGGAATGTGACAAATTGCCTCCTTTCTGCCCACAGCTAATGAGCACGGTATCTGTCTGTCCTGTTTCATCACGGAAAACAAGGCTTGATCCATTTCATTAATTTAATATCTATTTATTTTTAAGCAGTCTCCATATGTCTGCTAGTTTTTTTAGTTTTCTCCTTCACCTCAATAAATTAGAGGTGGAAAAAAACATAATTACCTTCACTTTTTTTTACAAAGCACTCTTCCCTACCTTCTCTAAAATAAATAAAAGGTTTGCTGTCTACAAAAAGTATAGGAAAACATTCATTGGTTTCAGTGGGAGCTTAATGTCACCTTATTGTCAGCAAAGTAAGTTTTTTTCCCCCTTCAGACTAATATTAGAACTGCAAAATTCTTTAAATGACACAGGAAAATGCAACTTTTTTGGGGGCAATGGTGACTTTGATGAGCTTAAGTTAACCTAATGTGCTAGTCTAGCATAGGGCTGCATGAAGGAGATTTGAGAGTGACCCTCTTAAACCAAACCTTCAGCTAAATTGTTGAATGAATGTGTGGGGTGCATCTTCAGGGAGAAACAAAGGCAAACTGGGCAAACTGGGAGAACGGGAAGGGGGGAGGGTCTATTGGTCTGATTGACATGATTATCCTGCCAGTCAGCTGTGTCAAAAGAAGAACAAAATACAAAATAATAAAGTTGTGAAGGGACCCTGGAGCTCTTCTAGTCCAGGGCTTTTCAACCTGTGGTACGCGTACCACTTGTGGTACATTAATGTACCACTTGTGGTACATTAATGGCAGGTGGTACGCAGCCCTGCCTAGCCAAGTGTAGTGGGGAAGGGAAAGAGCCAGCACAGGCAAAGACTTACAGTGAGAGAGTCCTCTGGAGCTGCAGATTTTACTTATGAATGGAGCCATTTGGGGAGGCTGCCTTAGCCAGCAGCCAGTACTTACATTTTTTTTTTCTTCCTTAAGTGCCGGCTGGGCTCCTTACTTTCCTTTCTAGTCAGTAGCTAATTCTTAAAGGGGAAGTGCCTTTTTAAGCTAGTTCACTCAGCAGCTTGTCTTTTCTGTCTCTGGAGGCCTTTCCTTGTTTGATCAATATATGGAAGAGGGAAAATATGGGGGGGTTCAAATTCTTCCTTCAGAAGGAGATGGGAATGAGAAAAAGGGAGGCAGGGAAGGGAGGGAGGGAAGGAAGTCCCGCCTTAGCAGTTGGCCACCAGCAGCTCTGCCATTGACTTTGCTTGTCAAAAGGTTGCAGAAGGGGATCACATGACCCTGGGACACTGTGACCATCATAAATATGAATCAGTTGCCAAGCATCCAAATATAAATCACATGACCCTGGGCATGCTGCAATGGTCATAAGTGTGAAAAATGGTCATAAGTCATTTCAGTGCAATTGCAACTTTGAACGGGTTTTTTTTTGGGTCACCAAGTTTTTGACACCTTGCTAGGTGGTACTCGAATATTGCCATATCCTAAAAGTGGTACAATCGGTAAAAAGGTTGAAAAGCCCTGTTCTAGTCTACCCCCTACTCAAGCAGGAGACCCTTTAATAAGAGTCATTGAGCAGTAGATTCTTCAACCTACAATAAGATCTTGAAGAGCTTTTCAGATGCCATCTCTCTCTCTCTCTCTCTCTCTCTCTCTCTCTCTCTCTCTCTCTCTCTCTCTCTCTCTCTCTCTTTCTATTTCTCTTTATCTCTCTCGGTGTGTGTGGGTGTAGGTACTTTCAAGTTAGCATTGACTCCTGGTGACTTCCTGGACAAGTCCCTGCAGCTTTCTTAGCAAGATTTCAGAAGTGGTTTGCCATTGCCTCCTTCCTAGGGCTGAGAGAGAGGGACTGGCCCAAGATCACCCAGCTGGCTTTGTGTTTAGGGCAAGACTAGAGCTCACCATCTCCTGGTTTCTAGCCTGGTGCCTTAACCACTGTACCAAGCTGGCTCTCATTCATGCCTTTCTTCGTGTTGTTGTAAGCTATGAGCATCTCAGGTTGGGCATCTAACTAAATCCATAGACACATAGATCCCCCATACACATTTCTTTCCAATTTTCGTTCCTAATAGGCAGCATTCAGTCAGACACACTGAATTCTGTCACTATTGAGTACGCTCAAATTTCATCCTGTTGTGTTTTTAGTGGATCTGAATAAGCTCAGTTTCAAAATATTTTAAATAAATAAACTTGGGAGAGCGTATTGATTCAGACTTCTGCTTCTCTCCAAGTATGGTAAAACTTTCCTTCTTTTCTCCTCTCAAAAGCCCAATTTTTAGGCTCCAACCAAAATCCAAAATGATTTTTGTTTGTTTTATTTTATTTTATTTTATTTTATTTTTGAAGACGAAAAGAAAAGCAGATACTGGATGAAGTATCTTTTAAAGCTAGAATGTTTGAAAAGCAAGGGGGGGGGGAGGAAGCTTTCCACTTTAATTTCCCATAACAACTATCTTTTTATGGTCTGCAAATATTCTGTTCTGCTCAGGGTACCTGCCAGATAGTGGCCTGTGAGGCCAAAAACAAAACAAAAAAGGAAAAACACAGCAAATTGTACTTTTAATGTGTTATGCTCACGCCTGAGTCTTCCACTTCTCAGATTTAAGGGTGATTTTTTTTTTTTTTTTTGCAGCTTTCCAGATTATGACAAGCTGAACAACTTGTTCTGGCTTGGTACTCAAGTGCCATATGGCACCACTTCAGTTATTTGATGTGATATTATGAAATAGGTGGGCAGGAGGAGGGAACCGGGCTTACTGCTCTGTAACATGGTGACTTTCTGCAGTCTGCTTGTGTAAGTGTGCCTGTGGCTCTCCATCACTCTCTCCATTCTGAAGACAGAGGGAGACGTAGCTCAGCCACGAGGAAAGAATTGAGGGTGATTGTAGCACCACCTTTCCCCAGTTGAAAATAGATTATTCTTTTTTTAAAAAGTTTTTTTTATTAATAATACAAAATTAAAAAAACATTGGACATAGATATGACATCACTGGTTCCATACATCTTCCGTCACTTTACAATAATATTACTATTCATATGAACATATAATTCTTAAGCTTTATTCCTTATTTAAGCAAAATATCATATAATATTAATACTTTTCCCCTCATTTCTGCATATTTATTTATCTCTTAAACATACATTTGTCTATAAAAACATCTTTTTTTTTTTTTTTTGTTCTAACACTATACATTTGTCTTAGCTACCCTCTTGTTATCTACCCAATCATAAAATTGTTTCCAGATTTTGTAGTACTTAGTTTCACTTTTATCCTTGAGTTCCAAAGTGAGTCTGTCCATTTCTGCGCAGTTGAAAATTTTCAGATTATTTTTGAACAAGTTATTGTCAGATTTCTCTGCGGCTGAGATGCACAATTCCTGTGGTGTTGTTCAATTGCTAAGTCATGTCCGACTCTTCACGACCCCACGGACAATAGCACACCAGGCCCACCTGTCTCCTCCATTGTCTCCCGGAGTTTGCCCAAAACCATGTTCATTGCGTCCATGACAGTATCAGGCTGTTTCATGACCAAAGGAGGCCTATAGATTCTCTGACCATGTTGATCCTATAGCTATGGCTCTCTGCTTACTGGTTTGGAATGATTTGTAAGTAAAGATTGATGTGATTTGTTTACTTCTTCATCTTGTTTTCTAGCACAGAATTTCAGTGCATTACTCTGTAGATGGCTACTCTTCATGTGCTTCATATCCATATTTACACGGCGATTGCAATCATGTATGTCATGTATGTGTTTCACTTTGAGAGCGGGCAACTAAAATTTCATTTTTGATATGTGCCGTTGCGCCCACAGTAAAAAAAATGACAATAAAGGTTATCTTATCTTATCTTATTATGTAACCCCATCCAGATCTGCAGCAATGTCAGTCAATCGATGTGGACCCGCCATTGTGTGCTGGGATTAGTTGTTTATGTCATCAAGTTCTTTTCAACACCTATCAACTGCAGAGATAGATTTTCTCCATAACAATCTATGTCTAACGTGGTCTTTCAGTTCATCTACTGGTGCAGCCATTGTCACTATAACTGAGTCCATTCACCTTGCTACTGATTGTCCTCTTCTTCTCTTTCTTCTTCTTTCCTTCCTTCCTTCCTTCCTTCCTTCCTTCCTTCCTTCCTTCCTTCCTTCCTTCCTTCCTTCCTTCCTTCCTTCCTTCCTTCCTTCCTTCCTTCCTTTCTTTCTTTCTTTCTTCCTTCCTTTTTCTTTCTTTCTTTCTTTCTTCCTTTCTTTCGTTCTTTCTTTCTTTCTTTCTTTCTCACTCACCTTTCCCAGCATTAGAGCCTTTTCCAGAGAGATGGGTCTTGACCTTATCTGTCCACATTAAGATAATTTGAACCTGACCTTTTGGGCCTCAAATAACAAGTCCTGGTTAATTCATTCTACGATCCATCAGTTTGTTTTCTTGGCTGTCCACAGTATTCTCAGGAATCTTCTCCAACACCAGAGTTCAAAGGTGTCAATACTCTTCCTCCCCTGCTTCTTCCAAATCCAACTTTCACTTCCATAGAGTGGCACAGGGAGTTCCATGGCTTTGTACAGGTAGTCCTCAAGTTATGATGGGTCATTTAGCAACCATTCAGATTTATGATGGACCCCAAAAAAGATACGATCAAGTTCCGAAGTTCTGATTGCTAGGCCACCTCCACAGTCACATGATCGAATTTTGGAGTTTGACAACCACCCCTCATCTACCGACATTTGCAGTGTCCCATGGTCACATGACCTTGACCGTGAGATTTACATTTTTGCTGGGAACCAGTGATTACTTCTGGTTTCCAGCAACAAACACTCCGTAGTGAACAATGGCTTCACTTCACGACTGTCACATTTGCCTAATGACCTTGCGTTTGCTTTATGACCACCATGTTCGCTTAAGGACAAAAGTCATAAAATCGGGCACAACCATGTGGCGATCCACTTAATGACTGTCACAACCTACAACCGTAATTGCAATTACAGTCGTAAGTCAAGGACCTACGACTGTAGGCATAGGTTGTGTATTGTCATGTCTACATAATACGGTTTTGTGCCGTAATTCCCCAGGTTGAAACCAATATAAGTTTCCTGTCTCTACATATTTAGTCACTCTTTAATAATGTTTTCATCCCTGCAGTAGTTCTTATTTGGGAACAGAGGATGCTTTACAAAGATTAATTAATCTCCACCACACTACTGAGAAGATTCTCTAGGGGAAAAGGTTTCAAGCTGAGGTATGAGCTCCTTACTCCTCTTTGCATTTTAAGAATATTTACTTTCACTTTTTATCATACTTAGGCTTCATCGTCCTTCAGAGTTTTATCCAGGATTATTGCTGCTCCGTCGTAGGAACGCAGGACTGATCTCAAGAGGTTTTAAATGCAATAGAATGTGTTCGCTGCGTTAACACTTAACACCCAGTGATACTTGTCTACAGGTGGCAGACTCTACTCCCCATTTGCATATTAAAGATTTGCTAATTATTCTACTTTCACGCTCCAGTCAAATGTGATCTGCCTGACGTTATGCATTTTTGCCTCTGACTAATTCAGACAGCGCAGTTCTCTTTTTCTGCACATGCAGTTATTTGGGTCTTTAATTTTTTTCTCCTCCTGCTATTTAAACAAAGGAAGTTCCCCACTTACAGGGAATAGAGTTGGCATAACTCTGTTAATCCAACTGGGCCACTCAGTGGCTTTTGATTCCTCTGACCTTTGCAGGCTTCTTGAACCCCTTGTTAGGTTGAGCCCTGGAGGCAGTCTATTGTAATAGCCCTGCTCTTTCCTGCACTCAAAATGCAGGTAGTCCTCAATTTACAACCACAATTGGAACCAGAATTTCTATTGCTAAGCGATGATGATGATGATGATGATGATAGAGTAGAGTAGAGTAGAGTAGAGTAGAGTAGAGTAGAGTAGAGTAGAGTAGAGTAGAGTAGAGTAGAGTAGAGTAGAATAGAATAGAATAGAATAGAATAGAATAGAATAGAATAGAATAGAATAGAATAGAATAGAATAGAGCTGGAAGGGACCTTGGAGGTCTTCTAGTCCATCCCCCTGCTCAAGCAGCAGAACCTATACCATCTCAGACAAGTGGCTGTCGAGTCTCTTCTTAAAAATCTCCAGTGATGGAGCGCCCACGGTTTCTGGAGGCAGGCTGTTCTACTGGTTAATTGTCCTCACTGTTAGGAAGTTTCTCCTTAATTTCAGGTTGCTACTCTCTTTCGTCAGTTTCCATCCATTGTTTCTTGTCCTGCCCCTCTGGTGCTTTGGAGAATAATTTGACCCCCTCTTCTTTGTGGCAGCCCCTCAAATACTGGAACACTGCTATCATGTCACCCCTATTTCTTCTTTTCTTTAGACTAGCCAAACCCAAGTCCTGCAGCCGTTCTTCATATGTTTTAGTCTCCAGGCCTTTGATCATCTTAGTTGCTCTTCTCTGAACTTTTCCCAAGGTCTCAATATCTTTTTTGTAGTATGGTGACCAAAATTGGTTGCAGTATTCCAGGTGTGGTCTCAGTAGGGTTTTATAAAGCGATACTAATACTTCTCGTGATCTTGATTCTATGCCTCTGTTTATACAACCCAGGATTGTATTAGCTTTTTTGGCTGCTGTTGCACACTGCTGACTCATAGTCAAATGATCATGATGATGATGATGTTATCCATTTAGTTATGTCCGACTCTTGGTGATTTTATGGGCCAGGTCTTTCTATATCTTCTGATCTTGCACTAGTTCTTTGAGTTGCTCTATGCTCTGACTCATTTTTCTATGCTCTGATTGGTATCAGCTTTGATGGTGTCCAGCCACTTTGTTCTTTGGCGTCCTGGTTTCCTTTTACCCCTAACTCTTCCAAAAATAATTAGTTTCTCCAGTGAATTTCCCCACATGACATGGTCAACGAAAGTGAGAGATGCAGTTTTGCGATTTTGCCTTCCAGTGACCTGTCTGGTGTTATGCGCTCCAGTACCTGTTTGTTAGACATCTTTGCTGTCCCAGAAATACATAGGAGCCTTCTCCAGCACAAACGAGTTGTTTTTTTCCTATCTTGTTTTTTTAAGGTCCATTGCTAAGCAAGGCAAGTGTTAAATCAGTTGCGCCCCATTTTATGATCTTTTTTAGCCATGGTTGTAAAGCAAATCACTGCAGTGGCTAGGGGACTCATGCAATCGTTAAGTGCATCCAGCTTCCCTCATTGACTTTGTGTATCAGAAGCTGGCTGGGAAGGTCACAAATGGCAATCACATGACATGCAACCATTGTAAATAACTGCCAGATGCCAAGCATCTAAATTTGATCATGGGAATCGGAGGGGGCAGGATACTGCGACAGTCATAAGTGTGCGAAACAGTCATAAGTCACTTTTTTTAGTCCCGCTGTAATTTTCAATAATTGCTAAGTTGTGGACTACCTGTAATAGTTCTTGCCTGTTACATTGTATTAAACCATTTCATTCTAGAATGAAAGTCAACTAGAAAGTCAACAAAGAAGAGGGGGTCAAATTATTCTCCATAGCACCAGAGGACAGGACAAGAAAAAATGGTTGGAAACTAATCAAAGAGAGAAACAACCTAGAATTAAGGAGAAACTTCCTAATAGTGAGGACAATTAACCAGTGGAACAGCTTGCCTCCAGAAATCGTGGGCCCTCCATCACTGGAGGTTTTCAAGAAGAGACTAGACAGTCACTTGTCTGAAATGGTATAGGTTCTCCTGCTTGAGAAGGGGGCTGGACTCGAAGACCTCCAAGGTCCCTTCCAGCTCTATTCTATTCTAGATGTAAATGTCATCTTAAAAAGGTAGACCAAGCACATGGTTAAAAATATGCAAAACCCTTTTTGGACTAAGATATTGTTTTATAAATATCTAATTGTTACAGAAGGCAGCAAGTCCAACCAATCTCCAAGAGAAGATTATGCTAAAGTGAAAAAGACTTTGTAACAATGCTATGGTCATAGTGGGACATTGATAGGGCAAAGCCCTGGAGATCCTGTTGGACATTCAAGAGAGCAGGGCAAAAGGCAATACATAAAACCTTTTATAACAATTGCAGACTTGTTTTCAAGCACCGGTTTCCATCAAAGCTTTATAGATCGAGGATCCTGCACAGAAGGCCCATAGACTCATTAAAAAAAGTGGACTTTCCATTAACAGCTAGATATGTTCAAGAGGAATTGATTTGGGATATCTCTGAGGGAACAGAAGTAAATCTGGGGAAAGGTAAAGAATGGGGCTATTTTGGCTTATTGGGAAAGCATAAGTTCACTTAAGAGATGTTTAATTTGATTTTAATTTGCATCTGTACATATGTGCAGGATTTATGCAGGTGTCTTTCTGCAAAATTCCCAGACACTCAAAAGTATGCATATTTTAGGATAAAATGTTAAAATTTGGGCTTCAATATGAATTTAAATACAAAATCTTGTATGGGAAGATGTTTTTCCATTAAACTTTTAGAATAACGGAGTTGGAAGGGACCTTGAAGGTCTTCTAGTCCAACCCTATATCATTTCAGACAAATGGTTGTCCAAAATTAATAGAGTGATATGGACCCCAATGAAACAGGCTGAATCAAAAAAAAAAATCCCACAGGTGAAAAAAGATGTGAACTGGATTCTTTTTAGCATAGCTGATATCAGGGCTCAATTTATTCCCAAATCTACCATCATTCCCAGATTACTGCATTTAATGCAGTCTGGTAGAGCCCTCAATCGTGATTAGCTGAGTTCTCTACGTAAGACACAGAGGGAACACATTTCCTCAGACAGTTGGGTCAGGATGATTAGAGCTCATATCCAAGAGAATGCAATCAGTTGGAGTGTCCGATCACCAATTGATTGTTCTATTTGCTTTTTTTATTTTGGGAACCAGTTTGGTGTATCGGTGAAGGCATCAGGCTAGGAACCAGGAGACTGTGAGTTCTAGTCCCACCTTAGGCATGGAAGCCAGCTGGACGACTTGGAGCCAGTCACCAAGAGACGGTGAATTCTAGTCCCGCCTTAGGGGCTGGGTGACTTTGGGCCAATCAGCAGGAGACTGTGAGTTCTAGTCCCACCTTAGCCATGGAAGCCAGCTGGACGACTTGGAGCCAGTCACCAAGAGACGGTGAATTCTAGTCCCGCCCTAGGGGCTGGGTGACTTTGGGCCAATCAGCAGGAGACTGTGAGTTCTAGTCCCACCTTAGGCATGGAAGCCAGCTGAGTGACTTTGGACCAGTCACTCTCTCTCAGCCCAACTCAAGTTGTTGTTGTGGGGAAAAGGAAGGAAGGAATATTATGTACGTTCTCCTCCTTGAGTTCCCTATAAAGTAATAAAGGCAGGATAAAAATCCAATGAATAAAGAAATATTTGTTTTGCATTTCTTGTACATCACCCAAATTCACGTTGTTTGACTTGTGTATCTATTTAAATTCTTAAATAAATAGTCTAATCCCCACACTAACCTTTGTAAGGATATTGGCTGTACAGCAGTGTAAAATGTGTTCATCTCTAAAACAACAGCGACAACAACAACAAGAATAAAAACAATAATGTTGCCATTGAATTGCGTTTCCGCCCAGTAGCTTTTGGAGAAGATAAAAGAAGAAGCACATGTTTTCTATAGTATGGAAAGACCTGAATGTTCATATTATGACTCCTTTGTGGCTAAGATTCATATTGAAAGGGGTTTTCTATAATACCTGGCTGTTTGGGGAAAAACAGGGTTGAATTTACCCATAAATTTCGATGCAATAAAACTAAGATTTGCAGAATTATTTTCAAGCTCTCCATCTTCAGCTTTCTGATCAAAGTAGTGATTCAAGAGCAAACACAATACTGCCTTGCTCTCATTCCAATTGATTTCTGCTGGTATTTTGCATTCACTTAAAGGAATTCCTTTGTCTTGTTGTTTCTCCTTTCTAATATATTCCTACCGGTAGTAGGAACTTAGCCCATGCAGGATCTCCATGTTGAAGTGGTATATCCTTAACAGTTGTTGCTTCCTTTTATGCACAGCAAGAACATTTTAACCTTTTCTTAATGATGAACGTCTCCGTGCCCGCTGTTCGTTAAACTATATGGGGTGAGAGAAGGGGTTTTTCTCTTTTCAGTTATTATAACTGTGTGGAATTCATGCCTACTGGGATTTTAGCTGGGCAGCAGGTTCCATTTTCCTTTTGAAGTCTTAAGCTTGGAACTGATTTATTTATTTTGTCATAGGTAGATTGGTTGGTGGGCTGCTTTTATTCGACACTTTGAAGCAGAAGATGGCACTGAGGGTTGTTTAAAGCCAGATGTTCTGCTTCTTCTTTTTTTGGGTGGACACAAAAGGCAGGTGGCAAGCAGATCATACAAAACCATTGGAAAAATGCTTGCAGCCTGCTGGGGAGCAGAAAGCGTGAGTGGCATTCTTGTAAATAAATTAATAAATCCACCTTTAGATATAAACAAGCGGATCTTTCAGGGAAAAACTTGTTTTCCTTATCGAAGTATAGCTCCAATCATTTCTAGCCACCAAGGTCTCTAGAGGGGAATACAAGAAATGTTATGTGGGTTGGGTTGGGTTGGGTAGTGTGTGTGTGTGGGGGAGCACAGGATGGGTCAAGAGGAATGCATGGGGGTTGCAGGTATGTGAGAAGATGCCGCACTAGTAAGGGGTAGTGCGTGATGTGGGTTGGGAAGGTGCCTGAGGGTGCTCGGGAGTGCACAAGAAGTGCTTTGCGGATCAGGGAAGATGCATAAAGGGGCAGCACAGGTTGGGAAGGATGTGTTGGAGTGCCCGAGAGATGCCGCACGAGTTGGGAAAGGCATGTGGGAGGGTTTTGGGTTGGGGAGAGTGTGGGAGTGCGCAAAAGGTGCTCTGTGGGTCAAAGAAAGTTCACGGGTTGGAAAGAGTGTATGCAGGCATGAAAGAGATGTTGCACAGGTTGGGAGAAGGTATGCAAAAGTGTGGCACTGTCCAGGAAGAGCACACAGGGGTTCCTTCCACCCTTTTCCTTCCTTCCTTCCTTCCTTCCTTCCTTCCTTCCTTCCTTCCTTCCTTCCTTCCTTCCTCCCTCCCTCCCTCCCTTCCTTCCTTCCTTCCTTCCTTCCTTCCTTCCTTCCCCTACCATACCCTACCCTACCCTACCTTACCTTATCTTCCCTTCCCTTCCTTTTCCACCAGGCAAGTAAGCTGTTACTGGGCGGAGGAGGGAGTGAGGGATTATGAGACTGGCTGAGAAACTGTCACAAAATGTTGAAAATGAAGTTCACGTGACTACAGCAACAGCAGAGTGAACCAGTATCACTAAAGCAGCCATTACTTTCCGAAATATCAATTCCCCGGGACACAAGAGTTCCTGGATTTTGGACACATTCTGTAAGTAAGCCCATTTGAGGTACCTTGGTTCAATAATCATTGCCCTATGTTTCACCTGAGTTTCTTTAGTATATATAGATTCTTGCTGTTTCCCCTGTTCCAAAATGAAAAAAAAACTAACAATGCATTTTGTAACAGGTGTCTATCTTACAAGGATTTATGAGCATAGAATTAGCTCATAAGCTCCACTTGGTGGCTTATTACTGGGCTGCGTGGACTATGAGAGAACTATTCTCACCTTAGTCAAATGTTACATTCACACCATTTTGTTACCCATAGCTGGAAACTGACCAAGGCTGTGCAATTTTTATAGCCAAGGCCACAATGGAAGAAAAGAACATTATTTAATTTCTTTCCCTGTTATCAGGAGAATACTGCATATGAGAACAGCTTCTCTTCATTCACAGCTTCACTGCAATCCTCAATATGCTGCCTTGCTTGGAATGCAGAGTGTTCTAAGGTAATAGAATTGCCGAAATACCTTCTATATACAACCGTACCCTTCCTGACCTTTCACTTGTTCAATTTATTATTAATGCGAGATAGAAAAATCCAGGGGCATACAGAAATATTTGAGTTAAGCATTAGCTATATAAAATGTTGATTTTATGTTTCTGCCCTTTAAGAGGAAAGGCTGAAGAGAAAGACAACACATGCAATTTTCCTCCATCTCTTTTTCTAACTAGCTGTATATTTCCTGCCGTTATTTCACCTTTCACTCCACTGTATGGATTGATATGACAGATTGTTCCTAGGGGTCAGGAGCGTACTTGTGTCATGATTCCCCCAAAGGCAACAGATTGATTAGACTGTGGAGAAGAAAAGGAGATAGCCACTACTGGTTTAAGTGACAGGATTCATCATTATTCAATTAAATATATAAATACTAATAAAGGAGAATATTTGTAGCTCAGGGTTGACATGAGGGGGTCTTTGGTGCTCTCTGATATTTAAAAGGAAAGAGTAGTTGATTTCTCCCAAGCTTGTTTTGGACAAATCAGTCTTGGATTTAGAATACTCCCACATCCCAGTGCATTGAGTTTTTACTTCCAGATCATATACCAGTGGTGGTGAACCTATGGCACGGGTGCCAGAGACGGCACTCAGAGCCCTCTCTGTGGGCACTCACGCCATGCCCCGGAGATGGCAACCATCCCTCTTCAAGCAGCCGCCTGCTAACTTGCTGAGGTCCCACATGGCCAGATGCATGCCAGCACAGCTGGTTTCCCTCCCCCCCATCCCATCCCTCCTGGCCTCGCATGCTCTCCTTTTCCCGGGCACGACCCACTGCATTGTCTCCTCAGCTGTTGGCCAGCCGTCGAGCTCAGAGGCAGCTTCTCTGAACTGCTGGCAGTGGGCTGCGGAGCCCTAGAGTGCGCCGGTTCAGGGGCCAGCAGGCTGTGGCTGCTGACAGACACTGTTGGCCCCCATGCACTCGCTGGCCTCTGTGTGCGGGGGCCGATGGTGTCAGGCAGCAGCTGCCCTGGCCCCTGCATCGCCTTGCCCTGCGACAATGGCACCCCCGCCCTGCCTCACCTCGCCTGGCCTCGCCCCGCAGGACAAACCTCCTACCCACCGCCCCACCTGCCAGAGACCTCCTGGATCTCCCCCAACCCTGTCCGGCCCCCACAGGAGGAACATCGAGGTGACCACACCCACCTTGGCCACACCCACCCATTCTGCCATGACCACCACAGCCACGCCCACCCAGTGGGCCACGCCCACCTGGCACCCGGCGATAAATAAGTGGGTTTCGGGTTGCAGTCTGGGCACTCGGTCTCTAAAAGGTTCACCATCACTGTCATATACTGTCATTCCCTGTGGCAGCCTGTGAGGTGCAGCAACTCAGGGGCTTAAAAGACACCAGAGAAGATCTATATACACTCTGGTTGTTCGAGTCCCAGTACCAAATGACAGAATGTGCTCCTGTTCTTGCTCCAGCTCCTGCCAACTTAGCAGTTCGAAAGCATGTAAATGAAAGTAGATAAATAGGTACCATTTTGGTGGGAAGGTAACAGCATCCTGTGTTTCGCCATTTGCTTTGCACTGTGGGTGTGATGTCATGCTGGCCAACGATCACAGAAACGTCTTCGGACTGCACTGGCTCAATGGCTTTAAAAAAATGGAGATGAGCACCGCCCCCTAAAATCAGCAACAACTAGCGGAATAAAACCCGCAGGGACTCGTATGACAGCCAGCTCGCCTTTCATTCACCGTGAGTCAAATCAGAAGACTCCCGTTTTGCAATTTGCAATGAGCACAACACAACACAACACAGCATCCAGAACATCAAAACGATGTGGGTCCTGATGTCATCCCACAAAGGATGTGATGTAGTGCTTCTGTCATGACTTATGCAAGAAAGTGAAACACTCCATTAGCATAATGATGCCATAATAAGCGTGGCATGCTTTGAACCCGCTATGGTGTTCTCCATTCATGAGAAATTTTGCTTGACATCACATCCCTCCATTTGGACTCAGAGTATTCTGTCAATTTCGTAGGCATCTTTATCAGTACCATTCTTAGTCCTGCTAATCACTTCTAAAATCTCTGTAAAATATCCCCATCAATTTAAAGATGGAGTTCTTGTCAAATTCAATCTCTCAGAGCAGTTTGATACAGAGAGGTCCATTTACATGAAGTTGCCTTCATGTAAGTATAGCTGGCTTTACTTCCTACCTTAATCAGATGCAAAGAGGTCAAAGAAATGGAAATGAGTTGGATCTTCATGAACCTGAAGATATGTCAGCAGAGAGTCTCTAAATCCTCTCTCTGGACCCCCCAAAACCCCACTATGATCAAGACTGATGAAAATGTCATTTTCTACCATTAGCTCCTTAGACATCCTATGATCTAAAACAAACAAGAAATTCTCCCAAATATTGCCCCACACAACTTGCAGGCCTCACCAGTATTAACTGCAGCTCTTGGTCACCCAAAGTTGGTAGCTTCCTAGGTTAACTCACCACATGCTCAATGTATAAATAGATATAAAGAAGTGTGCAAAAATGAAATTGAAGGCATCTAATAAGTTGTTTCATCCCCACCTCAGTATTCATATTTCCGCTAAGAATTTCTCAAAGTAACTGGAGATATTCTTAGTATTTCTTGCACTTTCTACAGCCACCTTGAAATGCTTACAACAGTAATCCCTTCCTAGAGATGTTAAAGTTTGAACCTCAGGCCTCTGCATGAAAAATATCGGCTTAGAATTCCAAGCTATATCTTCTTGATGTTTCTGATGGGGATCATCCCTGATCTTTCTATACCTTTTTGCATAGTTTGCTTATTCTAATTTGAATCTTGTTAGCTCTTTATGATCGTTATGAGGATCACTAGTGGTACAGTGGTTAAAGTGCGGTATTGTAGGCAAATTCTGCCCTCAGCCTAGAGTTCGATCCTGACAGGGCTCAGGGTTGACTCAGCCTTCCATCCTTCTGAGGTTAGTAAAATGAGGATTCAGACTGTTGGGGGCAAGATGCAAATAATGCTCTACATTGTAAACCACCCAGAGAGGGCAGTATATAAATCTAAATGTTATTTATTCCTACCTGTGAAAATCACATAGACAGTGAATGAAATTGGTTTGAAGACTAGAGAGATGTCAACATTTGAGCCTAGCCAAAGCACCAACTTGCCCTGAAAACATCTTTTGTCTGCCACATCCCATGAAATTGGATCTCTCTGGTCCACAGTCTAGGGATGAGACAGGATTAAATTGTCCTTAGCCAGGGGTCTTCAAACTTGGCAACTTTAAGACTTGTGGACTTCAACTGGCTGGCTGAGGAATTCTGGGAGTTGAAGTCCACAAGTCTTAAAGTTGCCAAGTTTGAAGACCCCTGTCCTTAGTTATACTGATATGAAAGAGATATTTTCCCCTTATTCCCCAAAAAGTAGTCTAAAGGTGTTTAAAATCTGCTGCAGTTAATCATCCATTATCTTGAATGGATGAAGTCAGGTTACTGGCAGTGACTGGCCATGGAGGCAACAAGGCTAGATAGAAGTCAGCAACAGGGACAGCACCCAATTCAAAGATGGATGAATAACACTAAAATTCAGTAGTCTGGAAAGGCCCTAAGACAGGGGCCTTCAAATGTGGCCCTTTTATGACTTGTGGACTTCAACTCCCAGAATTCCTCAGCCAGCATGCCTGGCTGAGGAATTCTGGGAGTTGAAGTCCACAAGTCATAAAAGGGCCAAGTTCGAAGACCCCTGCCCTAAGAGAACATAGTAATATCAAATGAAAATGTGAAATTAGAATCTAACAAAACATTAGTACATAGAATGTGGACATGAAACAGTAGATATAAAGTTCTGAGCTAGGGAGCAGAGAACTTCTATTAGAGAAGCAGACTTTATCAAGAAAAACTAATCTAGAAAAATGGCAGAATAGAACATGGCAGAATAGAACATCAGAATACAGAGAAGAGCAACAAAGATGATTAGGGGACTGGAGGCTAAAGCATATAAGGAACGGTTGCTGGAATTGGGTATGTCTAGTTTAATGAAGAGAAGGACGAGGGGGGACATGATAGCAGTGTTCCAATATCTCAGGGGCTGCCACGAAGAAGAGGGAGTCAAGCTATTCTCCAAAGCGCCTGAAGGCAGGACAAGAAGCAACAGATGGAAACTAATCAGGGAGAGAAGCAACCTAGAACTAAGGAGAAACTTCCTGACAGTTAGAACAATTAACCAGTGGAACAACCTGCCTCCAGAAGCGGTGAATGCTCCAACACTGGAAGTTTTTAAGAAGAGACTGGACAGCCATTTGTCCGAAATGGTATAGGGTTTCCTGCCTGAGCAGGGGGTTGGACTAGATGACCTCCAAGGTCCCTTCCAACTATTATTATTATTATTATTATTATTATTATTATTATTATTATTATTATTATTATTATTATTATTATTATTATTATTATTATTATTATTATTATTATTATTATTATTATTATATTGGCCACAAAATCCTAACAGGTCCGAATTAAAACATACACTATATGTCATTAACTACAGAATATTCTGTGTTTTGAGTATTTCAATACTGCTTTAAAGAAAGTTGGAGGAATTCATAGTTCTTTGGCCACTATCAAAATTACTTTTGCAAATTGATGTCGGTATGTGGAAAATAGCATATTCCAGCAATCACTTTCTCCTTCTACAAAATGTTGCATAACTTTCCTATTTTCTTTATTCTTTACTCTCTACTCTTTTATTTCTTTATTCACCATTCTGGGGCAGGTTTCAGGATTACATTCAGGTTTGTGAGTACAGATGGTCCTCAACATACGGCCACAATTGAGCCCCGAAGTTCCATTGCGGTTGTTAAATGAATTTTGCCCCATTGTACGACCTTCCTTGCCACAGTTGTTAAGTGAATCACTGCAGTTGTTAAAAGTTAGTGACTCAGTTGTTAAGCAAACCTGGCTTCCCCGTTGACTTTGCTTGTCAGAAAGTCGCAAAAGGTGATCACATGACCCTGGGACATTGCAACCGTCATAAATATGGGCCAGTTGCCAAGCATCTAAATGTTGATCATGTGACCACAAGGAAGCTGCAGTGGTTGTAAGTCTGACAAAATTGTCAGACTTTTTTCAGTATCGTTGTAACTTTGAACAGTCAATAAACAAATACTTGTAAGTCAAGGACTACCAGTACCTTGCTAAGAGTACTGCCTATCATCTCTCTATTTATGGAAAAATTAAAATGGAAGTTCGTGGTTCACTCCACCAAATCTAGGTAGCCCAGGATAGTCCTCAGTGTGGGCAGATCCTAACAGTTCCTCAGTTCCAAAGTGCTGACACTATTCCTCTTATACAGTATTAATACCACTTTACAATGCCTTGGTAAGGCCACACTTGGAATACTGCATCCAGTTTTGGTCACCACGATGTAAAAAAGATCTTGAGACTCTAGAAAGAGTACAGAGAAGAGCAACAAAGATGATTAGGGGACTGGAGGTTAAAACATATAAGGAAAGGTTGATGGAATTGGGTATGTCTAGTTTAATGAAAAGAAGGACTAGGGGTGACATGATAGCAGTGTTCCAATATCTCAGGGGCTGCCACAAAGAAGAGGGAGTCAAGCTATTCTCCAAGGCGCCTGAAGGCAGGACAAGAAGCAACGGGTGGAAACTAAACAAGGAGAGAAGCAACCTAGAACTAAGGAGAAACTTCCTGACAGTTAGAACAATTAGCCAGTGGAACAACCTGCCTCCAGAAGCGGTGAATGCTCCAACACTGGAAGTTTTTAAGAAGAGACTGGACAGCCATTTGTCTGAAATGGTATAGGGTTTCCTGCCTGAGCAGGGGGTTGGACTAGATGACCTCCAAGGTCCCTTCCAACTTTATTATTATTATTATTATTATTATTATTATTATTATTATTATTATTATTATTATTATTATTATTATTATTATTATTATTATTATTATTATTATTATTATTATTATTATTACAGTATATCATCCAAATAGTAACACAATGAGAGCAGTTGAGTGCTTCATTATGCCTCAGTACTAGAGATATGCAGTTTTAATTCAAAAGTTCGCTTTCGAAGAGAGGCAGTCTATATGCCCTTTCAAACTGAACCTTTGAGTCACGTCACTGAACAGATGTCAACTCATCAAATTAGGTGTCTTTGAATCAGTTTGATTCAAGGAACTTTTGCACAGGCACACATGTTAATTTTTATTGGGTCCAAACTATTGGTTTTAAGTATTCAGACTGCAAAATCAAAACCAAGTCACTGAAGCACAAATTAGATTCAAATCAAATTGAATCTTGCCATTCAGTTTTTCAGTGTGGTTCAACCTTGCCTGGCACATCCATATGGATACACAGTACATACACGGAGCTTCCGTAGGTCTAATTTTTGCACATCATACCCAGAGGACAACAATCAAGGTAGTGCCCAACCTGCAGGCCAAGGAAAGACACTTAGTCTACAGAAGAAACTACTCAGAGATGATACGGCATCTTAACCTATTTGAAAATTTGTTTACTTGGAAAATGGATTAACCTGTTTTTTTTATCACTCTAAATAAGGGATGATATATCTTCTATAACTGTCTGGTTTGGTACAGCAGTCAAACAGGACAGGTATAGACTTCAACAGATAGTGAGGACTTCAGAAGAAAAAATTGCAACCAGCCTGCCTTCTCTTGGGGACCTGTATACTGCGTGAGCCAGAAAGAGGGCTGAGAAAATATCTACAGACCCCTCACACCCTGGACATAAACTGTTTCAACTTGTCTCCTCGGGACGCCAGTATAGGGCATTGCATGCCAAAACAACTAGACACAGAGACAGTTTTTATTCCCTCAGGCCATCACTCTGCCGAACGCCTAATTCCCATAGCACTATCTAATGTCTAAGGATATTTACCCATGTAGTATGACTGTATCACTATTATCATTCTCATCTTTCCTGTTACCTTCTCCTATTGGTATTTTATGAAATTTACTTTGGCGTGTTTGTATGTACACTGAGAGCTTATGCACTGGAGACAAATTCCTTGTGTGTCCAATCACGCTTGGCCAATAAAAAATATTCTATTCTATTCTATTCTATTCTATTCTATTCTATTCTATTCTATTCTATTCTATTCTATATTCTGTTCTGTTCTGTTCTACTCTATTCTATTCTATTCTATTCTATTCTATTCTATTCTATTCTATTCTATTCTATTCTACTTCTATTCTCTACTCTACTCTATTCTATTCTATTCTATTCTATTCTATTCTATTCTATATTCTGTTCTGTTCTACTCTATTCTATTCTATTCTATTCTATTCTATTCTATTCTATTCTACTCTACTTCTATTCTCTACTCTACTCTATTCTATTCTATTCTATTCTATTCTATTCTATTCTATTCTATTCTATTCTATTCAAGAGATGATATCAAATCAGTGCTTTCCAATTAACAGGAATGGAATTTAAATGAGATATTACAATGACAGCTGTTTGAAAAAAGTGAAACAGAGGGCCTTGAAGACTAATGGCTTCACTTTCCAGTAGTGCTGTTGTAGTACTTTTGGTACATTAGGAAGAGATTGAAACAGATGACCTCTGGATTTCCTTCCAGCTCTATGGTTTCAAGAATCAGTTCCATATGTGCATCAGAATACTGATCTCTAGCTGTGACCTGTGATAATTAGCTAAAATAATTAGTATGAGAGTATGTCAAACCTCTGGTTGACTATTTTGCCAAGGAATGAGATATTTGCAGTTCCCAGCTGTTCCTCATTTGCAAAAATAACTCTGTTGCAGCAGGTCATTCAACCTGCTGAGCTTGTGCCGGTTCAAAAAACGAATGTGTTGTTGTTGCCGACAGACAGAATGCACTGTTGGCAAATTTTTCTGATGAAAAAAAGGGAGATCGAGCAAGAGAAGCTGATTAAAATGTGCAAAACAACATCTTGCAAAATGTTTGATCGCCCTTTCAGGGGAGCTAGGTGTAACTTGGGAAGAGTAAGCAAAACAAAAGGAGGAAAGAGCAGATTAATCCAACAGATTGTTTGACTGTGGGTGTGTTTGTGTCTCTCTGTAGAAAATTGTAAAGGTTTTGGCTGGTTTGATGGACTACCATCAACATCCCTTTGGCTATAAGCCCATTGAACTCAGTTGGATTTATTTTTAAATAAAAATCTGTAACATCTGGCTGCGTATCACCCACATGGCCTCTGAAATTCTCTTCTACAGGGTTGTTTGCAAGTGGGATTAAGCTGAAAAATCTCTTTCCTTTTCCCAGTTCCATTCACTAGTTGCACTAAATATGAGCCAGCAGTGTGCGGCAGCAGCCAAAAAAGCTAATGCAATACTTGGTTGCATACACAGAGGCACAGAGTCAAGATCACGTGAAGTATTAGTACCTCTTTATAAAGCCTTAGTAAGACCACACCTGGAATACTGCATCCAGTTTTGGTCACATTACAAAAAATATATTGAGTCTTTGGAAAACATTAAAATAAAGCAAAACTGAACAGAACAAGGAAGGCATAGTGATATAATTGTGGGTGAAATCAGTGGATGATTTTATAGAGAATTTAACGAAATTCAGCTACGTTCAGAGAAACTGAATTGTACTGATCTGACTTTAGTAGTTTTACATAAAAATGATCAGAGTTTCTGGAATATTTAATCAGGTAAGGTGTTATAAGATGATTTCATGTAGAGGGGACAATATACTAGCTGTAGTTTCAATGACCCTTTGTCCACAGGGGGTCATTTGAAAATATCCAAATGCCTTTTTTTTCCCCCTCTATCTTTTAAGGAAAGTTCTAGTGAAGCCTTTTACTCAAGCATTAGGGTCTACTCCAGGGCTGTCAAATTGGCAGCCCGTGGGCCGGATGCGTCACGCGGGCCACGCCCACTCCGGCTCCGTCGCAATACGTCACACTACATCACGTGACACGATCAAGTTTGACACCCATGGTCTACTCTAACATCAGGGATTGAGCACACCCCATTCAAGTACTTTTCAATATTTTTTTGAGTTCAGTAAAGAAATAAAAGAACATGAAATCAATTCAAAGAGATTTAGAGTGAAACAAGATATACAGTAATTAAAATACCACAATCATCACATTCAAGAAAAATGTTAGTGTGTGTCCTGGGTGCATCATTCTGTTCTTTTTTTTAAAAAAAAAAAATGTTCCTAGAGTTCTTCAATCTTTGTTCATTCGTTCTTAGAATAATATCCTTTTGATTTTCATATTGTAAGGAGGATTTGAAGTCCTGATCTAAGCTGGGGGCCTCACAAGAAGGATGCCAAATATGCTGCGTGGAAGGGAGGTAATTTTTATTTCAAGAGTAAGGAAGCCACCCTCGAAGGGAGACTACAAAGTGAGGGTACAAAGGCTAGAAATATTTATAGGGAACGTCGTCTTTCTAGGGGTGTGAGTGTGTCTTATCTGGTGTTTAATTTGGTGAATGAATAACTTCAGTGGGGAAACATATTTTAACTAACTTTACTGTATTTGCAGACCTTCTTCTTGGATGTCTGGGTTACGTGTGGGTGACTCACTGGTGGGTTCAAGGAAGTTTGAGCAAAGGACCTTCCCCTAGTTGCTATTTTTAATCAGTTTTGGATCAGCTGTCAACTATTTAGCAGAGAAGCAATTCAATAATGCAGGATCCAATCTGGGTTGGTCACCGGGACGAGAGGTTTTGTCTTCCGAGCTTTCAGATTTCTGCTGGAGCCCATCCTCAGGGAACTTAATAATAATAATAATAATAATAATAATAATAATAATAATAATAATAATAATAATAATAATAATAATAATAATAATAATAATAATAATAATAATAATAATAATAATAAAGTTGGAAGGGACCTTGGAGGTCATCTAGTCCAACCCCCTGCTCAGGCAGGAAACCCTATACCATTTCAGACAAATGGCTGTCCAGTTTCTTCTTAAAGACTTCCAGTGTTGGAGCATTCACCGCTTCTGGAGGCAGGTTGTTCCACTGGTTAATTGTTCTCACTGTCAGGAAGTTTCTCCTTAGTTCTAGGTTGCTTCTCTCCTTGATTAGTTTCCATCCATTGCTTCTTGTCCTGCCTTCAGGCGCTTTGGAAAATAGCTTCTCTCTAGTAGGGTGTGTGCTGTTCTGTATGTGGTATTTATATGGTACCTGCTGTATGTGGCTTTTTAGATGCTGATTGGGGTGTGTTGATGGTTGGCTTTTACATTGTTGGCTGTCATTCACTTGCGCTACCCAGCCCTCACCTTCTAAGTTTTGCTTAAAAGCTCAGAAGCAAAGGACAGTCGACGACTTAAAAGCCAGCCATCAACACACTCCAAGCAACTTCTAAAAAGCCACATACAACAGGCACCATATAAATACCACACAGAGAACAGCACACACTCTGCTAGAGAGAAGTTCCCTGAAGATGGGCTCCAGCACAAATCCCAAATCTTGAAAGAACAAACCTCTGGACCCGGTGACTGGCCCAGATTGGATCCTGCAACATTATCCCGGGACACGTATATTCGCCTTCATTCACAATTCAGTAATCTTTGCAACAATGCATTTATGCTTTGCTTATAACATTGTTGTGTTAATGTTTCAAGGAAAGCCAGAAACAGTGCAAAAAGAGGAGTTAATTTCAATATAAAAATGCTTTTTACAATATGTAGATGAAAATTATTTTTAAAATGTAAAAGCAATAAAAGCAATAAAAAGTTTATCAGGAAAAGTGAGAAAAGTAAAGTGAAAAAAGTAGAAAGAAAGAAAGAAAGAAAGAGAAAGAAAGAAAGAAAGAAAGAAAGAAAGAAAGAAAGAAAGAAAGAAAGAAAGAAAGAAAGAAAGAAAGAAAGAAAGAAAGAAAGAAAGAAAGAAAGAAAGAAAGAAAGAAAGAAAGAGAATGGGGAAAAAAGTTATAAAGAAATGGCTTCCAATACATTTAATAGCAGTTGCAAGTACATTTATATTTTACCATCTCCCTCTCTCTAAAGTTACAACATAATTTCCTTCTTTCCATAGTCTACCCTTTCTAATAATCAAACCTATAAATCACAAGTTCCTTTTTCCCCTTTTTTTCCAGCAAAAAGTCCATAAGACATTTTCAGTCACTAATAAATACAGTCCTTTCTCTAATTTAACAAGACATTTTTGCCTTCGCTACTAATTCTGTCATTTTCATCAGCCATTTCCCTGCTGTGGGTATTTCAGAGTCTTTCCATTTTTGTGCATATAATAACCTTGCAACAGTTATCATATATAAAAATAATTTCCCATGATTCTTTTCTAATTATCCATTAGTCTTTGAGGTAGGCCAGGCCAGGAAACAGGGATTACATGTAATGCTATTTTATTGTTGTAGAATACAGGTAGTCCTCCACTTACAACCGTTTGTTTAGTGACCACTTCAAGTTACAATGGCACTGAAAAAAGTGACTTATGACCATTTTTCACACTACCGTTGCAGCATCCCCATCACGTGATCAAAATTCAGACACTTGGCAACTGGCATGTGTATTTATCATGGTTGCAGTGTCCCAAGGTCATGTGATCACTTTGTGCAATCGTCTGTCAAGCAAAGCCAATAGGGAAGCCAGATTCACTTAACAACCATGTTACTAACTTAACAATCACAGTGATTCACTTAACAAGAAAGGTCGTAAAATGGTGAAAATTCACTTAACAACCGTCTTGCTTTGGGACGTAAGTGTTAGGCTCAATTGTGGTTCATAAGTCAAGGATGACCTGTAATAACTATTTGTGTAGACAACGCCTTTATTGAAATCTTGAAAGTCCAGTCAGAGTTTCAGATTTCAAGAAGGGCAAGAAAGATACCTGGGGATTAAAAACCATGCCTCTGGAAACAGATCGAAGGATCTAGGCAGGATCTGTGAGAAAAGACAGCTGAGATGGCATTGATCAAGTACCTAAAAGAAACTCCCAGAATCTATCTTTCTTTCTTATTGTTTATTAAACTTGTCAGCCACCTATCTCACCAAAGGTCAGCCACCTATCTCACCAATGGCTCACAGACATTGATTAAAATGCACTATAAAATGTTAAAACAATAAATAAAGATGTCTACGGAGATTCTCAGTCATCCAGGCCTCAGTCATCCAGGACAAGAAAGTCCAGTTGCCTTTTGGGAAAAAAACACCTTTGGGATAATAAATAAAGATCTCAAATTTAAAATGCAATTAAAATAAAATTAAGAGGTGGGGGCATTGTCTACTCCATTAGACACCTCCAAAGTGCCACGCACCCATCGGGGGCCCAGACAGCCATGTCTTCAAGGCCTTTCAGAGAGCCAAAATGGTGGAAGCAGATCTGACTTGGGGGGCAAGGTGTCCCAGAGGGTGGAAGACACAGCAACAAAGGCTCTTCTGGAGCTTGCCAATTGAAATTCCTTGACTGATGGGGTCCACAGCATGCCCCTTTTGATGGCGTTAATGGGCGGACTAATTTTTTTGGGATGAGCCTGTTTCTCAGATAGCCTTGACCTGTGCCATGAAGGGCTTTAGAAGTGATAACCAACATCTTGAATTGGACCTAGAGGTCAATAATGGTCTTAAGTTACAGGAAGATGGATTCCGATGGAATGTTAGAAATAACTTCCTAATTGTAAAAAATAGTTCAAGGCTAGATCCAACGGAATCCTCTTGGTTGGGTGTTTTCAAGAGGAGGGAGACCTATTAGGGATGTTTTAACTTGGAATCTTTCATAGTTCGAGTTTGACTTGTCCCTTCTTCTTCTGTCACCACTATCTTTTCCTGCATGGTCGAAAAGCACAAGGCCTTTACTCTGAGTTTTTTTAGGCAAGAAAAACCAAATGAACAGGTACAGAATAGCTGGTGCCTGGCTCAATAGTATGTAAGAGGGATCTTGGTGTCCTGAAGAACAATCACTTAAATATGAGCCAGCAGTGTGCTGCAGCTGTCAAAAAAGCCAACACAGTCCTAGGCTGCATTAACAAAGGGATAGAATCAAGATCACACGAAGTGTTAATACCACTTTATAATGCCTTGGCAGGACTACACTTGGAATAATGCATTCAGTTTTGGTCACCATAATATTAAAATAATAATAATAATAATAATAATAATAATAATAATAATAATAATAATAATAATAATAATAATAATAATAATAATAATAATAATAATAATAATAATGATGATGATGATGATGATGATGATGATGATGATGATGATGATGATGATGATGATGATGATGATGATGATGTTGGAAGGGACCTTTGAGGTCATCTAGTCCAACCCCCTGCTCAGGCAGGAAACCCTATACCATTTCAGACAAATGACTGTCCAGTCTCTTCTTAAAAACTTCCAGTGTTGGAGCACTCACAACTTCTGGAGGCAGGTCGTTCCACTGATTAATTGTTCTAACTGTCATGAAATTTCTCCTTAGTTCTCCTTGAGATGCTAGAAACAGTGCAGAGAAGAGCAACAAAGATGATTAGGGGGCTGGAGGATAAAACATATGAAGAACGGTTGCAAGAATGGTGTATGTCTAGTTTAAAGAAAAGAAGAACTAAGGGTAATATGATAGCAGTGTTCCAATATCTAAGGGGCTGTCGCAAAGAAGGGGAGGTCTACTTATTCTCCAAAGCACATGAAGGCAGGACAAGAAGCAATGGATGGAAACTAATCAAGGAGAAAACCAACTTAGAACTAAGGAGAAATTTCCTGTTTGAACAATTAATCAGTGGAATAGCTTGCCTTCAGAACTTATGGGCGCTGAAACACTGGAGGCTTTTAAGAAGAGACTGGACAACCATTTGTCTGAAATGATATAGGGTTTCCTGCTTGAGCGGGGGGGGGGGTGTTGGATCAGAAGACCTCCGAAGCCCCTTCCAACTCTGTTAGTCTGTTATTCTGCAAAAAAAAAATACCTAGGCTGCTTGAGTAATCATAACAAGTCATCCCGCTCTGCAAGCCGTTCAAATATCATTCCAGCTTCTTTCATAATGGTTTTTTAATAAAATGTTATCCGTGTTTTCATATCGCATGTATTTCATTTCAGAAAGCGATGATGATGCATTTGTGGGACATGATGCGCATTTCATTTAGCAGTTACAAGCACTGAGGGATGCATTGAATTAAACAGATGATTACTCTAATTCTGTATGACTAGGTGGATATTGAATCTGGTTCAGCATGCGATGCATGCTTCCAAACATACTGAATTTCCTTTCTGTGTAAATACTGTGGATTTTCATTAGCACTGTTGACCTTCAAAAAAGAGAAGAAGAGAGAGAACAGTTCAGCTACAGGCACCACTGAAGCTTCCTTTCCACTAGATCGGCGATGGGATCTATGGCCACGTGCTGGCTCAGGAATTCTGGGAGTTGAAGTCCAGAAGTCATAAAAGGGCCATAGTTCCTCACCCCTGCATTAGATGGTTAGCATTACTGAGCTGAAAGAGCTTGAAAGAGAGGGCCTAAGTGTAGGAGATGACCAGGCTGAGCCAAAGGGAGGGGTCAAATACTTCATCAGTCAAGAGTCTCTTCGCACTCACAACAGGAAAGGGAGAACAGTATAGAAGAACCCATGGAAGAGGAGGGGGGCCAGGATGGAGGGATGGGTGATGTAGGAAATGACCAGGCTGAGCCCGAGGGAGGAGTCAAACACATCATCAGTCACGCCCACAAGAGATCTAAGTCCAGCCCACCTTGAATTCCTTTCTATTCTTAACTCCCACTAATTTGCCTTGAACTGTTAGTAGCTCAGGTTCTTGTAGACAGCTTAAGCTTGCAATAAATCTTTATACACATTTGAACTGCCTGGATCTCCTGATTTCCCTGGTGCTTGACACTAAGATTGTGTCCAAAATGCCTTATGCATTAATGAAATAAAAGTCAATGTTATTTTAAACATAGAATTACAGATAGTCCTCAACTTACAACAGTTTGTTTAGTGACCGTTTGAAGCTATAACAACACTGAAAAAGTGACTTATGGCCGTTTTTCACATGACCACTGCAGCATCCGCAGGGTCACGTGATCAAAATTCAGATGCTTGGCAATTGACTCATTTTTATGACGGTTGTAGTGTCCCGGGGTCATGTAATCACCTTTCGTAAACTGCTGGCCACCAAAGTCAATGGGGAAGCCAGATTTACTTAATAACCACGTTACTAATTTAACAGCTGCAGTGATTCACTTTACAATTGTGACAAAAAAGGTCATAATATGGGGGCAAACTGGTCCTTTCTCCCAATGGAGAAGCTCCACTGACTTGATCTTCAACATGATCTGTAACAGAAACAGTAGCAGTTTATTTATTTACGGTTTTGCTATGTCCAATGGTGTGTACAGCAGGGATAAAAAAAGTCCAAATAGAAATCAGAATCAGAAAACTGATTTGATGGCATTTGCTACCTTGACTTTCTAACAATTCTGCTGCTCCATGGATTTCCCTGCTTCAAGATAAGTCTTGTGACCCATCCATTTTCTTTCCCCTGAATGATCCAAGAGGGGAATAACAGGATTTATTTTATTTTATTTTATTTTTTCCAAAAAATGGAACTACAAGTCTTGGCATACAACTTTCAATGTTGTTCATTTCTGCTTGGAAAAAGATGAAGAGTAGCTAACTTTAATAACTACATTTGTTTCACCGTAAACAAGTGTTTGAAGAGTTCCTAAATTCACTTGCCACGTGGAGTTTCTGCATCCATAATCATTACAATGCGCAGTATGGCAGTATTTTGCAGGGGTCAACATTGGCAAGATGCTGGACAGAGAGTTGTAATGCAAGTCCTGCTGTTTTGAACTCATGGTGATCTTGTTCATGTGTTACAATTCTCCATGGGTCATTTTGACTTCCTGCCATGGATGCCACCAACGCTATGAAGCAACAACTAGGTGCAATATAGCAGTACAGATGCGGCAACGTGACAAAAACAAATTTCACAAAACAACACCCAAGAAAAGAAACACAACTCTGTCTCACAGGGCTAACAACTTAAAATTTCAAAAAGGGTTGAAAATGTTGACAGCTGGCTCTTTTTTCGGCTACCGAGATAAACTCATAATTGAAACTATTCCAACTTCAAGCTTTCAACTGCAACAGAAGAAATGTAGTTCCTAGCACGCCTTTTAAAGAAGCATTTTGAAACAGCTTATCTTGCTGGGAGACTGTTGAATAGATGTGCTTTTCTATTGTGGTTTTAGTGTGGTGAGATTTGTGTGCGTGCGCCTTTAAATCAGTGTGGATTCCTTGTGGTTTCCTGGACTTATCTCTCCAATTTTCAGGAAAGTTTTGCCATTGTCTTCTCCTTTCTGAGGATCAGAAAAAGTGACTGGTTTAAAGTCACTCTGTTGGATGCTTTGGAATAATGGCAGGACTAAAACTCACAGCTTTCCAATTTTTAGCCAGGTATCTTAACCACTAAGTGGTTCTTGTGATGGGATACATTATTTTATATTTAGGCAGACATTATTGGCCTTGTTATTTTGCAAGACCATCAAAGATAGGAGCAGGAAATAGAACATAATTTAAGTAAGAATAATTTCCTCTTACAAATTCTCTAACTTATATTACAATGAATATGATGTATGAAAGAAGGAGATCCTTTATATCATCTTTCATTACCAGTGAAAGATTGTACATTCGTGGCACTTTTGAGATAATCAATAGCAAATTACTGTGTGAAATTCAACATCTCCAACAAAGCAAAGTGTTTACAGATTTGTTTCCTTTTGTGTTGCTTATGCCAAACAGGAATCAGTGTTCCTAGCATACTTCTGACAATGAGACCCACTCAAGAAACAATCAAAGGCAGTATTTATCCACATCTTTCTCATTTGTGCAAAACATACTAGATTGACAGTTTTCCAGTAATCTTCTATTCTTTTCCTGCTGCCCCCTTGGATGGGGAAATGCCAAACATGGTATGCAAATGATAAACAGGACTGCAAAGGTCTTACACGTGACAAGCATTTGAGGCCAGGTAAAAATTCTCAAGAATAGTTATACTGTCCAATTTGTAAAGAAGTCCTTCTAACATTTGCAGGCTAATTCGTATATTCTGAGGGTGCTTTTATCCTTGAACTAGAAGATCAAAAGAAAGGGAGAGGTTTTTTAACATGATATTGGAGCCCTCCCACCTTTTAAAAACAATTACCATCTTGTGTGCAACAGTTTCCCTCTTGGAGCACCAGATTTGCCAGCAGAGATGTTTTGCCATTCTTTTGCGATGATAACAGATCATGTCATATGACAGAAAATAGAAAACAACTTAGATTCATTGAGTGCCAGTAAGCAACAAAAACTCGAAGGCTATTGAATTCTGCAAAACCCATTGAGTTCCTGGCATGTTAATTTCTAAGAAGACAGATTAAGAAGATTAAAAAACAATGCACCTCTCCATCAGGTCCAAAGAATGTGATGTGAGAAACTAAATAAATGCAAAATGTGAATTTGGAGATGGGGGGATTTAAATGGCATTTGATGTATTTTAGAGCTGAATTACGGTACAACAAGAAGTGGGGGTGAAGTTAAGAGAGGGATCAGCCTAGAATCCCTACGTAGCCACAAGCGAACTATGTCCAACCTCCCTTGAATTCTCTTGGCCCTTTTCTAACTCCAAGCAGGTGCTAACAGTTAGTTGAGCTAACTGTGCATAGGCATGAGTAGCAATCAATCAGATTAATTGGACCTTCATGTGTGGACCTGATCTTTTTCACTGGCATTACTGCCCTGCCATTCCTCTATTCTTAATTCCAATCAAAATATTCTCAGCTAATTTATCTATTTAGTAATTATCAGAATGCTTACAGAATATTGTCATCTCATCCACATTAGGATTTCTTTTGATTAAAAGTGCACTATTTCATTCTAGAAGTATCACATTAGCCCTTGACCTTCCGAAAAAGCCTGAAAATCTGGCTCTGCCAACCAACTTGGGGACCCAAAGGAGGCATCCCATTTTGGAAAGGGCTAAAAGATTCCATCTCTACCGCACCTACACACTGATTTTTCTCTCTCCTTTATTACTAATTTTAATGTTTTAACTTCAATTCTAAACTAATAGATAAGAATCAATGGAATTCAAGGGAAGTCTGACTTAGTTCACTTATGGTTATGGGGGGATTCTAGGCTGATTCCTCTTTTGAGTCTGCGCCCAGGTTCTGCCAATCCTTCTCCTACACTATTCTGTCTGTCTGCCTGCCTGCCTGTCTGTCTGTCTGTCTGTCTGTCTGTCTGTCTATCTGTCTGTCGGTCCGTCCATCCATCCATCCATCCATCCATCCATCCATCCATCCATCCATCCATCCATCCATCCATCCATCCATCCACATGCACCCACCTATGTTTATGTAAGCCAATCCCAGAATAAGAGATGGAGATTTGAAGAGTGGTGCCAGGTGGGCCCTATGATGCCAGGCTGAAGCATGTATTAATGTTGGATATAATATCTTTATAGCCCTTCAGAACGAGATTGTCTTTGTAGCATCCCATTTCTTTTTCAAGTTTTGAGATAGACAACTTATTCCTCCCATTTAGGCCAAACATCTTAAAATATTTGCTTTGTTAGGCAGGGATTTCACTCACCAATCTCTATTCAAATAAGAAATCTCATCAAACAAGATAGGATGGCATTGTTTTAACTGTTGGATTTGGAAGGAAAAATACAAATGCTGTAGCTAAGTGTCTGTGGAAGCTTCTTGGATGAGAAGCGAAAGGTCTTCAAGGAAAAAATGAAGTCCGGCTGCCTTTTGAAAAAGCACCTTTGGGACACCCAACCGCTGTGCTTTCTTATGTAGTTCTATGTAATAGAACAGAATGTTGGCTCGATGTACAGTGCAGACATTTAAAAAAAAAAAAAATTACACCCAAAGATTAAAGAAAAGCAATAAATATGAAGACAAATACATTATGCTGCATTAAGAGCCGAAGGTTTTGCATAATGTGCCAGTGACTTTCCAAGTGGAAACATTTTCCCTTCTGTTATGAAGTAAATTGATTACAAATGTCCCATTGTGCGAGAGCTTAGTGGCATTTTATGCTGCTAGCTTTATAAAGCTCAAAACAAATCCAAGGAAACGGATTTTTATCTCTTAAGCCGAGAAATCAGACTCTTCTCTGAAGCACAGATTCTCTGGCAGGCTGCTGTGGCTCAATACTGGGAAATGAAATAAACGCAACTTCTACTGGCATCCCAAGAGGAACTTCCGTTTTCTTCTCTCTCAGGGATGGGAGGATTGCCGAAATCATGAAAACTTATTTCCATTTTTTTTTTTTTACTGTCCGTATTAAGATGGCAGTGATTCAGGTAATCTCCTTTCCTCAGATATTGATCCTCCCCAAATCGAAGCTACAAAAATTGAAGCTGTTCACATTTGCAAGAGCCCGGCTATAAAAATAATGGTTTGTCTTGAGCCAAGGAACTTTTCGCTGAAAACTGAGCATCTTGCAGCCTTCTAAAGGCCTCCGTCGAACCCCAAAGCAATAACTTCAGGTGAAATTCCTTGATTTGATTCTTTTTCCACAGGGAGCAGCAATTTGTTTAATGGGCAGGATAGCTCGGCCAAGGAATTCTCCTGCATTTCTTCCTTGCCAGTTCTCGTACAGTCTGATAAATAAGAATTTTTGTTTCAAAAGAGAAGGTAATTCTGAAATCGTTTTCAGAATTATTTGTTTAAGGCTTGGTTAACTGGAACTTAAAAAGGAGCCAGATAGCTGGATTTACATGACATATTAAATAATGAAAAATGAAGTTAACGCTAATCACGTTTAATTAGTGGTAGAAATGCAACTGCTGTTAACTGTGTGCTGCATGTTTCAAGTTTAATCACATCTCCGTGTGTGTGGACCTGATCTTTCACCCCTGACAGATAGGTAGATAGATAGATATATTATATAGTATAGATAGGTAAATGATAAATGTGTCTGTGTGTGTGAGAGGGAGAGGGAGAGAGAGAGGGAGGAGGAGGAGGAGAGAGACAGACAGACAGACAGACAGACAAACAGACAAAGAAAGAGAGAGAGAGAGAGATGTCAGCCTCCCAAATAGACCAGACAGGAAATGCAAGATGAATTCTACTTTTTGTAAGACTACATTAACAGAATCTTGCAAGTTCAAAAGTACAATCTCCCACTGTCTCTTTTAAGAACCTGACTAATTAGAAAACTTGTTAATTGTTTATGGTACTTTTCCCCCCCTCTGTGGTGATCTGCTTTTCTTCTGAGATAATTGGGATTGGTGGGGGGGGTAGGATCTATTTACTACAATAAAACAAAAATGCCTCTGCCCAAGCATTTCAAATCAAAATTTCAGTATATTAAGCAGGTAAGACAAGCGGTGAAAAAAGATGTATTTAACAGACACTGTTCAGTGAGAGCTTGATATAAACCCACATTGTTTTTGTTGATAAAGCTTAATTAAAATTGAGAAGCAACAGGAGATGCAACTTGGTAATCATCTTAACTAAATACTCAGCAGCATTACACATGCATTCATATTTATCTTATTTGCAGCATATTATTACATAATTTCATATATTCTGCGTAAGTAGTTTAATTATCTTCCAAAACTTTATAAAATAGTGCTTCAAGTTAGGTTGTTTTTTCTCTTGGCCATAGTTTTCTTGCAGTGACAGATGGATTTAATAGCAAACTACTTCTACTTTTATAAAATTTGAGAGACCCAGAAATATTTTAGTTTGATCATTATTATTTTTTTCAATTCTTTTAACCTCCAAACTTTTCTGAGCTCTTATGCACTTTTCTATCTCCAGGCACAGAACAGAGAAAATATATAAATCACTGTGTGCTGTGTACATCAATTCTGCCTACCTACACTTTTATTGCTAACTCTCAAATGTTAAGCTTTTTCTCCACAAATTCTTGATCGAAGACCCCAGATGTGTTCTTTTTAAAAAGGAGAAGAATATTTTAAAAATCGATCCATTGCATCCAAACACTACCGGTACATCTCTCAATCCAGCTGGTCTCTGATTTCTTTCCAGCTGTACATAAGAAAAAAAGAAATTGTAGAAAAATGGATTGAAAGCTTGTTAGAAACCTGGAAATCATGGCTATTAAGAAGGAAAGGGTTCCTTGGCCTTTATCTTATGATCTTTTCCCTTCCTCGTATTTTCCTTCCTAAATGCAATTTCCCAAACTTCTTTATAATGACAAATCTTCCTCTTAGCTATTATAATGGTAACTGCCAAACTGCTCTGCAAACAAAGGACTCTTGTTGTAAGCAGAAAGGGTGAGGATCAGCTCTTTTTTTTAGGTCAACTAAGCACTGCCTAAGGGGTAAAGATGAGGAATGAGAGAAGTTTGCAGTGTTTTAGCTGTCAACGCTGCTAACATCGGATGTTCTTGCTTTGACAACAGATGGAAATGTAGCCATCTTTTCTCTATCGCTTTTAGAGTTCGTTGATGCTGGGAGGGGGAATGTGGATGAGAGTCCAGCTAGTCATAACAATAATAACTCAGCCGTGGGAACCCAAGGTTATTAGGTCCAGAGTTGATAGAAATTTGGCAAGCAGGAGAGATGGGGGAGAAAGCCCGCGCTTCAAGTTAATTCGGGGATGTGATTTATTACTGTTAATTGGAGGAGGGAATTGCGCTTTGCTACTTTGTGCCAGGGGAGGGGAATTCAGTTTTTTGCTTCAACTGTGTAATGCCGATACTTTGTTTCTCGAGTAAAAGATTCTTTAAGGAAAACAATGCCTCGAAGTTCTTTTGAAGAGATTCATCTGTCGGAACCATGACATTAGCATTATTTTAGCAGATTACTCAATATAAGTCAAAATAAGTTTGTTTTTGTTTGTTTTTTGCTTGATATGCAGGAAGATTGGCATGTATAATTAATAGCAGACCATGGTACCTCGAACCAGAGTTTTGAACTGAACAGCAAACACAGAGATATACTTTGGGGTTTGTGAGCTTGGTGGTTTTCCTGTAGATGTTTCATTACCAAGCTAGATAACATCATCAGTGGTAGCAATAGCACTTAGAGTTACATACAGCTTCATAGTGCTTTACAGCCCTCATAGTGCTTTATAGCCCTCTCTAAGCGGTTCACAGAGTCTGCATATTACCGCCAACAATCTGGGTCCTCATTTTACTGAGCTCAGAAAGATAGAAGAGCCAACCTTGAGCCGGTCAGGTTCGAACTCCTGGCAGTGAGCAGAGTTAGCCTACAATAATGCATCCTAAGCACTGAACCACCACGGTTAAGAGAGATAGAGTTGCTTACAGAGAGAGCATAGTTCTCTAACCAAGCATTTAGTGTGTGTATGTGTGTGTGTCCTGCCTTTAAAAAAAATATATAAATAACTCAGGGCAGCAAACACACACAATGCTCCTTCTTCCTTCTATTTTCCCTACAACAACTCTGCAAAGTGAATTGGGCTGAGAGACAGGGACTGGGCCAAAGTCACCCAATTGGCTTTCATGCCTAAAGAAGGACTAGAATGCATAGTCTCCTGATGATTGGCCCAAAGTCACCCAGACAGATTTCATGTCTAAGGCATGACTAGAACTCACAATTTCCTGGTGATTGGCCCCAAAGTCACCCAGTCCCATTGTTGACTTCTATCTTAACTGCATGTTAAGATAGAAGTTGAGACTTTGGGAAAAATACAAAGAAAAGCAACTGAGTTGATTAAAAGCCTGGAGACTAAAACATATGAAGAACAGTTGCAGGATTTGGGTTTGGTTAGTTTAGAGAAAAGAAGGACTAGGGGGACACGATAGCGGTATTCCAGTATTTGAGAGGCTACGACAAAGAGGAGGAGGTCACTTTATTTTCCAAAGCACCAGAAGGCAAGAAGACAAGAAACAACGGATGGAAACTAATCAAGGAGAGAAGCAACCTGGAATTAAGGAGAAACTTCCTAACAGTGAGAACAATTAACCAGTGGAACAGCGTGCCTCCAGACGTTGTGGGTGCTTCATCACTGGAGATTTTTTAAGAAGAGACTGGACAGCCATTTGTCTGAAATGGTATAGGATCTCCTGTTTGAGCAGTGGGCTGGACTAGAAGACCTCCAAGGTCCCTTCCAGCTCTATTCCGATTCTGATTCCACTGTGGCTTTCTGAGACACTGCCAAATGTTCCTGGCCAGGCATAAGGACACAAGGGCAACATCGTTCGGCAGTGTCTCAGAATGCACACAGTAGAATTAAGATAGAAGTTATCAATATGGGCCACATTTTTTTCCCTGCCATCTCAAAAATGGGTGGGGAACATTTTAATTTGACAGTTGGCAAAGGCCCGATATAGCCAAGAAGCCCATTGAAAACATCCCATAGCATTAACCACATAGGAAGCATCCATACAAATGCATAAAGCATTTCCAGAGAAAAATGGTGTTTCTCTCTTCCCTCTTCCAATGATCTCTCTGTTCATGTTACCCAAAGTTCGCCAGTTTTTAAAGACTGCATGGACCCCAACCGAGGCAACGGTTCACATTTGGTTCTGCAACATTTGTTTCTCCGCATGAGTAGTGTAACTTCGTCTCTTGTGCTTTAGTGTTGGACTTCCATCACGGGAAAAAGCATATTGGGAAATAGGACAGGCCTCTCTTTTATCAGGCTGAAAAATCTCGTGGAAATTGCTTCCGTCGTTCATATTTGCATTCCTTTTTTTCCCTCTGTTCTCAGTCAGTATGTGTAGCCTGCATCCATGACCATTCAAGGTGGCTATGAAAATACCGATCGTGAAGAACTAGGACTTATTCACCTGGTACTCACTAGTGAAAAATGATGATGCTGACTCAGTGGTGGGATTCAAATATGTGAACAACCAGTTCTCTGTGTGGATGCTGCTTCCGGAAGTCCATTCTGGGCCTGGGCAACAAAAAATTACCTACCGGTTCTGCCGAAGTGGTGCGAACCGGCTGAATCCCACCACTGTGCTGGCTTTGTTTGAAAATAGAATGAGAAGAAAATAAAGGTAGTCCTCAACTTACAACAGTTCATTTAGTGACCTCTCAAAGTTATGACACTGAAAAAAGTGACATAATCATTTTTCACACTTTCAACCGTTGCAGCATCCCCATGGGCACATGATCAAAATTTAGGCGCTTGGCAATTTGACCCATATTTATGACGGTCGCAGTGTCCCGGGGTCATGTGATCTCCTTTTGCGACCTTCTGACAAGCAAAGTCAAGGGGGAAGCCAGATTCACTTAACATCCCTGTTATTAACTTAATGACTGCAGGGATCTACTTCACAACTGTGGCAAGAAAGGCTGTGAAATGGGGCTAAATTCACTTAACAACTGTCTCGTTTAGCAACAGAAATTTTCAGCTCAGTTGTGGTCGTAAGCTGAGGACTACCTGTAATAAAAACAGCCTTTTTCCTCATAGTTCTTCACTTCAATTGAATTCTTGGTCTTCCAACGGTAAGTTGGTGGGATCCATGTACTACTACTACTACTACTACTACTATTATTATTATTATTATTATTATTATTATTATTATTATTATTATTATTATTATTATTATTATTATTATTATTATTATTATTATTATTATTATTATTATTATTATTATTATTACATTTGAAAGATCACGTGAAGTGTTAATACCACTTTACAATGCCTTGGTAAGGTCACACTTGAATACTGCATCCAGTTTTGGTCACCACGATGTAAAAAAGATGTTGAGACTCTAGAAAGAGTGCAGAGAAGAGCAACAAAAATGATCAGGGGACTGGAGGCTAAAACATATAAGGAACGGTTGCTAGAATTGGGTATGTCTAGTTTAATGAAGAGAAGGACGAGGGGGGACATGATAGCAGTGTTCCAATATCTCAGGGGCTGCCGCAAAGAAGAGGGAGTCAAGCTATTCTCCAAAGCGCCTGAAGGCAGGACAAGAAGCAACGGATGGAAACTAATCAAAGAGAGAAGCAACCTAGAACTAAGGAGAAACTTCCTGACAGTTAGAACAATTAACCAGTGGAACAACCTGCCTCCAGAAGCTGTGAATGCTCCAACACTGGAAGTTTTTAAGAAGAAACTGGACAGCCATTTGTCTGAAATGGTATTGGGTTTCCTGCCTGAGCAAGGGGTTGAACTAGATGACCTCCAAGGTCCCTTCCAACTTTATTATTATTGTTGTTGTTGCTGTTGTTGTTGTTACCAAAACAGAAATATTTTTTGTTTAGTATTTGTTTTGAAGCACTGAGAAAATAGACAGAAGAATAAGAGAAAGACAGGAAAAAGTCATTATATAATCGGGGATGAAGGTAACTCTTGGCTGCAATAATGCGGAAGATAAGGATGGTACGTGCAGTCACAATATTTAAAAGAAATTCGTGTGAATTCATTGACATCTTGGAGAGTCTAAATTAAGCAGGGAATTGGACATCTCTGTTCTCATATATAACTGATGTTTATTTCATTTGTTTGTTTTGGGATCCGTGTGGCCCTTTGCAAAGAACAAGTTGAAGCATGGTCTTAATCCTACCCTCTTTTGGTTAAACACATTTTCAAAGACTCCAAAACAAGAGAGACAGAGAGGGAGGGAGGGAGAGAGAGTGATTTTGACATTATTTAATTCACCAAGGAAACCTGAGGCAAAAAGAGAGAGAGAGGGAAATAATTTATTTGGATGAAATCATTTGGATGAAACATACGAAGAACGGTTGCAGGAACTGAGTATGGCTGGTCTAATGAAAAGAAGGACCAGGGGTGACATGATAGCAGTGTTCCAATATCTGAGGGGCTGCCACAAAGAAGAGGGAGTCAAACTATTCTCCAAAGCATCTGAAGGCAGGACAAGAAGCAACGGATGGAAGGTAATCAAGGAGAGAAGCAACCTAGAACTAAGGAGAAATTTCCTGACAGAACAATCAACCAGTGGAATAGCTTGCCTTCAGAAGTTGTGGGTGCTTCATCACTGGAAGTTTTTAAGGAGACACTGGATAGCCACTTGTCTAAAATTGTATAGGGTCTCCTGCTTGAGCAGGGGGTTGGACTAGAAGACCTCCAAATTCTTGAAATCTTATTTAGAAATATTCAGAGATACTCTTCCCCAAATACTGAAACTGTAATTACTACCTTCCTGAAATGCTTCACTGATGGAATGGCACGTACAATTGAGTGATAAAAGATTTGATATTGTAAGTTTTAAGTATCTCACTTTCACCCTCTGTCCTCTAAGATTCTGTTCAGAAACAGCTGGATATGAAGTCATTTTCACGATGGGATTATACTGCATTTGTGCTACTGGAGCTATTTTAAAAATCTACGTGTCATTACATTAATATATTTGGTTGAAAGCTAACACTTAAGATTCATTTTTGAGCAATTCATTTTCCCTGCAGCTTCTTCTTCCCATGGAACAGCTGAGTGTTGTACATCAATACTCTGAATAACCTCTTTCTTGGTAGTAAAACATGAAGTACAGCTCATTTTTAATTTTTTATTGTATGCAAAAATAGAAGGAAAAATATTCTCCAACCCTGCAAATCTTATGCACTAAGCAAGATAATCATTGACTGAATAATAGAATATATTAATATAAAATTTCTAAACAGGCCTCCAAAAGAAGTTTCAGCAATAAAATGCTTATTTTAATATTGAAGGAAAGCTACTTCAAACTACTTACTGGAAACTGAGTGTGCTTTTTAGATTGAAATAGTTTTGTTTTGGGGTTTTTTTTTTTAAGTATAAAAATGTGCAATATTCTTTTTTTTCCTGTTAGTAGAACAAAAGTTGTACTTAAACTGTCATAACTCAAGAACATATCAAATGAAATAATTTTGCATTTGAACACCGAACATCTAATAATTGATCAATCCATCAATTTTCTGCTAAAAGGATGCATAGGTTTCCAGAGGATGCATTTTGAAATTTTGAAAAATACATATATCAGTTTGGGAAGAGTAAAATAGGGAACTTCCTGTTAAAATACTAATAAAGTGAACTTTTTTAGGACATCTACAGTAAATGCTGGTAGATAGGTAGTGGGTTGTATGTGGTCTGTTGGAAGGAAGCAATGTAAAAAAGAAGTTTAAGTACTGTGTTTCTTCTATTTCTTTGCACTGTTCATTTAAGAAGGCATTCTTATCTCTTCTAGCTATTCTCTGGAATTTTGCATTCAATTGGGTGTATCTTTCTCTTTCTCCCTTGCCTCTCGCTTCCCTTCTTTCCTCAGCTGTTTGCAAAGCTTCCACAGACAGCCATTTTGCTTTCTTGCACTTCTTTTTCTTTGGGATGGTTTTAGTTGCTACTTCTTGTACAATGTTGCGAACCTCCGTCCATAGTTCTTCAGGCACTCTGTCTATCAGATCTAATTCCTTAAATCTATTTGTCACCTCTACTGTATATTCATCAGGGATATGATTTAGTTCATACCTGAGTGGCCTAGTGTTTTTCTCTACTTTCTTCAATTTAAGCCTAAATTTTGCAACGAGAAGCTCATGATCTGAGCCACAGTCAGCTCCTGGTCTTCTTTTTACTGACTGTATAGAGCTTCTCCATCTTTGGCTGCAGTTTAAGAGGATGCCTCTGCCCACTTTGTTATATGGAAGTGAGAGTTGGGTATGCCAACAGAAAAATAACATTTAGAGGGCAATAATATCTAAGAAGCACTGGTGATAAGGGAGGGATAGAGACAATAATGAATGGTGATTGAATGAATACGGATTGAATGAAAAAGTTAATTATAGTATGAAAGAAGTACATGGGGATAGTTTGGCCACATAGAAAGAAATGAATGATAAAGGAGAATGTTTGCAGTTCAGATACTCTCATCAAGGGGTCCTTGATGCTCTCTGAGCTTGGTTGTTTTCTTGCAGACATTTCATTACCTAAAATCGGTAACATCATCAGTGCTGCACGATGTTACCCAGTTTGGGTAATGAAATGACTGCAGGAAATCCACCGAGCTCAGAGAGCACCAAGGGCCCCTCACAAACGAATAAGGATTTACTTGCGAAATAAATAGATGAAGGTAAAGAAAAGATGATCAAAAGATCAAGATGAAGAGGAACTGTGGCTGGTTGGCACTGGTGAGATCCTCAGAAACAGCTGAGCAGTTAAAAGAATAAAAGCAAATGTATGAAGTGATTTGTGGGTCATGTGATTGTATGCTTTCTGACCATTCCTTGAGTGTGCCAGGATTGAAAAGTATGTAGCAGCATAGTGAACACTATTTTGTTTTTCTTTTAACCTCATTCCTTTAATGTCTCTGACTTACTATTCAGGTATTCTATATAACAGTATTTCTCAGCCTCAGCAACTCGAAGATGTACGGACTTCCAATTCCCAGAATTCTGACTGGCTGGGAATTCTGGGAGTTGAAGTCTATACTCCTTTAACCTTCTGAGGTTGAAAAACGCTGCTATATAATGTGGCTGAACCCAAATGATGCAGTGTGATTAGGTATATGTGTTTGTATATGCATATGCATATGTTTGCAATAGTGGCAAATACCTGTAGTTCGCATGTAGGATGAGGCTAAAGGTTGAGCTTGTGGGTTGGTTTCCGAACATTTTGTTACCAGGCTAGGTAACATCTTCAGCGGAGTTTAGGGGATTTCAGCGTTCTTTTTATAAGTGCTCCGTGTGGTCAGTAGGTCTTGTGATGGGTCAGGTTAGACCAGGGGTAGGCAACCTTGGCTCTTTTATGACTCCTGGACTTCAACTCCCAGAATTCTGAGCCAGCATGGCTCAGCTTGGAAACCTCTCCCTTTCCCCTCAGCATGGCTGGCTCAGGAATTCTGGGAGTTGAAGTCCACGAGTCATAAAAGAGCCAAGGTTGCCTACCCCTGGGTTAGACCCACCACAAGACCCATTACAAGACCCTTACTTGACACACCCACACCTGGCCCATCACTAGACCCTCACTTGACACCCCCACACCTGACCCATCACTAGACCCTCACTTGACACACCCACACCTGACCCATCACTAGACCCTCACTTGATACACCCACACCTGACCCATCACAAGACCCATCACAAGACCCTCACTTGATACACCCACACCTGAACACTGACACTGATATCCCCTAAACTCGGCTGAAGATGTTACCCAGCCTGGTAATGAAACATTCAGAAACCAACCCACAAGCTCAGAGCATGGACCTTCACATGTATATCTATGTGTATGTGCATATGTATACACCCATAGCAGAAGAATTTCTATCTGTATGGATGAGGATTGGGATCTTTTTTTCTCCAGGAAATTGCTTGTAATAAATAAGGGTCAATTGAACTTTGTGGTTCAGAAACTCAGAGGGATTATGGGCCTCTCCGAGAACTTAATTGAATGTGGGGAATATCCTGAAAGAATGTTATTTTTCTGATCTTTGCAATCCATCTCAATTCAGCTCAAAGGGGGGGGGGATTGTTTTTCTTTCTCCTCTAAAATAAAGAAAGAGCATAGGTAAACCTCTGTGCCATATGTGATCTCTCAATCTATTGATTAGGGCTGCTCAAGCCCTGTCCCATAAACAATGCCAAAAAAATCCTGTCATTTCAATGTGAAAAGAGGGAGATCCCTAAGATTTAACATTGTTAAGAAAACAACTTCCCAAACTCAAGAGAATGAAAGATATAAATGTTGTCTCTACTGTCTCTACATCCCATTGTGTTTCACCACCCTGTCTATGGTGGACTTCAAGTCACCACCTCCAGCATTATCTGCCATTCACAGATGGCATTATCTGCCATTCACAGAGATGATATCCATTCACTCATCTCTGAATCTTGGTGATTCTCTGAGCCAGGTCTCTCTACTTCTTCCGATATTGCACTACTTCTTTGATATCTATGCAGATTCTCAGTCATCCAGGTCATGGTTGTCTTAAAGGTGCTTTTCAAAAGTCATCTGGACTATGTTTTTTTCACTTGAGGAAGAAAAAGACATTTCGCTTCTCATCCAAGAAGCATCATACGTTCTTCATCAGCTTCTTGGATGAGAAGCGAAATGTCTTTTTCTTCCTCAAGGGAAAAAACATAGTCCAGATGCCTTTTGAAAAAGCACCTTTGAGGCTACAAGTTTTTCTATGGTCTGCCTGGTGGCGGCTTTGATGGTGTCCCAACCACCATGTTCTTTGGCGGCCTGGTTTCCTTACTTATATAATGGTGGACATGTGACCTAAAGCTGGGATTATGACAGTGAACATATGCAGATGTTCTGGAACTTCTACATGGTTGGCAATGAACATTGAACATGTTCATTTGGGCAGATGGAATTTAGAGATTCAGTCTCTGACTAAAAGTTAATTGGTCATCAGACATATTTGCATATGGCATGCAACCCGAGTTGAGATTTCTACAAAAGGTCAAATGCTTTTTAGTGTTTTGCAAAACTTTTGGAGGTGTTAGGCATGGTAAATTGCCACCTTCATTTTATGAGGAATACAGTATATAAAATTGATTTTAAAACCAGGTAAGGATCCTAAATGTCACCTTATTAAGGAGATGGGTGGCGTATAAATGTAATAAAGGGTGTCATAAACCTAGTTCATTAACTAATGTGATAGCAAGATCCTAATTATAATACTGATTAGACAATTGCAGAAGGTCTTACCAGATATAGTGGACCTTTTTTAGTTGAGGTTTATCACAAATTGTCAGACACTAGATCATTTATCATTATTAATTGATATATTAGCTACAGCCAAGAATAAAATGGACCCTGCATTATGAATATCTAGAGAGATTAATGGAAGCAGAAAAAGTCTTTGATTTGGTTTGGATTAAAGTTTTAAAGCAAGTGATGATTATTAGATTGATGATTAGATTGATGGATTAGACTTTGTCTAGTGGATTGAGAGGTATTATTTGCAACTCTGCATCAGTTATAACAAATCGTGATTTCAGACTCCTTTTGATTATAAAGTACTCGGCAGAGCTGCCCATTTTTTGAGAGATTAAACATTTTATTTAGGGTATGCGTAATAGTTTTGAAAGGATGGATATCAAATTTTGGTGCTGGAAGTATAAAAAAAGACTGACCCATATGATATGGTTATGCGATCATGTGGTATGTTTTTGGTAGTGTACTAATGCATATAAACAGATTTATGGAAAAAATCTTTAAATGTTAAAGATGTTGATGTAATGTTGAACTATTTACCAAAATTTTGGAATTATGGCTGTATTTTGCATGGGGAGAAGAGTGGCTAAAAGAATCATATTGAAACATAGAAATGTGATATTACTTCGGATGTCAAGAAATGGTTGTCAGAAATGTGTAGTTTGTTTTGGAAAGGGCAATATGTTCTACTAATCAAGGATGAAGCAATATGTGTTACTAAAGTAGAAACTTTGTGATATTTCACAATAAGATTTTCTACTGCTCATATTAAATAATATATGTTAGTCAACTACTGACTATCGATAAGAATAAAATATAAGGGATTTTTTTTCTCTTTTCTTTATTAGTTTGTATTTTTAGTTTCTTTGGGATTGGATTTTTAAAAGATTTTTAAGTTTAAGATTATTCTGTTAATTGTGTATGCACAAAATAAAATATTTATGAATTCTGTAAAGCGGCATGGCATACTTTACTTATTAGCAAAACCCATTACATGCATGGCATATTTCAAAATAAATATGCTTAATATCTGAATGTCTTTTTGTATGTGTGTTTGTGTGTGTGTGAGAGAGAGAAAACGACTGTCAAAATATCTCCAAAGGAAGATGAAACTAAAAAGTTCAGTTAATACAAAATAAATGTAGAAAAAGAACAGTGTGTGTTAAAAAGAAAATTGATTTATCAATAAGCATAACAAATAAATACCTGCCATGGATTCGTTGCTTCCAGATCTCTAAGGAACTGACCCTCAGAACCATCTCCTTTCCAAAATTTTCACAATTTCATTTCTCTGCGGTGATAATTGTCTGAATTATCTGAAACCCATGTAGACAGTTTCTCAATAGTTGTGGGCTTCATTATATATTGGGAGGGGCATTTTGAAGATCGCCGAGGAACACAGCAGGCAAAGAAATGTTGACAAATTGGTCTATTTTTTTTATCTTAGTTTATTGGCTATCTTAATCCTACCTGTTGGCCTAGGGTTTTGCTTATGTTTCCCACTGAAAATCAATGGGCTCTAATAACCACAAACATAGATTTGAGTACTTCAGACAGCATGCAAGCTATCTGGTCCCCATGTCTGGATTAAAAGGTGAAATCAAAAGGGTACTTACTAATTGATTTTGTGTGATATTTATTCCCCATGTAGCTGTCTCCCCTTTTCCCCTTTTCCTAATGTTATATTTTTGTTGTCCTTCTCAAGATGTTATGTTCCTAACTGAACCAAGTGAAAATTAGCAATCACTTACTGTCAGATGCAAAGGATCAGGACAACAAGTTAAGTTGCAGTTCAGAAGATTTATTGCTCAAGAATCTAGACAGTTAAAGCTCAATATTAAATTGGTGCCAGATAATGTTCTGTGGAACTCAAGAGAAGTTGGACTTAGACCGTTTGTGGGAACATGACATCTCTAGGCTGATGACATGCTTGACTCTACCCCCCCCCCCAGCTCTGCTTGTTCTTCTCTTACACTCAGATAGTAAGCTGCTGTTCTGCTGGAAAATCAATTGAATTCTGACATCTATGCCTTAATTTAATTTCAAAATAGCATAGCCATTATCATTGGAGGGATAGAAGCCTGCGCAGAGAAACAATCCAGTTATAAGTATATACCAATGAGAAACCAGCAGCCCAAGATCGTTTACTGTAATTTTAATCTGTGTGGTGTATTTTATCTCCTTCTTTCAGTAAGTATCTCATTCTCGCAAGCACATGAGTTGGTAGGCCCACAATTTAGGCTTACAAAGAAAAGACTGATGGGGATGAAAGGCTGGCATTGATTCTGGACACAACTTTTGAATCAACTGGAAAGCTTCCAAATGGTAGCTAAACGTTGCAACCAGATAGACATCAAGGCTTGTACCAGGAACAGGCAGGCAACGAGCGGTGACCAACATTTCCATTGGATATGTGGGATTCTTGATCATGAAATTCCAAAGAAATTGCAGTAGAACCTGGCCAGAGGAAATGATTTTGGATTTTTTGTTCTGCTTCTGCTAGAAGGTATTCTTATCTTCTAAGACAGTGGTGGTGAACCTATGGCACGGGTGCCAGAGGCGGCACTCAGAGCCCTCTCTGTGGGCACGCACGCCGTCGCCCCAGTCCTAGGCCTTCAGCTGGGTTTTATAAAACCTTTTCGCTTTAGGCCTCCACCGCCATGTGCAAAAAAAAAAAAAAAGGTTCAATCAGTCAATTTCAACTTCTCGCGGGAAAAAAAAAGATTTTGCAAAGTTGGAATTGATTGATTGAACTTTTTAGTCCCACCCTGTCTGCCGTTACCACCGCAGCCACGCCCACCCAATGGGCCACGCCCACCCAATGGGCCACACCCACCCAATGGGCCACACCCACCCGGCACTCGACGATGCATAAGTGGGTTTTGGGTTGCAGTTTGGGCACTCGGTCTCTAAAAGGTTCGCCATCACTGTTCTAAGAGCTTACTACCATCTTTTTTTGTAAAGTTGGGAACAAGTTGGGAATTGTCCCAAAGATTTTTTCAAAAGGCAACTGAATTTTCTTGGGGTTTTTTCCTTGAAAATGTTTCACTTCTCCTCCAAGAAGTGGTACCTATTTATCTACTCACATTTGCATGCTTTCAAACTGCTAGGGCAGCAAGTAACGGAGCTCACCCCATTGCACGGAGCTCGGGTCTCAAACGTGCTTTGTCAGATCTCCAGCTAACAATCTCAGCATCTTTAACCGCTGAGCCATCATGCCCCTGACCATCAAATGAGTTTTGACTCTTAATCACTACATAGATAGATTTTCTCCAGCAGGACAGGTCCCCAATCTGGGTCTCCTAACAGTGCTCCCATCATCACCGTAACTGAGTTGGTCCTTCTGCTGCTGTCATCCTCTCCTCCTCTTTCCTTTCACTTTTCCTAGCATTAGAGTCTTCTCCAGAGAGCTGGGTTTTTGCAAAATGTGCCCAAAGTAGAATAATTTAAACCTTGTCATTTTGCCTCTAGTGAGAACTCTGGGTTGATTTGTTTGATGATTCATTTGTTTGTGTTCTCGGCTGTCCACTGTAAAATCAGATAAAATGGACTCAGTCTAACCTTGTAATCCAATCTTGGATAGTCCTAGGGCAGGGGAAGCACATTATCTTTCCTTCTCTTGTCAGATGCCCTGGCAATCAGCTTCACTAGAAAGTAGAAAGAAAAACAGAAGCCAGCCTCGACTTGAAAAAGGTAGCAACCAGAATCAACCAAGTGGCTTGGAAATCAGCTTATTTTATTTTCTTAGCTGATGTTACACCTGTCACGTTTGCAATAAGTCCGATTGTGCTTAATTGTACTGATTCCTTTACTCTGTTTAAGATGGCAGCAATCATTTCTGAACTGCTGACCGTATAATTTCTATTTGGTTCCCGTTACTCTGGTTTTTTAGGTTTAAAAATAAAACACAACTCGTCTAAGTAGAAGACCAATTAAAAGCCAGATTTATGAAGGAAGGGATAGGTGTGATGCCTGATCAGTCTTCTGGAAACGTTTACAGATTCAGTTATTTCATTTTCCTGGACCTGTACCATCTTATATTCGGTTTCCTATTTTATTTCCTTATTTCTTGTTGTTTTTGAGTTCTTATGATGTTGTTATCATCTTCATTATGATATTTGGTTTGATTGGTTTTAACCTCACCGTGAATGTTTCCAGCTTGTATATATATATACAAGCTGGAACTTGTTGATGTTGGCTGCCTCATGACTCACTACATTATTCCTTATGGGGAAAATTTGTTTGGTACTCATTGCTTTTGGTACTCATCATGCCAAAAGTTGGAAGGGACCCTGGAGGTCTTCCAGTCCAACCCCCTGCTCAGGCAGGAAACCCTATACCATTTCAGACAAATGGCTGTCCAGTCTCTTCTTAAAACTTCCAGTGTCGGAGCATTCACAACTTCTGGAGGCAGGTTGTTCCATTGATTAATTGTTCTCGCTCTCAGGAAATTTCTCCTTAGTTCTAAGTTGCTTCTCTCTTTGGTTAGTTTCCATCCCTTGCTTCTTGTCCTGCCTTCAGGCGCTTTGGAGAATAGCCTGACTCCCTCTTCTTTGTGGCAGCCCCTGAGATAGTGGAAGACTGCTATCATGTCACCCCTCGTCCTTCTCTTCATTAAACTAGACATACCCAATTCCAGCAATCGTTCTTTATATGTTTTAGCCTCCAGTCCCCTGATCATCTTTGTTGCTCTTCTCTGTACTCTTTCTAGAGTCTCAACATCTTTTTTACATCGCGGTGACCAAAACTGGATGCAGTATTCCAAGTGTGGCCTTACTAAGGCATTGTAAAGTATTAACACTTCACGTGATCTTGATTCTACCCCTCTCTTAATGCAGCCTAGCACTGTGTTGGCTTTTTTGGCAGCTGCAGATATAAAAATCCTTTCTCAGCTTTGTTGTTGTTGTTAGTTGCGAAGTCGTGTCCAACCCATCGCGACCCCATGGACAATGCTCCTCCAGGCCTTCCTGTCCTCTACCATCTTCTGGAGTCCATTTAAGCTCACGCCTACTGCTTCAGTTTCTCAGCTTAATGGGTGGTATCTTCTCACAGCCTTCTTCTCACACAATTTGGGATCCTTGACCAGAGGCCTGGGAGTTTGATGGTTTTGTGCAGCATCTTAGCTGAACCTAGCACTATACTTTTCTGGACAGAGAGCTCTGATGTCGTCCCTGGGATCTGTTGGAGCCACTCTCCCAGCTTAGGAGTCACAGCCCTGAATTCTCCTACAACTACTTGGACCCCTTTGGCCTTGACTTTTCTCATCCTCTCCAGTTCCTCCTTGAGGCCCTGGTACTTCCCCAGTTTCTCCTTCTCCTTCTTCCTGATGTTGCTGTCGCTTGGCACCGCTACATCTATCACCTCTGCTTCTTTAGACCTGAGAACATTACAACAAAACTGCATGGAAAATGCATTTTTGAATAATTACAGGCCACCAAGTCAATATTGACTCTTAGCCTTTGCATAGATTTTTCTCCAGGAAGATCTATCCCCAACCTGGTCCTTCAAGATTTCTGACAGTGAACCTTATATAGAAAAGCAAACGTTGAGTTCATGGATATATGCTTCATTTATAAGATGCCATTCGTTGCTCCAAGAATGCTTTCTCAATGTATTTGTATTCTACCATTTCCCTCGAACACGGTGATTTATCATGTCTTCTGAACACACATCATTAAGATGATCATGTGCATTTACCAATGTGGCAAGGCTAGTGCTGAAAATTCATTTCATAATGACATCTCAGCCCTTGTTTTCTCAGCCGTTGCTTTGCTATGATTTAGTACTCGCGTACATTGCTTATAATAAAGTGTCATGTTTGATGGCCTTATTTATTTTCCTTTCATTGCTGATTGGTATAATTTATACGAATGCTTTAAACCTCCTACTGTGCTTTGGCTATTTAAAATGCACATCTAATTATGAACCTTTCTTCCTCACGGGGTTTCTAGAAAAGAAAGTTAGCGTTCCTTCCCCCCCCCCTCGCTTTCAGGGTTGCCAAATTTTTTAATGGATTCCTGCTCTTCTGCCATGAACAGGATGTGAAGGGATGGAGATGCTTCTCTTTGAAGCATTTAAATCATTGACCACTGATTTTTATAGATCAGGGGTGTCAAACTCAATTTCATTGAGGGCCACATCAGCATTGCGGTTGTCCTTGGGGGGCCGGGTAGGTTTGGCCAGGGTGGGTGTGGCTGGGTGGGTGTGGCCTACTGAGTGGGCATGGCCAGCTCTACATCATTCGCGTCAAGGGTGCCTGTGGGGGCCTGGGCAGGAGTGGGACAGATCTGAGGGTCTCTGGCAGAAGGGGGTGGGACCAGGGCAAGCGCCAAGGCATGGTCCACTGGAAGAGCCTGCTGAAACCCCTCCCCCGGAGCCCATCAAGCCGGATATGTGAAGTAGGTGAGGGCCATTTGCTGGCCACTTCCAGGCGATGGTGCATTTCTTCATTCCTCACAAAGGGTGACACCTCGCCAGCGCGCGCCCAGGGGGCGGGGCCAATGCGGCAGGGGCCGGTCCCTTGCTGTTTCCAGACGGCCTTGTGGAGCTAAGACTGAATGCGTTTCAGCATAGATGGCCACCACAAAATTGTACATTGGCTCCCGGGCGGTCTGGGCCGGGGCCAAGGCAGCGGGGGCCATTCCCTCACTGTTTCCAGGATGGCTTCGCAGGCCACATGAAACCACGTCACGGGCCGCATCCGGCCCCCGGGCTTTGTGTTTGACATGTCTGTTATAGATGAAGTTCAATCCAGGTGGGGAAACAGGAATTTAGATAGAGGTAGTCCTTGACTTACAGCAGTTCGTTTAGTGACCGTTCAAAGTTATGACGACACTGAAAAAAGTGACTTACGACCATTTGTCACACTTACGTCTTTGCAGCATCCCCATGCTCAGTATTCAGATGCTTGGCAACTGACTCATATTTATGATAGTTGCGGGGTCCCAGAATCACGTGATCACCTTTTTTTGACCTTCTGACAAGCAAAAGTCAATGGGAAGCCAAATTCACTGTGTTACTAACTTAAGAACTGCATTAACAAGTGTGGCAACTAGAGCAAAGTTCACTCAATAAATGTCTCACTTAGCAACAGAAATGTTGGGCTCAATTTTGGTTGTAAGTCAAGGACTACCCATATTCCTTTTTTCACCCCATTCCTTTGGCATTGAGCAAGGATTTGCCAGTTCACGTCACCCCAGGCCAGTTGCTCTGAGGTTGAAGATCTGAGCCAAAACCTGCAGGTATCTAATTGGATTTTTAAAAACAAAAGTTATTGGATTTTAATTGCTGTTAAGAGCCTCAGCCAGGAGGAGAAAACTAGACCTGTGTTCCGTATAGAACAGTAACTTCAGATTATCATTCAAGGATGCTACCTAATCCAGGTCTGAAATGACCTGTAACTCAAGGAGATGAATACAGCTCACCAAGTTTTGGACTGTGCTGCTCTAGATGGCTGACAATTTGCCTTCTTGTGAATCTCAGACAGTGGGGCAGAGAGAGAGAGAGGGAAAAGGGAAAAAATAAAGAATATTTTAGATCTTTGGAGTCTCCTATGACTTACTGGAGAATTACTTTTACTGTAATATGGTTCATCCATAGTTCAAGGGTTAGAGAACCCCTTGATGGGCCGGATTCTATATTTATGTTATCCAATGATGGCAACTGATCAGGAAAAACCTCTGTCTAGGAACAGGCTGCCATTTTTATTCCCCAGAATGCCCTGGAGTATTGTGAATAATTTCAGTGATGGTTTTGCTTCTCTTTTGATCAAAAGACAAGCAACTACAGTGGACCTAGCTAAGCCTGACTTTTGATTTTCTGGCTAATAGATTGTGCAGGCTTACACTAATCTAGGAACAAACAGAAAACCTTTGGCTACACATACATTATCTCTTTAACTTCACCTCATATTAGTCTAGCTCAGGGGTAGGCAACCTTAGCTCTTTTATGACTCGTGGACTTCAACTCCCAGAATTCCTGAGCCAGCATGGCTCAGCTTGGAAACCTCTCCCTTTCCCCTCAGCATGGCTGGCTCAGGAATTCTGGGAGTTGAAGTCCACCAGTCATAAAAGAGCCAAGGTTGCCTACCCCTGGTCTAGCTTCTTGTGCCTCGTATGAGTTTCCATTCCTGCAATGAAAGTTTCTAGCCTCCATCTGAGCGCGGTTGTGTTATGCAGTGTGTGTTTGTATGAGAGAGAGAGTAAGAGAGGGAGAGGGAGGGAGAGAGAGAGAGAAAGAGAGAATTGTTTAATCATAGCATCAGAACAATCTTCTGTTTGAAGGTTTTCCTGGAAAAACTGAGCTCTTCTCAAAGCATCCATTGTTTGAAGAACTGTGTGGCCCTGGTTAGTTTTAAATATTAGAAATCCTAAATTAGTTGAATTAGGGAGCGTGAAATTGCCCACCAACAGGTAGCCATGTAGATTATAATTTTAGCAGTGTTCTAAGCTTCTAATTACACACAGAGAGAGACAGATAGCTTCTGCTACAAACTGAAGGTATTTATTGCCGTCGTAAATTTTTAATTGAAGTAACACAAAGCATGTTGTGCAGTTAAAACACACTGCAACAAAAAAAATATAAATACAAAAGTTTATCTTTCCAAAATGTCTGGAGACACAAATCCAGGATGCAAAAGGCAGTGTCTACTCTAGACCATGGGTCAGTCAGGCAAGCCACCACAACAGATGGACAGATTTTCAGAAAGCAGAATAGAACATGATTTGCTACAGATAGCCAGTCAGTCTGTGGTCTTTTTTTAATAGCCCAAAGAGAAGCAAAGGGACAAACTAGCTGGCATTTGGATATCTTCATTGTCAATTCTAAATTTATAATAGAAGTTGGGTAAATCCTCCATTTTTGAATGGGATCAAATATGTTTACTGTCAGCGTTGCCTTCAGATCCCGGAAAGGCAGATTATTAGTCTCGTAAAATAATAGAAATGGGTTCTAGCCCTGCCTTAGGCATGAAGCCAATATGAGGGACTTTGGGGCCAGTTCTTCTCTCTCATCCCTAGGAAAAGAAGGGAATTTTAAACACTTCTGAAAATGTTGCCAACAAAACTACAGAGATTAGTCCAAGAAGTTACCATGAGTTAAGACTGACTTGAAGGAACAAAGATAGCTATCACTATCTATCAATCACTCTATCTATCACTCTATCTATCACTCTATCTATCTATCTATCTATCTATCTATCTATCTATCTATCTATCTATCTATCTATCTATCTATCTATCTATCTATCTATCTATCTATCTATCTATCTATCTATTCATCCTTCCATCCATTCATTCATTCATCTATCTATCTCAGTATTTTTTTTAAAAAAATAGCCTCCTCTTCTGGATTTTTTAATTATTATTTTCTGTTCCTCGTATTGCCTTACCACATCATTTTATTACTGTATGACTTCTTTCCCTTCTTTAGAATTGCATATGTGCTTTATTTTAATTCTGGTTTACCTTGAGTATACATTTAGCATGCATTTAGTGTACAAAAATGGGATATACATAACTAAATAATACCTAAATACCTTCTCAATTTCCTCTTTTTTTACTTCTATTTATGCAGAAATTTCTTTAAAGAGGTCTGTCCTATTTTAAAAGGAAACTGCTTATGTAGTCAAAAGGCATCAAGAGGGACATATCAACACTGGGAAATACAGTGAATGACTAAGACACTGCATCGTGATATGTGGGTGGCAATAGCATCATGCAAATGTTGTCCTTACACACCCCTGTTCCAATGTCTTATACAAGTACCTAAATCAGGATTTCCCAACCTTTTTGGCAGTTTTAAGACGCATGGACGTCATCTCCCAGAATTCCCCAGCCAGGATGTCTGTGGAACTCTGGGAATTGAAGTCCACATGCCTTAAAGTTGCCAATGTTGGAAAACCCTGACTTAGAAGATAATGGTGTCCACAGGATGACATCGTTAAGAATATTTTGTCATCAAATCCACTCATTTTTCCATCCTTCCAATGGAGGTCCATCATATCAAGGATCTTGAAAGCACACAGGACAGGAAGTTACCCATCTTTAGAGAAGAAAACCTTTATTGGGATGCCATAAACCCTGGAATCCTGATTGGTTCTTATGTGGTCTGATAGAGACCAACAAAATGTCCATCTGAAAGGAGCTAGTCACCTAACAAGTTGTTGGTGCCCTACCCAGGTCCACTTTGTTTCCCCCTCTATTTTCTTCTCCTGTTTTCTTTCCAATTTCTCAGGGTAGTGTAATTTCACATAAAAAAAAGTATCCATCCTACAGGGTTATAAAGCCACGTCTGCCCAAACTAGTAAATTCAGCAGAAGCAGCAAAATATAAAAGGATGATGTACGGCCGGCTGGCTTGACCCAATTATGGCAATGGTCTGCCGTTTACAAGGGCCAAGTCTTCGTTGCTTCAGTTAGACATTCTGTAACCCAGACAAGGTTTCTGTGGTTAAATCAGGCAGTCAAGGATCATTGTTCATGGCAACGAGCAGATTAGCTCTCCCAGTGAGAGGGTGAAAAGATTTTCCTTCACGAACATTGGCTTTCTGTCAGAGAACTCAACAAAGTATGAACCCCAAGGGTGGAGTTAAAAAAAAAGCAGTATGGTAAAAATGCAACAGCTTGATATGCAAGGGAGATCATTACCATCTCCATAATGTGCTCAGAAAAGTTGAAGAACTAAATAAAATCATGACTGAGTAACTTCCTGCATTCTCTTCAGAAAATACACATGAAAAACTCTCTTTCCTGAGCTGATTTAAGTTTCAGAGAATGTCTCGTCCAAGGCGTTCATTTTTTTAATGGGCCTCTCACTGATTTGGGTTTCTTATGTCACTACAGCCACCTACGATGCAGTCTTAGGACTGCTTCAGTATTATCCTTGTGTCCATTATATTGGTTGAATTTTCTCCTTCATAGTCAGAAAAAGAGTTGTGCCACTGGAGGAGGGAATCTGTTGAAAATCTTGTAGTAGGCCGTGGTGGAAAGCCAAACCATCTCCTGTTGTAGAAGAAGAGCAGGCAGAGCTCGGGGGTCTAGAGCCATTACGTTGCCACAAACAATCCAAGTTCAACCTCTTTTGAATTCCGTTGACCCTTATCTGCCACCAATTTAGTATTGAACTTTGGTTGACTAGATTCTTGTGTATAGGCTTTTTGAACTGTAACTTAACATATGATCCTGTTCCTTTGCACCTGACATTCATCTAGTCAACTCCACATCGGCTGTTTCAGAAGTGGGGGGGAAAGATTCAGAAAGAGTGCAGAGAAGAGCAACAAAGATGATTAGGGGACTGGAGGCTAAAGCATATCAGGAACATTTGCTGGAATTGGGTATGTCTAGTTTAATGAAGAGAAGGATGAGGGGTGACATGATAGCAGTGTTCCAATATCTCAGGGGTTGCCGCAAAGAAGAGGGAGTCAAGCTATTCTCCAAGGCGCCTGAGGGCAGGACAAGAAGTAATGGATGGAAACTAGTTAAGGAGAGAAGCAACCTGGAACTGAGGAGAAACTTCCTGACAGTTAGAACAATTAACCAGTGGAACAACCTGCCTCCAGAAGCGGTGAATGCTCCAACACTGGAAGTTTTTAAGAAGAGACTGGACAGCCATTTGTCTGAAATGGTATAGGGTTTCCTGCCTGAGCAGGGGGTTGGCTCGATGACCTCCAAGGTCCCTTCCACTTTATTATTATTATTATTATTATTATTATTATTATTATTATTATTATTATTATTATTATTATTATTATTATTATTATTATTATTATTATTATTATTATTATTATTATTATTATTATTCCTTTGTAACTGCTTCATTGCCTTCTCAGCCAAGTTCCCATGAGAACTTGGACTTCAAATATACCATGCAGGAAGGGGAGACCTTCTACGATGGTCCATGGAAGAGTGAGGGATCTACATTGGGGGGGAGGGTGATATAGGAGAAAAGCAGACAGAGCTGGGGGAGGCGTTAAATGCATCATCAGCCTAGACTTATTATGTTGCCACAAATGGTCCTAGTCCAACCTCTCTTGAATTCCCTTGATCTTTATCTGTGTATAGGTTTGAGTGATAAATCCTTGTTGAACTGCAACTTAACATATGTTCCTGTTCCTTCGTTCCTAACAACTGTGTCCCTATTTTTTTGGGAAAATCAGCATCATACTATCACCCCTCCTTTCAACTTGGCCTTTCAGGCACCATGGTACTGAATATGTCATAGCCTTCAGAGGGTGAAATGACATTTCTCTGAAAATCGGTTATGCACACAGCCGCTAGAATTATATTTTTAAATAAAGTCAATAACAATTTCAAGTCAGCAACTCCATGGGGATTTAAGTTAGTGTGTGGTATTTGTTTATTGGTATTTATTTATTGTACTTTTTATACAGCTCAATAACAAGGAGTTTCTGGGCAGTTAAAACTTAGTATGGACGTTAAACAATACATAAAATTAAAAAGGGAATGGTGGGGCAGATAATATAAACAGCTGTAATGTAATAAATGCAGAATAAAAATTCAAATAATGATGGAAGTCATAATAAAATGACAAGAAAGCAAGGAAATTACTGCATTTGTCAGTCATTTTCTTAGCTTTCAAGTAATAAAAAAAAAACTGATTCCATAAAATAGAAGAACTGGATAAGAGTTAAAGAGCAAGTACTCCACTTCAAGATTAAGTGGCTTCAGATTGGGGACTTCTATCAGCATAATTATTATTAACTTATGGAAATCAATTTCTATGCCCACCCATCGCACAACAACAACTGCGGATGGCTACCATAGTATACAAAAACCCACAGTAATAAAAAAAATAGTCAATATATGCAAAGTGGCAGCCAAGAAGAAAAACTGCCACAACAAAGCATCTGTCAGGTGCGAAGAATCAGGACCACCAGTTAGTTTGCAGCTTAGCAGATTTATTCAAGCCTATACACAAGAATCTGGTCAACTAAAGTTCAACACTAAATTGGCACCACATCAAAGTCAATGGCATTCAGGAGGGATTGGACTTGGACCTCTTCCGGGAACACAACAATTTTAAGCTGATGATGTGTTAAACTCTGCCTCCTAACTCTGCCTGCTCTTCTCCTACAGCATCCATCTCAGCAGTTCCTTTAACTTTCCAGCCCCCACCCAGGAATCAGAATCAGAATAGAGCTGGAAGTGACCTTGGAGGTCTTCTAGTCCAGCCCCCTGCTCAAGCAGAAAATCCAGTGACTGTCCAGTCTCTTCTTAAAAACCTCCAGTGATGAAGCACCCACAACGTCTGAAGGCAAGCTGTTCCACTGGTCAGTTGTCCTCACTGTTAGGAAGTTTCTCCTTAATTCCAGCTTGCTTCTCTCCTAGAATAGAATAGAATAGAATAGAATAGAATAGAATAGAATAGAATAGAATAGAATAGAATAGAATTGGAAGGGACCTTGGAGGTCTTCTAGTCCATCCCCCTGCTCAAGCAGGGTTTCCATCCATTGTTTCTTGCCTTGCCTTCTGGTGCTTTGGAAAATAAGTTGACCCCCTCCTCTTTGTGGCAGCCTTCCTAAAGGAATACAGTCATGTTTTTAAGCCTTTATGAAATGTCAGCAGAATTGAAATGCATTGCATCTCTGGGGCAAGGATTCCACAGTCAACAGGAAAGATCTGTTTGCTAGTTCCTGACAGTTAATATCCCCTGATAAACCTTCATCACTGGAGGTTTTCAAGAAGAGACTAGAGAGACATTTGTCCGGAATAGTATAGGATCCCCTGCCTGATTGGACTGGAAGACTTCCAAGGTTCCTTCCAACTCTTATTATTCTATGTTCTGTGTTGTTGGACATAGTGAAGTGGATAAAAACAATTGAAGAAGGGTGATCTTACAAATAACGGAGCCTCATGCCATTAAAGTCTTTATAGATGACGACCAGTATTTTGGACTGTATCCAAAAAGACATTCAAAGCCACTGCAGTTCATGGAGCAGAGGTGTAACCTGGGTGTAGTAAGATGTTCCCATAACTATCTGTGCATTCTGGACTACTTAAAGCTTTGGGATGCTCTTCAGGAGCAACCCCATACAGAGTGCATTGTGATATGCATATATGGGTACCCCCCAAATTCTAGCTTATTCAAACATGTACATGGATTTGAACACTAACTGTAGCAAAAAATAAAGCAAGCATTTCAAAAAATATTACTGGGATAAGAACAAAAGGTATTAAATCAAGTCAACAGCACTCTTTATGCTAATTGCAAAAAATAATCAACAGTTATTGTGAAGCAGCTGGAATTAAATTCTGTAAAGGTGCCATAAATTTTATCTGATAACACTACAGAATTAATTTGCTAGTGGTAAATGATACCCCATTCCAACCATTTCTTTGTCTTCTTGGCATTCTCCTCCTCTCCTTAGAACTCCAGAATAACCTCCAAAAGGTGTGGCATTTTAAAAACTACATTTAAAAAACCCAGGATGAACGATTAATTCTAAATATAATCTTGCACAGTAGGGAGCAAGCAACATATAAGGAACGGTTGCTGGAATTGGGTATGTCTAGTCCAGGGGTAGGCAACCTTGGCTCTTTTATGACTCGTGGACTTCAACTCCCAGAATTCCTGAGCCAGCCTGGGTCAGGAATTCTGGGAGTTGAAGTCCACGAGTCATAAAAGAGCCAAGGTTGCCTACCCCTGGTCTAGTCTAATGAAGAGAAGGACGAGGGGTGACATGATAGCAGTCTTCCAATATCTCAGGGGCTGCCACAAAAAAGAGGGAGTCAAGCTATTCTCCAAAGCACCTGAAGGCAGGACAAGAAGCAACGTATGGAAACTAGCCAAAAAGAGAAGCAGCCTAGAACTCAGGAGAAATTTCCTGACAGTTAGAACAATTAACCAGTGGAACAACCTACCTCCAGAAGCGGTGAATGCTCCAACACTGGAAGTTTTTAAGAAGAGACTGGAGAGCCATTTGTCCGAAATGGTATAGGGTTTCCTGCCTGAGCAGGGGGTTGCACTACATGACCTCCAAGGTCCCTTCCAACTTTATTATTATTATTTGCTTGGTGTTTGGGATATTTGCTTTGAATTCCACATCAGTGCCTCCATGGATGGTATACACAACTTCTCTTTGACATGGACATGATATCAATTTGTCCTATTTCAATATATAGTGTAAAGCATACCTGGGCATTGTATGGCCCCAAGCTTTGGCTGTCCCTATCCAGCCTACGTGAGGTCAATCAAAAATTAGAAATAAAATGTAAATAAGTGTACGCCATGCACTGCTTTTATTTTGAAGGCAACTGCTATTTTTTTTCCAATTTACATATGTGCATGTGTGCATGCCTACGCACGTTCACAGCCCTATTGTATTGGCCCATCACAACAGTCCCAGTTTCTTATGTAGCCCCTTGGGGAAATTAATTGCTGATGATGTCCAGTTGTACATTTCAACCAAGTGAGGCTGCCAAGATTCTGTTCCATGCCTTGAAGGCTGTATGAATTAGATGGGGAGGAACTACCAAGGAGAAAGATACACCTTGATCAACCACACCGCCACCAATGCTGGCAGGACAAGCTACTGTGTATCAACAGGGAGCAAACCCCACGTTCTCTAGCACTGACAATGTTACCTAGTTGGGTAATGAAACATCTGCAAGCAAATAGCCCAGCTCAGAGAGCGTCAAGAACGCCACCATTCAACCCTCCGCTACTTATATTCTCTTCTATTGGAACTTTGTTTCTTTGTGATTCTTTATATTTGCAGAATTAGGTTAGCTGATCAAAGACCTACTGGGGCTTTAAAATTAAAAGCAGATGAATGCAGCCTTTTTATTGAAAAATAAAGTAAAATGGAAATAAAAAATGCCGAGCTTCAGCTGCATATCTGGAAGGTTGGCTTTGGTGCCATGGCAACCTAATATCTGTGAGAAGCAGTCAGTTATAGAAGCCAAGGTCAGAGGGCAGAAATTTACTGTTCATTTCTCCCAATGCCCTGCTCAGACCTACCCATCCATTCAGGGGCTGGCAATAGCTCTACTGCAATGATGTGGATACTGTGTTGAACAACAGCGCTGTGCAGAAGCAATAGAATTTATTCAAAGCCCACTCAGTTCCAACCATTCAATGCTAAGCAAACTGAGGACAAAATAGGCTTCAGTGGGTGCCAGCTGGTAATGAAAGCAAGTAGCGGTGCAGCCTTGCTTAAGTTTTAATATCTTCTAGGTCAGACATGTCAAACTCGCGACGTCGTATGACGTCGCGCAACGTATCGGGACAGTTTTGCCATTTTGCCGGCAATGGGGTGGGCGCGGCTTCCGCATGACGCATCCGGCCCGTGGGCCGGCAGTTTAACACCCCTGTTCTAGGTGAATGGCCAGGTAGTAAGGAAACTAAAATGCATCTCGCCTAGAGGACACCAGGTTCATGAAGACTAAAATGGAAAGTACGGGTTACAGTGTCACAATCAGACTCTAGGATGCCTACCAAGAAATGTTGCATACTGGCCATATCTAAGTTACGGAAGAGTTTTGTGTTCCGGGAATCTTGGCCTAAGCTGATTCTTCTCCACGTTGGATTGTGCCCTGGATGCAGGCACTAAAAATGGTAGTTATTAGTTTTGTATAAAGCTGAGTTTTCATAACTCACGGCTTGCGTAACTTAGATATTGTCTGTTTTGTTATTCACTGATTTGGCTGCCAATTCAACATATCACCCAGGGAAGCAAACAAGAATTTATGAACAGTAAAAACAAAAATCAACAGAAATGAAAATACATTATGCCTGAGGTGGGGTTGCGCACTTATTATATCAATGTCCCTTAAAAAAATTGATTCACCTAGCTACTAGGTCTGGTAGAAAAAACAATGTTGGAGATGACCAGACTGAGACTTGAGAGAGGGACCAAGCATGTCATCAGTCTCGAATCCCTTCGTGCCCACAGGAGAACTAAGTATCCAGCCCACCTTGAATTCCATTGACTCTTTTCTACCACCAATTTGTTTTGACTATTAGAAATTCAGATTCTTGTAGAGAGTATAAATCACTTTGCTTCCTGATTTCTTGTGCCTGAGAGACAAGTCCTCAATATTTTATGAAAGTTATTGGGGTTTCAGGGAGTTCTGGGCCATGGAAAGTGGTCTCACTACTCGGTTCCACCCTCTTATTTGGCCACGTTTTATTTGTTGAAACTGGTTTGTGGGCGACTCTACCCATTTACATGAGTATGAACTCAGGTTTTATCTGCTCCTGGCATACAAAAGCATCTACTCAAATTCAAGCAAATATGAAAAGAAACCCTGACATTAAGCCTTGTAAAACTTTGCTAATAACCCATGTATGTATGTTTGTATGTATGTACGCGTGCATGTATGTATGTATTAAATTTATTTGCCGCCTATCTCACCGTGGGGCTACTCTAAGCAGCTTACCACAATAAAAAGGAAGAAATGAAAAGAGCATAAACAAAACAGAAGTAAAATAATAGAACAATAAAATAACACCGACAAAGGAACCCAATGGGAATAATCCATCAATACGATAACCAAAAAGATGGATGGGTGAAGAACAGAGAGTGAGTGGAGAGGCAGAGTTTGCGGTCAATCCAGAGCCACCTCCAGCATGGTATTTGTAAGGGCCTGCCTCAACTAGGTCTCCCAAAAAAGCAGAACCCTTGAAACAGGCATTGTTTCAAAAGGAACTTTTATTGGGAGTTAGTGACAGCTAGGAAGCAAAGCGAGGTTTGGGGTAAAATCCCACACAAACAGTATATCAAAAGCAATATTCATTACTCCTCCCCCCAGGGTCCCACTGTCCGTTTGAATCTTGGCCAATCCACAGGTGGTATATTGTTTTGGTAACTGGCTTCTTTGGCGTTCTCCTCAAGGTTTCTCTCAGTTTCGTTTCCCTCTGGCTCCAAGCGCAAACCGTCTTAATAATAATAATAATAATAATAATAATAATAATAATAATAATAATAATAATAATAATAATAATAATAATAATAATAATAATAAAGTTGAAAGGGACCTTGGAGGTCATCTAGTCCAACCCTCTGCTCAGGCAGGAAACCATATACCATTTCAGACAAATGGCTGTCCAGTCTCTTCTTAAAAACTTCCAGTGTTGGAGCATTCACCGCTTCTGGAGGCAGGTTGTTCCACTGGTTAATTGTTCTAACTGTCAGGAAGTTTCTCCTTAGTTCTAGGTTGCTTCTCTCCTTGATCAGTTTCCATCCGTTGCTTCTTGTCCTGCCTTCAGGCGCCTTGGAAAATAGCTTGACTCCCTCTTCTTTGTGGCAGCCCCTGAGATATTGGAACACTGCTATCATGTCCCCCCTCGTCCTTCTCTTTGTTAAACTAGACATACCCAATTCCAGCAACCGTTCCTTATATACTTTAGCCTCCAGTCCCCTAATCATCTTTGTTGCTCTTCTCTGTACTCTTTCTAGAGTCTCGACATCTTTTTTACATCACGGTGACCAAAACTGGATGCAGTATTCCAAGTGTGGCCTTACCAAGGCATTGTAAAGTGGTATTAACACTTCTCGTGATCTTGATTCTATCCCTCTGTTAATGCAGCCTAGCACTGTGTTGGCCTTTTTGGCAGCTGCAGCACACTGCTGGCTCATGTTTAAGTGATTGTCCACTAGGACTCCAAGATCCCTCTCACAGTTGCTACTATTGAGCAAGGTACCCCCTATACTATACCTGTACATTTGGTTTTTCTTGCCTAAATGTAGAACCTTGCTTTTTTCACCATTGAATTTCATTTTGTTAGATAGTGCCCAGTGTTCAAGTCTGTCCAGATCCTTCTTCCAGATAAGGGTGATGGTATTCGGCTGCATTTCTTCCCCTGGGGGAAGGGCAATGTGGCAAAGCAAAGCATCCCCCCTCCCAACAGAATGGCAAGCCCCCCAAAAATGATTACAGAAGCATGTATAGGATAGAAAGAAAAGTGATACATTTCTTTGTGCATCTGACAGTACTCCCCCATTTGGTCTCCAAGCCAACCAGTAGTGCCAGGTCTTCAGGCTCTTGTGGAAGGAGAGAAGGGTGGGGGCACATCTTACATGTGGTAGTATCTTCTAAAGGGCGGGTGCTGCAGAAGAGAAGAGTTCTTCTTCTGGACCCTTTTAGTCGGAGCTATCAATTGTTACCAATATTGTGTGGAGTCAGAAGTCCACAGTAAAAACGCAGAGCTCAACTGTGTATCCCAAGCTACGTCCTTCTCACTTTGTCTCTGCTAATTCTGAAAATTCCTCAACTCTTAAAAATAGACTGTATTGGGTTTGCTGTTCCTTCTCTCCTGTTATCATCTAGTAAAGGGCAAAGGGTAAGAATTCCTCAGCAGCTGAGCCTGAGAACTTTTAAGAAGAGGTCATGTTCAGTGTAACTTCTTGTGCCAGTTCTGAATTTAGAACTTGCATTATGGTGACCGCAGCATGGAGAAGCAAACTTTTGCATCTCTGAAATAAATATGCCTACTGCAAGATCAAGATATAGTGAGACATTTGGCACGTGGGTAATTAGAAACTCTCAAAAAAAGGGGGGGGGACTTGAGATATGTGTGAAGGATCTGAAATAAATAGAGGCATGTTTTTCCCTGCTGGCTTTTGTTATGCGAATTGACGAGGTTCAAGGAAGGCGAGATATTTCGCCACTTGAAATTAAGAATTGCTTGCAGCTAGTTCCTGAATATTTGAGATAATCTAGGTTTTAGATTTGAAAACCTTACCTTGGGTTTGATCCAAAGTTGAACTCCACCTTGACTCAAGCCGAATTAAGCACCTGAAGGCAGGACAAGAAGCAACGGATGGAAGCTAATTAAGGAGAGAAGCAACCTGGAATTAAGGAGAAATTTCCTGACAGTGAAAACAATTAACCAGTGCAACGACATGCCTCCAGAAGTTGTGGGTGCTCCAATGCTGGATGTTTTGAAGAAGAGATTGGACAACCATTTGTCTGAAATGGTACAGGGTTTCCTGCCTGAGCAGGAGGTTGGCCTAGAAGACATCCAAGGTCCCTTCCAACTCTTCTCTTCTCTTCTCTTCTCTTCTCTTCTCTTCTCTTCTCTTCTCTTCTCTTCTCTTCTCTTCTCTTCTCTTCTCTTCTCTTCTCTTCTCTTCTCTTCTCTTCTCTTCCGTTCCGTTCCGTTCCGTTCCGTTCCATTCTCTATTCCGTTCCATTCTGTTCCGTTCCGTTCTATTCTATTTCCGACCTTTTGAAGTTACAGCAACAATGAAAAAATGTGGCTTACAACGGGTCTTTGCATTTACAACCATTGTAGCCTTTCCATGGTCATGTGGTCAAAATTCAGGTACTTAGCCTATTCATTTATTTTTAGTAGATAGGTTGTTGTTATAGAAATGGCTAGCATGTAATATAAGTTTAAAAAAATGAGGTTGTAATGTGTTTATCTTCTACTGTGCCAAAGAGAGTTGGAAGTCAACTCCTTTTTTTTTTTTCTTCCTTTCCACCCCATATTTTCTCTTCTTCCCTTTTTCCTTCCCCTAGTTTTCCATTACTTTTTATTTTTCTTTGTATTTTATATTTTGATAAAATTAATAAAAAATTAATGAAAAAAAAATTCAGGCACTTAACAACCAGCAAGTACTTACGACAGTGGTTGCAGCATCCTGGGATCCTGGTTTCATTGTTTGTGACCTTCCCAGCTGTCTTCAAACAAGCAAAATCAATGGGGGAAGCCAGATTTGCTTAACAACAACATGATTCACTGAACAACTGGAGTGATTCACTTAACAGCCATGGCAAAAAAAGGATGTTAAATTGAGTGTGACTCACAACCACCACCTTGCTTAGCAACAGAAATAAATGCTGGTCTTAAATTAATTCTTAATTCTGGTCCACAAAGAAGAGGTGGTCAACCTGTCCCAAAGATGCTTTTTCACGAGGCGACTGGACTTTCTTGTTTTTCTTTCAAGACGTTTCGCTTCTCGTCCAAGAAGCTTCTTCAGCTGAAGAAACATCTTGAGTGAGAAGCGAAACGTCTTCAAAGAAAAACAAGAAAGTCCAGTTGCCTGGTGAAAAAAGCATCTTTGGGACAATCTATGACCTGGATGACTGAGAATCTCCATAGACAGGGGTTCAACCTATTTTCCAAAGCACCAAGGCAAGACAAGAAACAACTAATCAAGGAGAGAAGCAACCTAGAAATAAGGAGAAATTTCCTGACAGAACAATTATTCCATGGAATGGCTTGCCTGCAGAAGTTGTGAGTGCTCCATCACTGGACGCTTTTAAGAAGAGACTGGACAGCCACTTGTCTAGAATGGTACAGGGTCTCCTGCTTGAGTAGGGGTTGGACTGGAAGACCTCCAAGGTCCCTTCCAACTCTGTTATTCTGTTATTTTTGGTCATAAGTCAAGGACCCCTTGTAAACATTCATAGTGTTCTGCCTTTCACCATCAGCCTTAAAAGGGAAATGCTGACTCCCTGAATGTAGCTTATGCAATATGTAGATGCACCCTAAATATTTATTAAAATAAGGAGAGCAAATCCCTCCCATCTTTATGAATATTCATTCTGCTGCTTAATGGTTCCCTCTAGCATCGATTTGTGCTACTTCTTTACATTGGTATTTTGCCTGAAGTAAGGAAATAATTTCTCCCTGAATTTTCTCCCCCTCTGCAACACATTAAAAATTATCTGTCAGCTCCTTTTGCATTCAGTAATACAGAAATTATAGGAACACTTAGGACACCACTGTTTATGAAGGAGAATTTAGGGGGATGAAACTTAAAAAAAAAAATCCTAGATACAATTTTCCACTTAGTCATACAAACCTTTAGAAGGCAAAAAAAAATGTTGATGAACTTAAAAAAGGTGACGGGAGGCAAACATTGCTCTGGCAAAGCCAAAGGAAGTAAGTACATCCCCAGAAAGAAACTAAGTTCATGTAGTAACTGCCTCTATGTTCTTTTGAAATCCATAAACTTTCTAGTCCTGTCCCTCATGGTTACACCAACAGCCTCATTGACCTCATTAAGTACATAGTGTGTGATGGAATCTGGCACTGTTGGGACACGCTGGCTAAAAAGATAAATGCCATTTTAGATTGCATCAAGAGAAGTATGATTTCAAACTCATGAGAAGTATTATTTTTTTTATCTTCTTCTACATCCTTCAGGCCTCACCTGGAGTCCTTGATCATATTCTGGGCAACACATTTTAAGAAAGATTCAGAGAAACCAGAACAGGTGCTGAAAAAATGCAAAGAATTAGGTCTGAATGTGCTGAGTACTTATTGCTAGAGTCAGCAAATCTTTTCTATAACTTCCCAAGCCACCAAGGACAGGTTCTCTTTATCTTATTTGCCAGATATGAACAGACTATGTTAATTTTCCACTGAAATCGATGAAAAGTATTTAACTTTGGGGAATTGTGTCCTATCTTAATTGATTTTGGAGCTGACTTTCTCCTCATCCCTGACTTTCTCCTCATTGGTAGGGCAACTGATGCTTGCTCTCGAGCACATGGATGATCAATAGAAAAAAGATTAAACATCATTTCTTGAAATTCTAGGTCTTAATATTTAACCTCCTAGAAGCCTCATAAGGAATATTTGACAAAGGTGGCAGGGAATAGAACGGTTTGGAAAGGGTATTATGGTTCATTGCAGTCAGCCAGATGGATTTGGCATTTTGATCCACCTATCGAGTCCTTCCCAAGGACCTGGCAGATGTTGTTGTTTTATGGTGTTAAAGGTATCGTCGCAGGATGTCAGCTGTTCCAAGTAAAGCTGCCTTTTGCAATAGACTGATGATGATTTGGCCGATGCCAATGATGTTCAAGTGGTGCTCCAGATGTTTTGAGATTGCCCACAAGGCACCTTTCACTCTTGGTACTATCTTTGCTTTCTTTTGCCACAGTTGTTCTACTTCTATTTGCAAATCTTTGTATTTTGTTATCTTCTCCAGTTCTTTCTCTTCTAATCTGCTGTCTCCAGATATTATGTCTGAGTAATCTGTGGTGAGATTCACAGTCTAAGACTGGTGGAAAGTTAATAATTCAAGTCCTAACCAAGGATCTAAGAATTATTAACATAGTGTCTAAGAATGTAGGCAGTTCCAAGCAGACTGAAGGTGTAAACCTATGGTGTTCAGGTGCAATAAATTCAATATTTCCAGATATCGAGGGAGTTCTTCAGTATTGTTATGAGCGATCCAAGCATGATTGGTATCACAACACTTCTCTTTCCATAGGTGTTCAGTTTCAATCTACAAGGCTGGTATTTTGTAATTTTTTTCCAATTGCTTTTTTTCAAGCCTAGCATCATCCAGTATAGCAACATCAATGAACCAGATTTTCTTCTTTTTCAACGAATGTTATATCTGACATGTTATGAACAAGGCACTTCTCTATTTAGGTTTTAAAGTCCCATAAGATCTTAGTCCATTCATTTTCCAAAACCTTCTCAACTTGATGGTCCCAGTACATCCAACTCCAAACTTCTGCCAAAGTTTCCAATTATTATTGTTATGTACACAAAAATGTGAAGTCACAGCTGCCAATTCTTTAGCTGGTGTTGGCCTTATTTATTTATCATTGAAAACGGCTAATCAATGCAGGGTGATCATACACCAGAAAAATAACTCGGTTGACCTGACAACAAGATCATTATCAAGTTTTATTGCTTAGCAGAACTCAAGAAAAAAAAAGAGGAAGGGGAATCTGTGGGGGAAATCCAATCATGAATGAGGCAAAATTAATTTTGTAATCCAAGAGATTTATCCCAATGTTCATGGAAGTGTTGATCACGGATGTCTTGAAAATTTGTCCTCTGCTGGGTGGTTAAGATGCAGACAGTACAACACAATGCCTCCCATTTGTCTAATTAGATAAGAAAAACTATCCCACAGCTTCAGCCTTTAAGCAAGAGGGATGATCAGGGAGGACTGATCACCAGCATTAAGAGGTAGGCAGAAGTTCAAATATGGCCATAAAAAAAAGAAAATAGTAGGACACCCTTCTAAAACAATGCTTAGGGTATGCTTTCTTGGTCTCATTAAAGGAAATTGCAGCCATTCTGCATAGCAAAGCATTTTAAAAGTTCAAATGCACACCGGCATTACCCACAATGCTGAAGCGAGGCTTCATTTGCAATGTGCTTAATACATGATGCCATTGGTGAACCTCTGGCTGAGGGCCAATCTTTGTGTAACCAAATATAACTTTTCTCCGGTGCTTTTTAAATTAGAAAACAAAAAAGCAAGCTCAACATTTCATAGTGCAACATTCAAAACTGTCCTCTGATGCTAAATAGGTTTTATATGATTTGGCTCAATGGTGAAGATGCTGGGCTGGTCAGCTGGAAAGCCGGCAGCCTGGGTTCAAGACCGGAGCACTACATGACGGAGTGAGCTCCTGTCCTCACCTCAGCTCCTGCCAACCTAGCAGCTTGAAATGCGGGCACAGCAGCGCCTGCATTTTCTGCGTCGCATGAGAAAAGCACATCTTCCTTCCCCTGTCCTGACCACTTTCTACAGGGGGACAATCGAGAGCATCCTGTCATACAGCATCACAGTCTGGTTTGGAGGCATCACTGCTTCAGACAGGAAGGCGGTGCAGAGAGTGGTGAGAATGGCCGAAAAGATCATTGGCAGTTCCCTCCCTCCCATCCAGGACATAGCACAGAAGCGTTGCTTGAGCAGGGTCCGTAAGATTATCTGGGACACTACACATCCTCTTCACGACCTGTTTTCCTTGTTACCTTCTGGGAGGAGGCTTCGTGGTATCCGTAGCAGAACATCCAGATTCAGCCATAGTTTCATTCCATACAGCATTAACCTTGTGAACTCTCAAGCTTCCTCCTTCCATTATATATTCAAGATGGACAGTATTTAATATTTATTTGCTACGTATATGTAGGGATGTGGGTCTATACATATGTTGTTCATAGTATGTTTAGGTGTGTATCATGTATGCGGGCAACTAAATTTCATTTTTGATGTGTGCCGTTGTGCCCACAGTAAAAAAAAAAAAGACAATAAAGGTTATCTTATCTTAAAAAAAAGAAAGGTATAGTATAGGGCATGGGTCGGCCATCCGAAACGTCGGATGAGCCGCACGGACCCGTTTGGCCTAAAAAAAAAAAACCCTGGGAGCCGCGCGTTCGCGCATGCGCGCACGCCCGCGCATGCGCCCGGCCCCGTTCGCGCGCGCGCGCGCTGTTCACGCATGCACGAGCCGTTCGCGCATGCGCACAAGCCGTTCGCGCATGCGCGCCCGTTCGCGCATGCGCGCGCGCGCCCGTTCGCGCACGCGCACCCCCGCACGCGCACCCCCCGCACCCGCCCGCGCATGCGCACATGCGCTCGCCAAAATGGCGGAGGAGGCTCCGGAGCCGCAGGTAAGGCCTCAAAGAGCCGCATGCGGCTCCGGAGCCGCGGGTTGCCGACCCGTGGTATAGGGGGTACCTTGCTCAATAGTAGTAACTGTGAGAGGAATCTCGGAGTCCTAGTGGACAATCATTTAAATATGAGCCAGCAGTGTGCTGCAGCTGCCAAAAAAGCCAACACAGTGCTAGGCTGCATTAACACAGGGATAGAATCAAGATCACGCGAAGTATTAATACCACTTTACAATGCCTTGGTAAGGCCACGCTTGGAATACTGCATCCAGTTTTGGTCACCACGATGTAAAAAAGATGTTGAGACTCTAGAAAGAGTACAGAGAAGAGCAACAAAGATGATTAGGGGACTGGAGGCTAAAACATATAAGGAAAGGTTGATGGAATTGGGTATGTCTAGTTTAATGAAGAAAAGGACAAGGGGGGACATGATAGCAGTGTTCCAATATCTCAGGTGCTGCCACAAAGAAGAGGGAGTCAAGCTATTCTCCAAAGCGCCTGAAGGACAAGAAGCAACGGATGGAAACTAATCAAGGAGAGAAGCAACCTAGAACTAAGGAGAAATTTCCTGACAGTTAGAACAATTAACCAGTGGAACAACCTGCCTCCAGAAGCGGTGAATGCTCCAACACTGGAAGTTTTTAAGAAGAGACTGGACAGCCATTTGTCCGAAATGGTATAGGGTTTCCTGCCTGAGCAGGGGGTTGGACTAGATGACCTCCAAGGTCCCTTCCAACTTTATTATTATTAAAGCATGTAAATGCGAGTAGATAAATAGTGGCAAGGTAACAGGGCTCAGTGATGTCATGCTGGTCACATGACCACGAAAATGTCTTTGGACAGCGTTGGCTCAATGGCCTTGAAACAGAGATGAGCACTGCCCCCTCCCAAAGCCGGCAACGACTAGCTGAGTAAAATCCGCAGGGACTCCTTTTCTTTTTACTTCCTAGTCCTAAGACCCACTGCATTGAGACAACTACAATTTACTCAACCGTTCCTCTTTCTTGTCCCTTCGTATTGTTTAATTGCATTTTTTTTCTTGCAAAGTTATAAATAAACTAATTGGCCAAATAATTTTGCTCTAAATTAGAGGTGTAAAATACACAATCTAGGGCTCTGAATTGCACTGTGACTCCCCCTCCAAAATCTCTGGGAGCAGCCCCCAAGGACAATTCAAAGTTTATTGCCAAATTTCTTTTTTTTTTTTTTATTGTGTCCAAAGGGTCAAATCATTAAATCCATGAAAAGATCTCTCACTGATGGTTTTTCATCCAGTCTGCTGAGAGATAATTATATTTAAATTGGAGTTAAATTAAATCAGGTTTTGTTCTACTCTCTCCTGTCTTGGGAATATGGCACATAATTCAAAGGCCAAGTGAATGAAAACATTGGTGAAAACATTTGTATATCCTTGCCTTGAACTAAATCAGCTTGCTATCCTCATATTGTATCTCAAAACAGCCAATTGCAGTGTTCAGCCAGAGCAGGGGTAGGCAACCTTGGCTCTTTTATGACTCGTGGACTTCAACTCCCAGAATTCCTGAGCCAGCCATGCTGGCTCAGGAATTCTGGGAATTGAAGTCCACGAGTCATAAAAGAGCCAAGGTTGCCTACCCCTGAGCCAGAGTAACCCTAGTACAGATCGTCCTTCCTTAACAACCACAGTTGGGACTGGCAACTTGGTGCTCTCTAAGCTTGGCTTTTTTCTTGCAGATGTTTCATTACCCAACTAGGTAACATCATCAGTACTAGAGGAGGTATGGTAGAACAAGCACAGGTTTGATGGAAGGGGAGGTTCCATGGGAAATCAGCTGAAAGAATTGGAGCCAAATTGGAGCCTCCACAGCATAGAAAGAATTCAGGACCATTCAGGACAAGTGGACAGCCACTTGTCTGGAATGTATAGGGTCTCCTGCTTGTGCAGGGGATTGGATTAGAACAGGGGTCCCCAACCTCCGGGCTGCGGCCCACTACCGGGCCTTGAGCCTTTCAGGAGAGGGGGTGCTTCTGCACGAGGGGCGGGCAAGTGCGAGCACATGTGTCCGCGCTCGCCTGCCCCTCGCACAGAAGCATTCCCTCTTCCCCCCACCCACCCACTGCTGGTCTGCAAAGCTGGGAAGATTGGGGAACTCTACCCTAGAAGACTTCCAAAGTCCCTTCCAACTCTGTTATTCTGTTATTTGCCAACATGGAAGATATAATTTCAGACCACCTCAACATGTCCTATGTTGCCTTTAAGCAGGGTTTAGGGGCAGAATAAGAGGGGGAAACACTTCAAACCCACTTCTGGATGATGGGTGATGGGAGCATCAAATCTGAACACTGATCTGCCTGAATTCTTTCTCTGCTCTAACTGGTTGTTCAGAATATGCATGCCATCTTCGTTCTTTGATCTCCTGCAATTTAAACTTTGTTTGCTTTCTATTCCCTGACATCTTATGTCACTTAAATAAAATCTTGTGGGTGCTTGAAAGAATCACAGAAGCTATAATAATAATAATAATAATAATAATAATAATAATAATAATAATAATAACAATAACAATAACAATAATAATAACAATAATTAATAATAATAACAACAACAACAACAACAATAATATAATAATAATAATAATAATAATAATAATAATAATAATAATAATAATAATAATAATAATAATAATAATAATAATAATAATAATAATAATAAAGTTGGAAGGGACCTTGGAGGTCATCTAGTCCAACCCCCTGCTCAGGCAAGAAACCCTATACCATTTCAGACAAATGGCTGTCTAGTCTCTTCTTAAAAACTTCCAATGTTGGAGCATTCACCGCTTCTGGAGGCAGGTTGTTCTTTAGCTTCCCTCTCCCCCTTTCTAGTCTTGTATATTTTCTCAATGGCAAGGATGCCGTATATTTCTCAAGATGCTCGCCTTCAGGGAAAATGTTATATATTGCGAAGACGGTCACCCCATTATCTCTTACAATGCAGGACATTTTCTTTGTTCACAGTTGTTGGTGAAAAGAGGAAAAATCAGAAGAGCAGGCTGGAAAAAAAAATCTAATAGTTTTTAAAGAACCCGCAAGGTTAGAAAAATAGAGAAAATAAAAAGAAATTACCAGAAAGACTGATTCATGTGATTTTCATCTGAAATTAACTGTAGGATGAAGTAACAACGTGATAGATGAATGGTGCATCATACAGCTATTACACCAAGAGCCATTCCCTGATTACAATGGTATAGAAATAGGCTATATAAACGCTAGATTTATTTAAAAAATAAACACAACAGAGGTTTAAACATAAAATGTTTATGTATGAAGGTTTATCACACTTTCCCCATAGCAATAGAAATCTGTAACATCTAACATTGGTAAAAAAAAGATGTTGAGACTCTAGAAAGAGTACAGAGAAGAACAACAAAGATGATCAGGGGACTGGAGGCTAAAACATATAAGGAACAGTTGCTGGAATTGGGTATGTCTAGTCTAATGAAGAGAAGGACGAGGGGGGACATGATAGCAGTGTTCCAATATCTCAGGGGCTGCCACAAAGAAGAGGAAGTCAAGCTATTCTCCAAAACACCTGAAGGCAGGACAAGAAGCAACGGATGGAAACTAACCAAGGAGAGAAGCAACCTAGAACTAAGGAGAAATTTCCTGACAGTGGAAGAACCTGCCTCCAGAAGTTGTGGGTGCTCCAACACTGGAAGTTTTTAGGAAGAGACTGGACAGCCATTTGTCTGAAACGGTATAGGGTTTTCTGCCTGAGCAGGGGGTTGGACTAGATGACCTCCAAGATCCCTTCCAACTTTATTTATTTATTATTATTAGTAGTAGTATTTAGTAGTATTTGTATTTGTATTTATTAGTATATATTAGTATTAGTAGTGTTAGTGTTAGTGTTAGTATTGTGTGATGAAGCATAGGCTTTACAAGCAAAGAGACAACAATTCCATTTCTGACAATGTGTGTTAGTGAGGGTGAAGGTTCGTCCTCAGAGCTTGTGGGTTGGTTTCCAAATGTTTCTTTACCGGGCTGGGTAACGAAATGTTCAGAAACCAACCCACAAGCTCGAAGAACGAACCTTCACCTTCAAAACCCACAGCCGAGCTACGAATCTTTGACACTATCGCAAACTGCGTGTTTCTTTAGATTGAGCTAGGCTGCCGACAATATCGGCTTTGAAAAGCTGTTCTGTCTGAAGGAAGACAAGGCTGGGTGAGGAGAGAAGCGGCTTCATGCTTTAGGTTTCTCACCCAGTCAGCTGTAGTTACAGGTAGTCCTCGACTTATGACCACAATTGAGCCCGAGATTTCTGCTGCTAAGCGAGACAGTTGTTCCTTGAGTTTTGCCCCATTTTAACGCCTTTCTTGCCCTGGTTGTTAAGTGAATCACTGCAGTTGCAAAGTCAGTAACATGGTCGTAAAATGAATCTGGCTTCCCCATTGACTTGGCTTGTCGGAAGGTCGCAAAAGGTGGTCCCCATAACGCGGGGACATTGCAACCGTCATAAATAGGAGTCAATTGCCAAGCATCTGAATTTTGATGACATGACCGTGGAAATGTTGCCACGGTCGTAAATGTGGAAAATGGTCATAACTCACTTTTTTTCAGTGCTGTTGTAACTTTGAACAGCCACTAAACGAACTGTTGTAAGCCGAGAACTACCTGTATATCTCTGAGTGGAGGGCCATAAGCCTCATCACTTGCTTGTTATGGATTTGATGGAGAGAAACCATTGTTGGAGACTGAATGCTTGGCCAAGATTGACTTCTAGCCGGAAATTACAGGTCTGCTTTCTGAGCTATAGGAAGAAGACATCAAGGAACATTGTTTAAAGTGTCCAAGCAAACATAGGACCCAAAAATCAATAATCCAGGCTCACTACAATATTTATTTATTTAGCAGCCTGCACTGGAGAAAATCCCTCCAAAAAATAGCGGGGGGGGGGAGACTCCTAAAGGTGAAAGGATGCGCTCATATTTATACATTTCAGGAAAGGAGGAGAAAGGGATGCATTCATACATATGAATAGGAATTAGATGACGTAAGCATAGATATTCGTGGTGGTGCAGTGGTTAGAATGCAGTACTGCAGTACTGCAGGCTAATTCTGCTGACTGCCAACTGCCAGTAGTTCAGCAATAGCAATAGCAATAGCACTTAAACTTATATACCACTTCACAGTGCTTTACAGCCTTCTCTAAGTGGTTTACAGAGTCAGCATATGGCCCCCAACAATCTGGGCCCTCATTTTACCAACCTCGGAAGGATGGAAGGCTGAGTCAACCTTGGGCCGGTCGGGATCGAACTGCTGGCAGTCGGCAGAATTAGCTTGCAATACTGCATTTTAATCATGCACCACAACAGCTCTGAGTCTCACTGGCTCAAGGTTGACTCAGCCTTCCATCCTTCCGAGGTCAGTAAAATGAGCGCCCAGAATGGTGGGGGCATTATGCTGAGTCTGTAAACAATTTACAGAGGGCTGTAAAGCATTGTGAAGCAGTATTATAAGTGTAAGTACTATTGCTATTCATAATTAGCAAATGTCTCCGACCTTCTGTTGGGACTGTCAAGCACCCGGAAATCAGGAAATCCAGGCAGTTTAAATGAATATAAAGGTATGTTGCAAGCTTAAGCTTTCTATAAAAATCTGAACTACTAATGGTCAAAGCAAAGGCAGTAGATAAGAGTCAAAGGAATTCAAAGTGGGCTGGACTTAGATCTGTTGTGGGCATGAAGGGACTCAAGACTGATGATGCATTTGACCCCTCCCTTGGGCTCAGCCTGGTCATCTCCTACAGTTACTGTCTTCAAATATACATACATACATACATACATACAGACAGACAGACAGACAGACAGACAGACAGACATATGATAGATAGATAGATAGATAGATAGATAGATAGATAGATGGATAGGGATAGGGATAGGGATAGGGATAGGGATAGGGATAGGGATAGGGATAGGGATAGGGATAGGGATGGATGGATGGATAGATAGATAGATAGATAGATAGATAGATAGATAGATAGATAGATAGATAGATAGATAGATAGATAGATAGATAGATAGATAGATAGATAGATAGATAGATAGATAGATAGATAGATAGATGTGTCAATAAAAAGAAACAAAGTGAGCACTTCAAGTTTGCTCCAATTAGCCCAGATTCCTTCTATGTTTCTATTCCTCCACTCCTCCAAGAATTTGTTTTCTTCACAAAAGACCGGGCCAATGTTATTGCAGTAGACGGGAGATGGTTTTAGCCAAAATAAAAAGGATGACCAGAGAGAGACCAAAGGAAGATATTGGCCTCACACATTGGAGAAGCATTTGGTCCTCTGTTCATCCTTCTGCTACATCAAAGTTCACAGACTGTAGAATCTCTTTTTGTGCAAGAGATAGCACACTTCCCCTCTCTTTTGTTTGTTCACATATATAAGAAAAGAAAAGTTCCTTTCAGTGGCAAAAGGAGAATTTCAACCACACAAAAAAAATCCATTTCATAAAAAACTAAAAGTCTTGCTGATTCCGGTCAATAGCCAATTAGTCCAACATTTTGTGTCAGGAGCTAGCATACAGCCATCAAGATTAGTAGCTATTGACATCCCACAATTCGGTCTGAATTCATCCAGTCCCCCTTTAACAACACCAAACAGCACTGAATTCCAATTTAATTCTGTTTTTCATAAAGGAGGACTTCATCAGATTGGTTACACATAATGAAGGTGATGATGGTGCTGGTGAAGAGGATGAAAGCTATTGCAAAAACTGCTCTCACTGGTACTTTGCAAATACTGTCTTATTTCAAGGGGACGGGGAAATGTCCATTTAGTATGCAGAGCAATTAGGAGCTGTAAATTATACTTGCAAAGCGTGAGGCTGGAAAAATGAAGATGGTTTTAATGTGTTTTAGCGATACTCTGCAGAAAATAGGGGGGATTGGAAAGCTCTCTTGCACTACCACTTTTAATCAAATCCTTTCAACCCTTAGACGTATCCCATAATGAGCCATTCGTTTCAATGGGAGATTCCAAGTTCTAACACCGTGAGACAGGGAGAAAAACTGGATCCATGTTTTCTATTTGCTGCCTATCTGCAAACCATCCGCATATCCATATTCGGCAGTTTCCTTACCTAGATATTGCAAAAAATGTTTTCTTAAACACTGAAAATTCCTATAGGGCATTTCCTAGGGGGCACCTAGTGCATACAGTGATTTTTCCCTGGATTTTTAGTACTCTCTATCTATGATCATGCAAATTAACTCTATGGTGAGAGCCTGTGCTAAAATTAGACAGGGGAATATGTTGAAGGTGCTACGATGAGTTTATGAATGTGTGTCTGCGTTTCATATGCACATCCGGATTCTGTCTATACCAAATAAGCCCTGGTTTTGGCTGATACGTGGGCATGCAAGGAGTTTTGTTCGTGTGAGTAATCCCTTTTAATGTGAGACTGCTTTTTGGATGCCAAAGTCATTTGCATCATCGCTGCTTAAGATCTGGAGATCGTCTCTGCCATCTGTATTTGTAATATTTGTCTAATCCAGCCTTTTAGATTCCATAAATAGGCTTCGTTCTCTGTGCAATGTCACTGATCAAGAGAGAAAAATTCGGCTTGACAGATGCTTGTATAAACCTGGGTTGTCCCAGGAGTAACTACCTTAATATCAGACCATCAAGCAGTAAACAATACCCCAATCCAAGAACCACCAAAAACATTGCCACCAACATAGTAGGGCAAGCCACTTGTATATAAACAGAGAGCAAGTCCCATTCCCTTCTAGCACTGATGACGTTACCTAGTTGGGTAACTAAACGTCTGCAAGAAAACAACCAATTCAGAAAGCCCCAAGGAGCCTACAATAACCACCTTATCAGGTGCTCTCATTCAATACATGGGCATGTAGAATTTAACACCGAACCCCTAAACTTTATGAGATTAAAATTTTAATAACTGGAATGTTTGTTTGTTTTTTCTGATGTCATGCTTGGATTCCCCAGATCACTGTAATACCGGTAGCTCTTGTTACACTTGAACCATCCTTATGTCATGGAGAAGAGAGACTGGTCAAGCTTTAATTTGGTCCCACCCTCTTTATTTGTCATAATGACAATGGCATTTTGTCACTATTTTTCAATATATCATCTGGGAAATAATTTTATTTTCAGTGATGAGTTTTATGCTACTTTCTAGTAAGAGTTTACCTTTTTGTCTTTAGAAAGCTCATTGACTGACACCTCCCTTGCTTCAAGTTTATCTTTCAAGTGCTCCTTACAACATCATATCTCCAGCAATTCTGAAATTAAATATTAATACAATTGACATACACCTGGTCAAGAAATGTGATTGTGGAAACACCATCAGGGTCTGAACTTGAGTAATTGGCTTTAGTCTTGATGTTAGTCAACATCTTTACATTCCAGAATGTGGTCCTACAAACAGACATTTGAATAAGTTGGGGCACAAATTATATAGGGAGAGAAAGGTCAACAGTCTACAGTACCCTTCTCTCTGGGAATTAATCCCATTGAAATAAATGAGACATTACTGAATAGACCAGACATTTCTGAATAAATGTAGGACTTCTTAAAAAGAACTAGCAAGTTGTTCCCCCTTGGTGGGGCCATGGAGTGTAAAAATGGTTCAAATGCTGATTCCAATCAGTTAAAAATATCTACTCAGGAAGAATAATGGAGCACAATCAGTAAAGTCAACAGCTTAGATATGATTGAGAACTGTATAACCTCCGTGAAAAACCTAAGGCATATTTTTCATTGCTGTTTTCTTCGGCACTTTCTATTTCCTCTTTCCTCTTTGCAAAAGGCATATTTACTCAATTCATATGGTTACACTTACAAGACGAAATAGTAGATCTATACTCTCTGCTCCAGATTTGCCATTGCATAAGATATTTTTTCCCCCAAAAAATATTGCTTTTAAAATAATAATAGAAAAAAAGCAAAAGGAATGAAACCCAAAAATGCATGCATTATTTAAAAACATACATAGCAAGTGTTTAAAAATAGTTGAAAAAGATATAACAGAAAAAATAAAGCTTAGAGCATACCATGTTGTTAGAAGAATAAACAGTTGTAGTTCTATATATAATTAACTATTTAAATATGTGTGCATGTGTGTGTATAACATTTATTTGACTACCATTCTTTTTTTAACCTACTGTACTTTGTATAATTGAGTCCCATATTTCATTATATTTATCCATACAAGTCTACATCTATAGGCAATCTGCTCAGAATATATACTATAGACACTATATATATATGCTCGTAAATATAATCAGGTCTCCAATCTATTGAGTGAAAGGGGCCATACATTTATCTTTCCAATGCTGCAATATTAGTCATTTAGCTATAATAAGGGCACAGAAAATCCATTTACATTGTCCAGTTGTCAAATTTTGTGCATTAGAGTTGTAATTCAATCTCTGAAAATGTATGTTCTGTTGCAGAGCGATATTTATATAGTCCACCTTTTTCTTCCAAAACTTAGTAACAAGTGTTTCTTAACTTTGGTGACTTTCAAATGGGTGGACTTCACCTCCCAGAATTTCCCAGCCAGCTTTGCTTTGAGTTGAAGTCCACCCATTTTAAAGTCACCAAGACTGAGAAACACAGACCTAGGACATTGTTTAAAATATACGTTTTAAATAAGCACTGTCCTTATTACATCCCTAACAAAGTGCTTTTCTGCGCAATATAATGGACTCCAATAAATTCTAAATATTATTTCTTGTTGTATAAGTCAGGGCTTTTCAACCAGTGGTACGGGTACCACCTGTGGTACATTGGCACCTGGCAGGTGGTACGCGACCATCCTAGAAAAGTGGTAGTGGGGGAGGGGAATGAGCTGAACCGATGACAGCACCGCACAAGCCTGAGCGAGAGATGGCTGGAGCTGCAGGGCTGTCAGGGCTCAGCGGAAGCGCCAGGATCAATGCCGGTTTCCAGCTTATCGGCGCTTCTTCGGGGCTGTCAGGGCTCAGTGGAAGCACCAGGATCAGCGCCAGGCTCCAGCTGGAGCTCGGCACTGATCCTGGCGCTTCTGCTGAGTCCAGAAGAAGCACTTCTGCTGAGTCCAGAAGAAGCGCCGATCAGCTGGAATGTTGCAGCATCTCCAGGGTCTTGTGAAGTGATTCATATTTATGACGGTCACAGTGTCCCAGGGTCATGTGAAGTGACCAAAACCTGCTGCAACCACCCAGCAGACGGGGGGAATAAAAACCAAACACCCCTCCCACCCCACCCCCGCTGCCAATCCTCAACAGAAATGCTCACAACAATGAAAACCTTGGACAGGAGGAAGAGCGCCGCCAGGCGGGCAGGCAGGTGTCTTGCTCGGCTGTGGCTTGGGGGGGGCACCTTTTTCAGTGCCATTGTAACTTCGAACAGTCACTAAGCGAACTGTTGTAAGTCGAGGACTACCTGTACTTTATCACTTTTTTCCTTTTTTTTTTTTTGATCATCAAGTTTTTGACACCTTACTAGGCGACTGGTGGTATTCGGATGTTGCCATAACCTAAAAGTGGTACAATGGGTGAAAAGGTTGAAAAGCCCTGGTATAAGTCGTAGGCCAGAGGTCTCCAACCTTGGCAACTTTAAGACTTGTGGACTTCAACTCCCAGAATTCCTCAGCAAGCCATGTTGAAGTCCATAAGTCTTAAAATTGCCAAGGCTGGACATCCCCACCCTACGTATTCAAAGCAATAGCTAAGGATTTTTTAAAGCAACTTTCCAGAAGCCCATGAAAAGAAGCATTTTTGGTTCTTTTTAAAAAAAATATTGTTGTAATATTTAATCCTGATGGGAGTCTATTCCAAGCAAGGATAAATAAAAACAGGGGGGGAGGGGAAAGTTGGTTCCCAAGTTCCAAATCGATTTTTTTTTTCATTCTCACAAAGCTTTGGCATGAGCTCAAAAATATTGAACAGGGAGGAGAAGAAAATTTCTAAGAGAATAAAACTTGCCATGTCCTAAAGCTAAATGAGGACAGAATATCCTCAGGAACAGGGGAAATTTTGGACTGGGTATGGAGAAGGGAGGGAAAAAAAAAACTGGGTGGGAGGCATATAAAATGAAATAACTGAAGCAAGATGGAAGAAAAAACATAGAAAATATAAAGCAAAAGTGGACAACTACTTTTGCTTTATACGTTTGATGGTATTTCTGCTCCCATTAGCTGGAGTCAGAACAGTCAATCCATGGAATTAGGAATATTTTGCAGCAGAAAACACCTGAAGGGGGAAAACATAGAATCATAGAACTCAGATAGTCTTCTACTCCAATCCCAGATGGGAGAGGCAGAGAGCTTATGCCATCCTGGTCAAATGGTTGCCCAGTCTGTTTCTGAAAGCCTCCAGCAATGGATAAATGTCTGTGGAGATTCTCAGTCATCCAGATCATAGTTGTCTCAAAGGTACTTTTTTCTTCCAAAGGCAACCGGACGGAGCACCCACAACTTCAGGAGGAAAGCTACCGGTATTCCATTGATTAATTGTTCTCACTTTCAGAATTCCCCCCCCCCCTTAATTTTAGTTTAGATCTCTCTTTAACAAGCTTCCTCCCATTACTTCTTGTCTGGTGCTTTGGAGAATAAGTCAACCTCTTTCTTCTCTCTGTCAGGCCCTTAAGTACTGGAAGAGAGTTAGCCTGTTTCCCCTCTAATCCTTCTCTTCAGTAGTCTGGCTCTCTCCGTCGTTCATTATACAGTTTAGCCTCCAGGTCTTTGTCCTCTTTGTTGCTCTTCTCTGCACACTTCTTGAGTCTCAGCATCCAGTCAACTCCTACTATAAATGCAGTTGCATTTTCACTTGATTTCTCCCAAGCCAGCATTCACACACCAATTTGCCCTCTTGCCTGTTGGCACCCATCCGTGCATTCATTTGGTCAAAAAAAGAATTGCTGAGCCTCACTGATTATTACAGGAGTTACTTGTCCACAATTTGAATTAAGTAATTATTCTCAGCCGTAAGAGCTTGGAGCATGCATGCTGAAATGGAAATATGTATCTGAGTGCACATTCAAGAGGGCTACTTGAGAATTTAATCTCTGAAATCTCTCATTTAACTCATTTGCTGAAGCGAAGGCACAAGTGTATTTAAAAATATTTCCATTATTTGTTACTTAACACTCTTCAAGCCCTCAAACACATGCACGCACACGTACACGCACACAAAAATGTAATATTTAATGTTACTTAATGTTCATCTCAATGAGTAATAAGGTGCAGCTTCATTAAAATATTTCTATCATATTCCACACTTAACGTGTGTAAATACTTTATCGAATGTTCTAATTTAAAAGGTCTGAATGTGTTTGCACTTTGTTTTCACTCAGTTCAAAATGTTGATGCGTGCAATTATGCTCTTCTAATGTTAAAAAGCATTAAGATATCTGCAGTTGGCTCTATGGTATAGTATAGTCCTCGACTTACGACCACAATTAAGCCTAAAATTTCTGTTATTAAGTGAGACATTTGTTAAGTGAATTTTGCCCCATTCTAGACCTTTCTTGCCACAGTAGTTAAATTAACTGCAGTTGTTAAGTTAGTGACACGGTTGTTAAGTGAATCTGGCTTCCCCATTGACTTTGCTTGTCAGAAGGTCGCAAAAGAGGTTCATGGGGCCCCTGGACTGTCATAAATATGAGTCAATTGCTAAGCAGCTGGATTTTGATCACATGACCACAGGCATACTGCAATGGTTGTAAGTGTGAAAAACAGTCATAAGTAAAGAAAGAGTACAGAGAAGAGCAACAAAGATGATTAGGGGACTGGAGGCTAAAACATATAAGGAACAGTTGCTAGAATTGGGTATGTCTAGTTTAATGAAGAGAAGGACGAGGGGGGACATGATAGCAGTGTTCCAATATCTCAGGGGCTGCCCCAAAGAAGAGGGAGTGAAGCTATTATCCAAGGCGCCTGAGGGCAGGACAAGAAGCAACAGATGGAAACTAATCAAGGAGAGAAGCAACCTAGAACTAAGGAGAAACTTCCTGACAGTTAGAACAATTAACCAGTGGAACAACCTGCCTCCAGGGGCAGTGAGTGCTCCAACACTGGAAGTTTTTAAGAAGAGACTGGACAGCCATTTGTCCGAAATGGTATAGGGTTTCCTGCCTGAGCAGGGGGTTGGACTTGATGACCTCCAAGGTTCCTTCCAACTTTATTATTATTATTATTATTAACTTTTTCAGTGCCATTGTAACTTCAAATGGTCACTAAACAAAATGGTTATATGTTAAGGACTACCTGTATAGACATGCCTTTCTATCATTAATGATTATAATACTTTTTTTTCCCTACAACATAAGAAATACAACTCTGAACATTCATGACAATTACCAATTCAGCACAGTTTAGTGTTTTCCAGATATGTTGGACTTAAGTTGCTTATCCCTACAATATTCATCCAGCAGCTTCCTGGTGGTGGGTAACAGCAGATTATTTATTTCTGCCTTGTATCTTTCCATTCAGACCCTCTTTCCCAAATAGCTCTGCCTGAACTAAGAACTCCTTTAAATTGCCCATCTGAGAATTAACTTCAGTTTGTCAAATAGTAATAGCTCCTGGTTGACACAGTTACATCTTAACCTGCATATTTATTTCCTCACCTCTGCTGGAAGCAGGAATGGCGTTCTTTGTGCAGATCTTCTTGTAGGGTTGTTTTCTGTAGAAAATATATGCAACAGGATGAGAAAAGTACTGCCTGGTTTAAGAAACTAGAGATGAAGTCCAAACTCTCCATTTTTAGGAATTGGAAACTATAACAAGAGGGGGGAAATCAGTTTTATTTTGAACATGCCTCCATTTTGTTTAGGTGTTATTTCTGACTGATGGATAGCAAGTGGCCATCAGGGCTTCCACGGAGTAGCTGTGTATCACACGTGGCATCACTTTCTAATCTCCTAGAATACTTTTTTTCTAAGACCCAGAAAGTCCCCTTCCCAATCCCAAGGCCATAGTTGATTGTTTGTTTGTTTGTTTGTTTGTTTATGTTTCATACTTCTTAACCCAAATGATAAAACTGTGTCTGAAATGGTATAGGGTTTCCTGCCTGAGCAGGGGGGTGGACTAGTCACTAGAAGACCTCAAAGGTCCCTTCCAACTCTATTATTGTTATTGTTATTGTATCACTTATTTTGGCCATGTCATGTGGAGAAAGCAATTATGTTTGAAAGAGTTAGCAGTAAAAGGAAACCAGGCCATCAAAGAATAGGGTTGGGGATGGATAAATCTGACATCAGCCAGAGCATAGACAAACTCAAAGAAATAGTGCAGGAGCAGAAGATATCAAGAGACCTGGCTCATGGAATCACCAAATGTTGAACATGACTGAATGGATAACATCATCATCAACATGATCTCTTAATCGCCCGTCTCTCTCAGAGAGAGAATCTGAGTGATGTACAGTTTAATCAATAAAATTAAACATTAAAATCAGAACAATTTAGGATTAAAAAATTTTTTAATTATAAAACAACATTATAAAAAATTCAAAAGATGAAGAATTCTAAGATGAGGGATGAGCATTTGTTAGTAGAGGCGAGGTGAGGGGTTCTCATAAAGGCCCCCATGCTTATGCTGTTCTTCTGTGCATTGCAGATGTGGCGTGTTCCTTAAAAATCTTTACCTGCTGGAAAACATGGTTCTAGGGGAATATCTAAATAGTTTGAATAAATTCAACACATTCTTCATTATGTTAGAGCTTGTGACAGTACATGGGTCTGTTCCAGTGATACAGATGCAATTCATTCTGACAGCATTATTGATGTAAACATCCTTCTCTTCTTGACCAGAATTTTGAATTGGAGGCCATATTGACTAAGAATTTTAGATTTGTTTCAGTCTTTACAAACTTGAGGAGAACAGTTTGGGGAAACTTTATATAAACTGTGTAGTGTATGAACCGGAACTTTTATATAATATAATCAATGTCTGTCATAAAGAAAGCATTGCAATCCTCTAATGACACTGAAGGAAGAAGAAATTTAAAACAGACTATAGAGTTTGCATAGTGACTCTGTGAAAATCATTGCTATGTGGTGTAATAATGACCCCATAAGCTTGGATTATTTTAAACATTGGAAAAACCAAAGAGATCATTGTCGATTTCAGAAAAGGCAGGTACAGCCATACTCCTCTATGTATTAATGATTCACCTGTGGAGATGGTTACCAGCATCAAATTCCTGGGTGTGCAGCTAACAAGTAGGCTGGCTTGGTTGCTCAACTGTGAGACACTGGTGAAGCAGGCACAGCAGCGCCTGCATTTTCTGTGTCGCATGAGAAAAGCACATCTTCCTTCCCCCATCCTTACCACTTTCTACAGAGGGACGATCGAGAGCATCCTGTCATACAGCATCACAGTCTGGTTTAGAAGCATCACTGCTTCAGACAGGAAGGCGGTGCAGAGAGTGGTGAGGATGGCAGAAAAGATCATTGGCAGTTCCCTCCCTTCCATCCAGGACATAGCACAGAAGCGTTGCTTGAGCAGGGTCTGCAAGATTGTCTCAGATGCTACACACCCTCTCCACGACCTGTTTTCCTTGTTACCTTCTGGGAGGAGGGGGCTTCGTGATATCCGAAGCAGAACATCCAAATTCAGTCAATTTTGCTCCATACAGTATTAACCTTGGGAACTCTAAAGCTTCCTCCTTCCGTTATGTATTCAAGATGGACAGTGATTAATATTTATATTATACTTATATGTAAGGGTGTAGGTCTATACATATGTTGTATATAGTGTGTTTAAATGTGTGCTATGTATGTGTACACTTTGAGAGGAAGCAACTAAATTTCATTTTTAATGTGTGCCGTTGTGCCTACAGTAAAAAATGACAATAAAGGTTATCTATCTATCTATCTATCTATCTATCTATCTATCTATCTATCTATCTATCTATCTATCTATCTATCTATCTACCTCTACCTACCTATCTACCTATCTATCTATCTATCTATCTATCTATCTATCTATCTATCTATCTATCTATCTATCTATCTATCTATCTATCTATCTACCTCTACCTACCTACCTATCTATCTATCTATCTATCTATCTATCTATTTATCTATCTATCTATCTATCTATCTATCTATCTATCTATCTATCTATCTATCTATCTATCTATCTATCTATCTATCTATCTATCTATCTATCTATCTATCTATCTATCTATCTGTCAATCTATCTATCTACCTACCTATCTATCTATCTATCTGTCAATCTTTCTATCTGTCCATCTATCTATCTGTCTGTCTGTCTGTCTGTCTGTCTATCTATCTATTTTAAATGGGGATTGGGTAATCAAAGGCAAGCAAGGGATATTAGGTTGAAATTAAAGGTTACTCTGGGATTGCAGAGATGACCTTGAAGAGGGGCAATTACTAAAACACAAAGAAGACGGGGTCAACCTATTTTCCAAAGCACCAGAAGGCAATACAAGAAGCAATGGATGGAAACTAATCAAGAAGTGAAGCTACCTAGAACTAAGTAGAAATTTCCTGAGAGTGAAAACAATTACCCAATGGAACAGCTTGCCCTCAGAAGTTGTGGGTGCTCCATCACTGGAGGCTTTTAAAAAGAAACTAGACAACCATTTGTCTGAAATAGTATAAGGTCTCCTTCTTGAGCAGGAGGTTGGACTAGAAGGCCTCCAAGGTCCCTTCCAGCTCTGTTATTCTGCTATGTAACTGATATATTTAAATGCCCAGCATATGTTACATGTCTCATGGAACTTAAGATGCGGAGAGTATCCTAAAACCGTCCAAAGGTGGGCATTTTCTTCAGGAGTAGACATCTATCAAAATTGGTATAGAATTATTGAGAGATGAAGCTGTTAATCCTTTCCCCCATCTTGACAATGTAATGGTCTCTTGGACAATGGATGTGAATGATCCATGGGATGGATGGCTAATAAATGTAATGATAAATAAAAAAATGTCACTGCAAGCATTTTTCCCCCTTTGGCTTGCATTCCATGCTGATTCATTCTTTTCTTTAATGTTTAATTCAGATTCGTTCAGATAAAGACAGTGAGATCCATATAAGATACAGCATCACAGGGGTGGGAGCTGACCAGCCACCTATGGAAGTCTTCAACATTGACCCCGTGTCAGGGAGAATGTACGTGACCCGTCCAATGGACAGAGAAGAAAGAGCATCCTACCATGTAAGTTTGTACTTCTCTTCTTATGTTTATTTTTCCCATCCTTCCTTCCCTTCCTCCCTCCCTTCCTTCTCTGGCAATTTCAAGCACATCACAGTCATAAGTAAACACTGAATGCAAAGTTCTGAAGGTCTAGAAATTCTATAATAAGAAATTCTGTATAGATATACATATATGCACACACTTCCATGATGAATGAATAACCGTAAAGGTATCTGTAATACATAGACAAAATTGTGTACATGTGTTTATGTATGTATGCTAGTACATTTATTTCAGATCAGTTCAATTCGGATCAGCCCAGATGATCGAAGAGAAGAATAATTTGAATTTGAACACTTCCAAGTCCACGAAAGCAAACATATATCTGTGTTGATAGTCAGAGATAGAGCCTCTGAATCCAATTAAATGGGGGAAGTAGACTTCCTGAACTTAACCAAATTACAACAAGCGGCAATAAAGGCAGAACAGGAGAAGGGTCAAAGATAAATGTATCTTTGAACATATCATAAATGCCAAAGATGAATATATCAAAAGTTCCAGTATCTGAGGGGCTGCCACAAGGCAGAGGGGGCCAGGTTGTTCACCAAAGCACCAGAGGGAAGGACGAGAAACAATGGTTAGAAACTGATCAAAGAGAGAAGCAACCTTGAATTAAGGAGAAACTTCCTGACAGTGAGGACAATCAACCAGTGGAACAGCCTGCCTTCAGAAATCGTGGGCGCTCCATCAGTGGAGATTTTTAAGAAGAGGCTGGACATTCACCTGTCTGAGACAGTATAGGTTTTCCTGCTTGAGCAGGGGGCTGGACTAGAAGACCTCCAAGGTCCCTTCCAGCTCTATTCTATTCTAAAAGTGTCAAAGATGAACATATCATACCTCACTCAATTGCTAGAATCAACCACCATCATTCTTACCTATATCATTCTCCCATTTCCTTGACTTCCAGAATCTCAGATTTCTCTTTAGCTTGTCTTCCTGATTTCTGAATTGGCTTCTAGTTATACCTGGATTGTTCATAAGAACTTCTGGCTATTTGTAGATTGTGTGCAGGTTTTGCTTGTTGACTGCAAACTTTGGTAGACATTCGGCTCTAGTCTGAATAACTCATTGTGCTTCATACTGTCTCTCCAGGATTTCAGATCAGAGTCATTCTGTGAATCTGGAGGTGATTGATTTTTGGACTTCCTGCATGCAGAGGAAATGTGTTCTTTCATTAAAGGTCCAACCTTTCCCCAAGGTTTTGTAAACCAATTGTTTCTCATACATTGGTGGAAAACTTTGCCTTCTTGGTATAAATTGAATTTCCCCTTGTGCATAGGAGGTCTATAAAGCCTTTCGTCTTCTGCATTGACTTTGGGTGCATAACTGTGGGACCTTTAAGCCATCTGGATCTCCAAATATGTTATAAATTGCCCATAAAATAATATGGGTCATTTCAACTGACTTTATCTTCTTAAAGAGTTCTACAACGGGCATTATTTTCAGCAAGGTGTACTTGGTAAGGTACGCTTTAACTATGTTGACACCGACTGTGGACAAAGGTGGAGAGATCAGGAAAGTATATTAACTCCTTAGCTACATGGTGGAAGGAATTTCTTTAAGGCTATAGGGGCATCTGTGGAAAAATTATTTCATATTCCTTGAACAAAAGCAATTATTTTCTCCAGTGACCCTGGCGAAATCTGAAGCAAAAGAATATCCTTTAAAAAAGAGAGAGAGGAAAGTTAGAGATACAGGTTTTGTGCTGCTTCAGAATTGCCAATTATGTCTCACTGATGGAAGGCCATTATAACTTGGACGCTAATTTAGGTAGAACATCTCAGAAGGATGCCTTTGATGGAGTCATTAGGATTCTAGCATGATAAACTCTCAGTCAAGAAGAGGTAACTTTGCTGGTCATAATGATGGCTTTCTCTGACTTTGGGACTATTTAGTAATAAATGTTCATTATTAACTATTCTGGTTAAGACAATGGCTTTTGAGAGATGCTTAGAAATGGCTATTCAATACTTTTTATGACCCATGTAGGGGAAGAAAAAGGACAGGCTGTCTTTCTAAGTCCAAGAAGAACTTCCTTTCATCACTGATAACAGATTTCAGTATTCTTCACAGAATAATCTAGCACACAAACATACACAAAATAGCAATAGCACTTAGACTTATATACTGCTTTATAGTGCTTTAGAGCACTGTCTAAGCAGTTTACAGTGTCAGCATATTGCCCCCAACAATCTGGGTCCTCATTTTACTAACCTCAGAAAGATGGAAGACAGAGTCAACCTTGAGCCTGTGAAGATCGAACTCCCGACAGTCAGCAGAATTAGCCTGCAATTCTGCATTCTAACCACTGCACCATCACGGAAGATCAGTTCAACATCCCAAAATGAGGTTGGGATGTGTTGTTGGACAGAGTGGAGTGTATCTTGTGTCATGCACAGTTTTTAAGGCTGAGGTCCAGGTAATTAAAAGTGCAATGAATCAGTGCAGCAAAACACCCATATATTTTGCAATGTATTCCCTGTACAGGTAGTCTTTGACTTATAACCATTCATTTAGTGACCGATTACAGTTACAATGGCACTGAAAAAAAGTGACGTATGATTATTTTTCACATGACCATTGCAGCAGCTCCATGGTCACATGATCAAAATTTGAATGCTTGGTAACTGGCAGGTATTTATGACGGTTGGCAGGGTCTCTGGATCATGTGATCACCTTTTGAAACCTTCTGACAAGCAAGGTCAAAGGGGAAGCCAGATTCACTTAACAAACTGTGTTACTAAGGTAACAATTGCAGCGATTCAAGGAAGATCATAAACTGGGGCAAAATTCACTTAACAATTGTCTTGCATAGCTACAGAAATTTTGGGCTTAATTTTGGTCATAAGTCAAGGACTACCTGTACAAACATACCTCTTAAGGATCCCCCATTGATTAACTTGGCAACAAACCCAAACTTCCTGTCTAGAATATATGAAATGACCTTCCACTGTAATTCCCTTTCCGTACATCTGGAACTAGAGACCCACAAATTTTTGAAGACAAATGGTTCCACTGATTAATTGTTCTCACTATCAGGAAATTTATCCTTAGTTCCAGGTTGCTTCTCTCCTTGATTAGTTTCCATCCATTACTTTTTGTCCTATCTTCAGGGAGATAGGTTGACCTCCATCTTCTTTGTGGCAGCCCCTTAGATAGTGGGACACTGCTATCATGTCACCCCTAGTCCTTCTTTTCATTAAACTAGATACGCCCAATTCCTGCAACCATTCTTCGTATGTTTTAGCCTCCAGTCCCCTGATCATCTTTGTTGCTCTTCTCTGCACTCTTTCTAGAGTCTCAACATCTTTTTAATATCGTGGCGACCGATATAACTGGATGCAGTATTCCAAGCATGGTCTTACCAAGACATTATAAAGTGGTATTAACACCTCACGTGATGTATTTCATTGTACAATTTTTCTTAATTCTTTAATTATTATTTTTAATTAATATTATTTGGTCAGAAATTCTGAAAAGACTTACCCCCATTCTTCGTAGCTAAAATAGGAATGATACTAAAGACTGATGAGTATAGGTCAGGGGTAGGCAACCTTGGCTCTTTTATGACTCGTGGACTTCAACTCCCAGAATTCCTGAGCCAGCATGGCTCAGCTTGGAAACCTCTCCCTTTCCCCTCAGCATGGCTGGCTCAGGAATTCTGGGAGTTGAAGTCCACGAGTCATAAAAGAGCCAAGGTTGCCTACCCCTGGTATAGGTGAAGGATACAATGCATAAGAAAAAATCTCTCTGTGTTCCTTTTTTTTCTTTTCTTTTCTTCCTTTTCTTTTTTACACATGTTATAGGGTTTTTGTTGTTGTTGTTAACTCTATGGTCTATATATTTTTCTTTTCTTTCTTTGAATTAGTTTGACACAATAAAACTAAAAAAAAAACAATTAAGTACAAGTATAATACATACTGTAATGGTCTCTCTGAACCTTTGGCCCTTTGGGATTACCTTGTTCCTACTCAAGCAAGTAGGAATAACTTGGGATTTGCAATGCTGTATTCATTTCTCAACAGTATTTTGACCTTCTCATTTATAATTGTGACTGTGGTGCTGGAAGCACACAATCCTAGGAAATATGGTAGACATGGAGAAAATGTGTTTAATTTATTTCAACCGAAACATTTTTAATGCAAAGTATTTGTATTGGTACATAAATCAGTACACAAGTATTATTTGATATTCATGTGCTTCCAAATTTGGAAAGAGCTTTTTTTCCTGAACAAAATATGCTTACCAAAAATAAGTAACCTGCATATGACTGAAATAGGGGTGAAAAGGTGATATTCAAATGACGAACTTGGGCAATTGCATAGATACACATTTTCTAAAGGAAATTGCCAACTCATAAAACAATAGGATCAATTATTCTTCAGACTTAAAAACTAAAAAAACAAACAAACTGATCATCAAGTTAACCATCTGCATGGCTAATAGTTGCTTTTCTCCTATCAATTTGCAAACCAATTAAAATCAGAATTAGTGCTGATGTTAATCAGTCTTCTCTTTAGCAATATTCTCTGTTTATCAGCACATACTTTCCTGTTAGCTTAATTGCATGACTGTGTGATCATAATCATTACATTGCAATTTTTTAAAAAAAAATTATACATGTGCATTATCTTGTTTCTTAATTAATACTGACTTCTTTTTCTTTGTGTTCCTCTTCTTTTGGTTCTAAGGCAAACTAAATAATTTTCAGATTAATTTGTTAGATATGAGATAGTTATTCAGAATAGAACAAAGTAAAAATACTGTTGTTGTTTTTTACACTTATGACAATGGGTGAGTGACCTACTCATTATTTTTTCCAATTCCAGTGCCATCTCCATAGGTAAACAGAACAATGAAGTCCAGACCTTTCACCTTTTTTTAATAGTTTGAAGGTAGAAAGAATTTCTGTAGCTCTAATTCTCATTTCATACAGTTTGTCACATTGAAACTCAACAGACCAGGAGATAAGTCTGATCCTGAACTAAACCATTTCAGATTGCAGATGGGTGTTGTATGACCAAATACTCCTCAAAACAATTTTACAAAATCCACCCATATAGAAAATAAAAACTCATGGAAATTGGTTTCGGTTCAATTTGTTCTGTTTTATTACTGGGTGGAAGCGATTGGAGGCTGTTTGAAAGAATTAAAATATGTGATCTCCTCATCTGAGAGTTATACTCATATTATCATAAAGTTGGAAGAGCCCAGTGGGTCCAATATTTAATTATATTAATTATGTCTGTTTCCCAGGAATATCTGGCAACCTCAACTCCAGTGACACTAAGCAGTCCACTAAAGCAGACTTTTTTTATTTATCTATTTTTATTTCTTTTTAATTAATAGCAAAAAGAAAAAAGAGCAAAACACAAAAATGATGGCGATAGTGATAATGTCGAAAGGTTGAATCGTGGCAACTGGACCAAACTTTGTTAATTTGAGACGTTTCGTTGCTCATAAGCGAACTCAGTCAGAGCAAAAATATTTTAGTCCAGTTGCTTGGATGGGCAAGGAAACGTCTCAGATTAATGAAGTTTGATCCAGTTGCCATGATTCAACCTTTAGACACCTTTAGCCAGGATGGTTGAGTCTTCACTGACATACAGTGATATATTTTTATAATAATAGTAATAATGGTACTATTGCTATTAAGAAAAGAACACATAAAAGGTGCTATAATAAAAAAAATATGATATGTAATTATTACAATAGCAGTTACAATTCTATATATACTAGTCCAGGGGTAGGCAACCTTGGCTCTTTTATGACTCGTGGACTTCAACTCCCAGAATTCCTGAGCCAGCCAGGAATTCTGGGAGTTGAAGTCCACGAGTCATAAAAGAGCCAAGGTTGCCTACCCCTGGACTAGTCTAATGCAAATATTATTCAAAACATATATAATTCTGATACATTTATACAATTATCCTTTATCGGTCTCCATTACGCCTGTCTAAAAAACGCTGTCAAAAACAGCATTTTGGTGGAGATATAAGGATAAAGCTTCTTTAAACCACCTGTTTTTACAATGTCCTATATTTACTGAGTTTTGAGAGAAAGCAGTGGATTATATAAATAATGATTGTATGACAAATTTTGAGAGGATAATTTTCTTCTGAACTACATACCCAGTGTGTGGAATTTAACAACTAGACAACTTAAAAAGATTTTCCACGCCCTTACTATGGCCAAAAGATTGGTATTCTAAGCATTGGAAAAATAAATGTATGGCTCCTTTTACTCAATGGATTGAAGATCTGATTGCACTTATCACCTATATTAGCTTGCCTATAAACCTAAACTTTGAATGGATAAGTATAATGAATTATGGCACTCATTTATACAGAATACAGTAGGTTGAAAAACAGACGTACAGAACAGACGTACAGAAGTGAGCTAGCTAAAGACATATATTCAACAAAGTTAAAATCTATATACAGGTAGACCTTGACTTACAACCATTCCTTTAGTGACCATTCAAAGTTGCAATGGCACTGAAAAAAGTTACTTTTGACTGTTTTTCACACTTGCAGCATCCCCCGTGGCCATGTGATCAAAATTTGGGCACTTGGCAACTGGCATGTATTTATGACGGTGGCACTGTTCCAGAATCACATGACCACATGACCTTCCCAGCTGGCTTCCGACAAGCAAAATCAGTGGGGGAATCCGGATTCTCTTAACGACCCACATGGTTCGCTAAACAACTGCAATGATTCACTTTATAATTGTGCCAAAAAAATGTGGTAGAATAGGGCAAAACTCACTTAAAAACTGCCTTATGGAAATTTTGGGTTCATTTGTGGTTGTTAGTCAAGGACTGACCTGTATTGGTTTATGTTCCAAGGTTGTTTTTGGATTTCCCCCCTTCCTTTACAAGACAATTGTTTCTTATAGTCCTGACCTTGAGTTTAAGAGGCCCCTATCCAGTCCTGCCATAATGGGTCTTGCCTATAAACAACAGTTCCTGCTTGGGCAACTTTGTCCCATATGCCTCCATTATTATGCTACATAGCTATTTGATAAGGGAAAAAGAAATCGTTTTCTCTAATTATTTAGCCTAAGAAGTAACTCAGAACAGCATGAGTTGTGAACAAATTGCCATTAGTGTCTTTTGTATTTATACCAGACCAAGCTTCTCTAACTGATGCAGTTCTTATCAGCAAATGTACTAATTATTTCTGTTGACCCCTTTTCTCCTATGGACCTCCACTATTCAAAACATCAAAGTCAAGTCCCAAAATACAGACTCATTAATTGACCACTTTTACAGTCCATTGATGAAATGCGATCCCCCCCACACACACACTTTAGCAGGCACTCTAAACTTCTAAATAGTGAAGCTGAAGTTCAAATGTGCAAGGATTTCCTTTTTAATCTTCTTTGCCTTCTTGAGTTCAGAAAAAGTATTGTAGTTTATGGATTTTAATTAATCGCACAGACAAGCTCATGGACTCTGGACTTAATTAACTCCCAAGGCCATCAACTTGTAATTAAGAACAACTTTACAGAGTCAGACCGATGGTCGATCTAGAAGATATTCGGCTTCCACTAATAACTTTCTGCATTTGTTTCAAAAGAAACCCTTCTGATCACAGGACAATAACTATAGTAGAGAGAGACATTCACCAAACATTCAAGCGTCTTATTGGCCGGGGGTCCCCAACCCCCATCCGTGGACCTGTACCAGGCCGCGGCATGCCAGCAACCAGTCCGCACAAACAAGCAAAGTCCCATCTGTGGGATGCAGGCAGCACACAAAACCATGCCCCCTCCGGTCCATGGAAAAACCTTTCTCCACAGAACCGGTCCCTGGTGCACAAAAGGTTGAGGACCTCTGTTGTAAGCAACACATTCCTAAGTCAGCAAAGGTGAGTTAGGACAAGCAACAATATTATCCTGTTGGTATTTGATTCAGCCTTTTAGCTCAGACTGAAAACTGATTTGGGACTTCCTTGATGGGAATCAGTTGTAAATGTCCTTGCTATGTGTTGTATCTAACATCTTCATAGGTACACCTGGTATCTAACATCTTAGGTACATCTTGCCTTGTTGATAGTGGACAACATGAGAATTTGTGTGTAAGAAATAAATACTCTGTGAATTTTGCAGTGAACTGAAGACAGATTAAAAAAGAATGATCAAGAAAGTTTTATTCTTTTAAAAAAAAATCTATGCAATGGAATTGCTGCTTTTGCACATCAAGTAATTGCCTTCCACAATTAATAGAAACAATACGTTCTAGCTTTTAAAAAACACAAATTTCCATCTTTTAATATTTAGTATTTTTTATTTAGTTTACACTTGCATCTAAATGCCACACCAGACCTACAGATCCTTGCCCACAACATCTGCATTCTAAATAATTACATTCCAGAGTAGTTATAAATAAAACATTCTCGTCTGTCTGTCTGTCTATCACCACACATCACTTTTTAATGAGTTTTTAAAACCAGGAATTATTTTAATCTCGAGATTTATGACTGTATTTTTGTCATTAATTAATGAGACGTGAAAGGTGATGTGTGCATTTCAAGCCTTTCTGTTTGCTTACTGTTTTGACTTGTATCTGCACAGAAGTACCCCATTGTTTTCAATGCAGCGTTTTTGATCATGTCAAAGGTCAGATTAGCTTGGGAGAGAAAAGCAATTTGTACCTGGAATTAGAGTTATTATCTTCAAACAATGAAGAAATTATTTCTTCACCCTCTGTCTTCTGCTTGGAAAATGTCTCTGTTCTGAGATGAAGCAGAGAACAAAGCAGAGAGCCCATCTTTTCAGATTTGTTTTTGCTTCACTGCTTCTCAAGCCAAAGTTCTAATTATATTTGATAGTTTTTGTTTGAAATCTCCAAAAGTTAAGCTGTTTCTCTGCCCTGTAAATACAGTAGATACAGTATGTACAGTACCCCAGGGGTCCCCAACCTGTGGGCCGCAGCCCAGTAGTGGGACGTGGCCTGCTAGCCACCAGGCCACAGGGCAGGCTGGCCAGTGCGTGCACATGTGCGCACACACACACATACACACACACTCGGGCTAGCGCCGTAGCGACGGGGTGCAAAAACAGGACACCATGCATGAAAATGGGACGCTGCCACACCATGGGTCATTAAAATGGGACGCTGCCTGCACACGCACGTGTAAAATGCTTCCCCCTTCCTTTCTCTCCGGTTCGCCAATCGAGAAAGGTTGGTGACCTCTGCAGTACACAGTATGTACAATACAGCATACAGTAGATATATACAGTATATAATAGATACATAGTATATAGCCTAAATATAGCCTACACACACGTGAACACACACACAGACACACACATTTGATCAGTTTGCACTCAAGCTAACAGTTCAGTGAACAAGCATCTTGCAAAATTATTCAACCTGCAGCAATCATCTATAGCAAGAAATACTGGTATCACATCTGTTTTAATGGAAAATTTGTGTAAGAACTGATTTGGCCAGGGCAAACTTCCCCAAAAGAGACTTACTTGGAAGTTAGCCGAAATGCTTCAAGAATAGCGAAATTTGTGAATTCCAGATCGGACTGACTAACTTAACAGCTCCCAGACAAAATGTGAATAACAACAAAGTGGCTTCTACATTCCAGGTTTATACACTTGAGTTTCAACAAAATGGAGAATAGCTATTTCCAAAGGGAGAATGAATAGCTCAGGAAACCATTTAAAGTCAAGACAGATACACATGTTCTTCGCTAGCATGCAGACTAGTGCATTGAGTTCAAGAGTCATAGCAAAGACATCTTTTTAAAAAATAAATCAAAGAATGGGCACTGGTGCTTTAGATCTGGAAAGACTGTCGCCATGATGCAGGTCTAAAGACCCAGAGAGCTCCTTTCAGTAAAATGGCCTTGTAGTAGAAAGTTGGGAAGAGAGTCTATTATCTACTCTGAGAGAAGGAATACAGGTTGTTCTCAACTTATGGCCAAAATTGGCACCAGAATTTTTATTGCTAAGGAAGGCAATTGTTAAGTGAGTCTTACCTGACTTGGCAACCTTTTTTGCCACGGCTGTTAAGTGAATCACTGCAGTTGCCAAGCGAATGATCCGATTGTTAAGTGAATCCAGCTTCCTCATTGAGTTTTGCTTGTTGGAAGACAGCTGGGAAGGTTTCCAAATAGCAGTCACATGACCCTGGAGTGCTGCAACCATCAACATGAGGACCACTGCAACACTGTGCCTCCCATTCCTAATTGTCTATGGAGAGTCTCAATCATCCAGGTCATGGTTGTCCCAAAGGCAACTGGTTTTTTCCTTGAGAACATTTCATTTCTCATCCAAGAAGCTTCTTCAGTTCTGTTCTTCAGAACTGAAGAAGCTTCTTAAGATAAGAAGCGAAATGTTTCTTCCAAAATGTTTGGAAAAGATCCTTTCCCAAAAGGCAACTGGGCTTTCTTGGGTTTTTTTCCTTGAAAATATTTCGCTTCTCATCCAAGAAGCTTCTTCAGTTCTGTTCTTCAGACCTGAAGAAATTTCTTAGATGAGAAGCAAAATGTTTTCAAGGAACAAACTGGAACTGAAGAAGCTTCTTGGATGAGAAGCTAAATGTTTTCAAGGGAAAAAAATCAAGTAAGTCCAGTTGCCTTTTGGGAAAGCACTTTTCCCATTCCTAATCTACAAAATCAGGTCAGAAGGATACCGTGATCCACAGTATCAAAAACCAATGAGAAATCAGGTACAAATCAATATTATCTCCATACTATGCCCTGACACCAACTAGAAATGTTTTTGATTGTCTACTGTTATTTTACTCTAGAAAGAGTACAGAGAAGAGCAACAAAGATGATTAGGGGACTGGAGGTTAAAACATATAAGGAAAGGTTGATGGAATTGGGTATGTCTAGTTTAATGAAGAGAAGGACGAGGGGGGACATGATAGCAGTGTTCCAATATCTCAGGGGCTGCCACAAAGAAGAGGGAGTCAAGCTATTTTCCAAAGCACCAGAAGGCAGGACAAGAAGCAGTGGATGGAAACTGACCAAAGAGAGAAGCAACCTAGAACTAAGGAGAAACTTCCTGACAGTTAGAACAATTGATCAGTGGAACAACCTGCCTCCAGAAGCGGTGAATGCTCCAACACTGGAAGTTTTTAAGAAGAGACTGGACAGCCATTTGTCCGAAATGGTATAGGGTTACCTGCCTGAGCAGGGGGTTGGTCCCTTCCAACTTTATTATTATTATTATTAGTGCAGATTTCTTCACATGGTGCCCTCAGGGTATGCTGAAGCAATTCCCGTAATCTTTCAGAAAGCTGTTCTAATACGAAGGCATAAAAAGAAGCCGTGGCAAAGTTATACAATTCATGGGGTTTGTAGTTTGAAGAGAAAGAATTCTAGGATTAAATTGTTAAATGTAATAATAACAAACTGTCATGGTTCCGACAGACAGAGACAAACAAAGCAGAATTCCGAAGCTTGGAAATTCCTCAAGAACATGTTTATTCATTACAAAGTATCAGCACAATCAAAAGTGAAACCAAGTCTGAAATTCCCACTAAAATTTCCCAGTTGCAAAAAGTATAATGTCTCACCCACAAAACTGTGCAATCAACTACGTTCCCCAAAATATTCATTTGGTGGGCTTTCTTATATACAATGCCCAGTCCCTGGTCGCAGGAGCAGTAGATGACCTTGGTTCCCATGGGACAGATTATTTTGACTAGTGAAGCACCTAGGCAAGCCCCCCCTCCCTTCGTTCTATGTGGCAACCTAGAATGAAGAGGAAGATGGCTGCAGCCAGGTTCATTGTAGAGTTGACACAAACATCAGTAATAATACTACATCTGAAAAGAAATGCCTGCCCAGGCGGGCTTGGCCATTAAATACCAAAGTGGAAAGAAAGAGAAAAAGAAAAGAAAATTATAGCAAATGCAGTTAAATGTTTCCATTTGTTTCCACATTAGGAAATGCTGGAGAAGTATGCAAATGAAACTACTTTTTTTTCCCAGGTAGTGCTTCAGAAGAAATGTGTCAAATAGAGGTGACAAAGGGTGACATTTTAAAAAATAATGAGTCATGGAAAATTAGTGGCATTCAGGAGGATTATTAAGCAGTGCAGAAATGAAATTGCCAACTATTACCTAAAATTTGCAGCTTTACAAAACCCAGCCTCAGTATTTAAGAACCAGAAGCAACACCAATTTATAAAAGGGCCCAGGTAGCATGAAAAGAATTATAGCCCAGCCACCCTAACTGCTCTCTCTCTCACTGATAAATTGGTTGAAAATATTATTAAGAGTAGAATTGATAAGTCTTTCCATTTTTTAAACTTCACTGGAGAGGGAAAAACTTATGTTTTTTTTGAAAAAGATAGTTTTCCTTCACTAATTTTTTTGCCTTTCCTTAGAACACGGACAGCTTTTCACAATGGAATCAAGAAGTCTCTTTTAGTGACCAAGCAAAATGAAAGGGGGCAGAAGTTTAAAACAGCCAATACCGTGGTGCAATCATAGAAATGGGTTTGATTGATTTTTAGATCAGAGTTTCTCAATCTCAGCAGCTTTAAGAATTCTGGGAGTTGAGGTCCATATATCAATAGAATAGAATAGAGTAGAGTAGAGTAGAGTAGAGTAGAGTAGAATAGAATTAGAATTAGAATTAGAATTAGAATTAGAATTAGAATTAGAATTAGAATTAGAATTAGAATTAATTAGAATTAGAATTAGAATTAGAATTAGAATTAGAATTAATTGGAATTAGAATTAGAATTAGAATTGAATAGAGCTGGAAGGGACCTTGGAGGTCTTCTAATCCAGCCCCCTGCTCAAGCAGGAGAACCTATACCATTTCAGACAAGGTTGCTAAGGTCATGAAACTCTCAGTGAGATCCAGAGTGAAGGGCTGAGCAGATATCTCTGGCAGTGCACATTCAGGAATGTATGCATCGGTCGTTCAGAGATGGTTGCATAAATGTTCCCTTTATATTTCTGCAAATGTAACTTCCTGGCTTGGGGGCACTCACTCAGCAAAGCACAGAACAGGAAGTTGGATCAACCAATCAGCGGACAGGATATAAACCTCTGCACAATGTACAGTTGGGATTTGGGAGGATATGCCCATCTGCAGCCATTTGCGACCTAGGCTTACTCATCAATCCCTTCGCAGCGTAGGTATGCTCAAGGGAACTCTGCCTATGTCTGAGTAGACCCCCTTGAGGTGTCTATCCTACATGCGGGAAGCTTCAAAAAACAGACAAGTAAAATAAGATATTAAGATGCCAGTCCTCATTATGGAGAGCAGGGTTGATCAGTCATGGTCCCATGGTCACTCAGTTGCCTTCTTCTGGCCCTTCCAACTATAACTGCAGATAACTACAAATAGTCCTCGACTTATAACAGGTTGTTTAGTGACCATTGGAAGTTACAACAGGCACTGGAAAAAGTGACATAATCGTTTTTCACACTTACAATCATTGCAACATCCCCATGGTCAGGTAATCAAAATTCAGACGCTTGGCAACTGACTCATATTTATGATGGTTGCAGTATCTCGAGCTGATGTGATCACCTTTTACGACCTTCTGACAGGCCAGGTAAATGGGGAAGCCAGATTCACTTAACAATCGTGTGATTATCTGGGACACTACACATCCTCTTCACGACCTGTTTTCCTTGTTACCTTCTGGGAGGAGGCTTCGTGGTATCCGTAGCAGAACATCCAGATTCAGCCATAGTTTCATTCCATACAGCATTAACCTTGCGAACTCTCAAACTTCCTCCTTGCGTTATATATTCAAGATGGACAGTATTTAATATTTATCTGCTATGTATATGTAGGGATGTGGGTCTATATATATGTTGTACATAGTATGTTTAGGTGTGTGTCATGTATGTGTTTCACTCTGAGAGCGGGCAACTAAATTTCATTTTTGATGTGTGCCGTTGTGGCCACAGTAAAAAAAAATGACAATAAAGGTTATCTTATCTTATCTTACCTTACCTTACCTTACCTTACCTTACCTTACCTTACCTTACCTTACCTTATCTTATCTTATCATCTTATTAAACTTGGGAACTCCTGCATGTAAGTTGGTGTTTGTCCACCTCCAAGGAAGATGTTCACCTTCAAGTGTACTGCTATTTTCTAAACATCCTTCTTAGCATATCTGAGCATAATTTCAGGCCAATATAGTCATGAGGATTTTAGGATATTAGTAAACCTATGTACCTATTAGATTGTTCTTAGGAAATGCTTCATTTCCCCCCAGATGGTTATCTTATCTTACTAACAACTGCAGTGATTCACACAACAACTGTGGCGAGAAAGGTCGTAAGATGGGGCAAAACCCATTTAACAACTGTTTCACCTTGCAACATAAATTTTGGGCTCCATCGTGGTCGTAGCTTGAGGACTTACCTGTACTGGTGATTTTCTGCCATTTGAGGCTGGGAATCAGAATAAGCTATAATGGAAGCCCTAAGATAAGTGCAATATTCCAAAATTCAGTACAAATATAAGAATTCCAGTGCCATTTTTTATGAAACCACATAACTATTTACATCGTCTCATCCATACCCCAGATGTGTCAGCTATGGCTTTGGGCACTAAGACATTGTCCTTACTGAATGCAGGTGCTACATAAAAGTGCTATATAAATTACTATTTAATAAATGTAGAATGTGAATAAATTAATAATTACCTTGCTTCCTGCAGCTGTCAGCCAGATGCTTCCATGAAGAAGGCTATCATATCCTTACCAGAGGGGACACTTCACTCATACTTGGTTTTATTTAGAGTTTCATCTTTCTGTTTGCAGTTTGTTGGTTGGTTGTTTGATTTGTGATATTGTTCTAATGTAACTCTTTTATGGAATCATTTTCTTTCTGTTGGAAAATATGTTGCCCAGAGACTTTAGGTTTGGGGCAAGGATAAGTAGGCTCTGCAAATAATTAAAACAGATAAATAATTTTGCAGCTCACGCTCAAGATTCTTGGTCAGAAAATGGATCTTACAGTGTTTCAAACCAGATAGAAACTAAAAACAACTTTACAATTGTTCATCACATTATTTATTTGCAACAGATTGATGAGCTTTGCATTGTAATAATGTGTTTGATATCAATTAGTATTAGTGTGAATAACAACAGAAATGACAACCTGGAAGTAGCTTCGGTTACAATATACAAATACAAGAATAAGCAACCACGGCAACTTAGAGAGAAGCAGATGGCTTTTCTAAGGCGATATTATCTTCTTGATGTTTGTATTGATAACTGGGTGAGGGAAAAAAGAAAGTTGCAGCAACTTTTCTATCTTCTTGACTGACTGTTTTTGACTTTTTAGTTTTTGGGTTAATCTTCGATGGAAACAAGTTTCTCTCTACAACTTTTCCAATAACCAGGAGAGTGGTGAATTCCCTGATCTGAATGATCCCAATCAGGGAAGAAATAACTTGTCTTTCATTTTGACCAGTTCAAATAGAAGGATTAGGTGTGACATGATAGCAGTGTTCCAATATCTCAGGGGTTGCCACAGAAAAGAGGGAGTCAAGCTATTCTCCAAAGCGCCTGAAGGCAGGACAAGAAGCAACGGATGGAAACTAATCAAGGAGAGAAGCAACCTAGAACTAAGGAGAAACTTCCTGACAGTTAGAACAATTAACCAGTGGAACAACCTGCCTCCAGAAGCGGTGAATGCTCCAACACTGGAAGTTTTTAAGAAGAGACTGGACAGCCATTTGTCTGAAATGGTATAGGGTTTCCTGACTGAGCAGGGGGTTGGACTCCAAGGTCCCTTCCAACTCTATTATTATTGTTGTTGTTATTGTTATTATTGTTATTAAAAATGTTCTCCCTCAAAATAATAATCAAAACTGAGCCTCTGCTCTCTGCAACTGTATTCTGCCCACAAAAGTATTATTAGATGAGGATATTAACACAATCATGATATTAATAATTGTACAATAATAAAGATAAGCTAGAGTTTGAAATACATCTATCAAAGTGCAGTCACTTTTCCCCATTGTGTGGGTGGAATTTGCACACAATGCCAGCATATGCCTCTTTTGTGTTCCTCTTCATCTTGATGGTTTCTTTTTTTCCAGCTACAGATAAAAATATACTGACGTACATAAAGTTAGTCCTCCACTTACAACCATTCATTTAGCGACTGTTTAAAGTTACAACTGAAAAAGAAGGTGATTTCATTGCACTTCTGACCGTTGTAGCATTCTCATGGGCATGAGATCAAAATTCAGGCACTTGTCAACTGGTGTGTATTTACGATGGCTGCAGTGTCCTCAGATCATGTGATCACCATTTGAACGCTTCATTTAACAACTGCAGAGATTTGCTTAACAACCGTGGCAAAAAAAAAACACACCACCTTGTAAAATTGAGTGTTTAACAACCACCTTGCTTAAGCAATGAAAATTCTGCTCTTAGTTGTGGTCATAAGTAGAGGACTACCTGGTCATCTAGTCCAGGGGTAGGCAACCTTGGCTCTTTTATGACTCGTGAACTTCAACTCCCAGAATTCCTGAGCCAGCATGGCTGGCTCAGAAATTCTGGGAGTTGAAGTCCACAAGTCATAAAAGAGCCAAGGTTGCCTACCCCTGATCTAGTCCAACCCCCTGCTCAGGCAGGAAACCCTATACCATTTCAGACAAATGGCTGTCCAGTCTCTTCTTAAAAACTTCCAGTGTTGGAGCATTCCCAGCTTCTGGAGGCAGGTTGTTCCAATGGCTAATTGTTCTAGCTGTCATATAACCAGTGAAATTCATGTATACCTGGCAAAGAAGGATAGGATTCCTATCTCTAAGAGGTCATAATTGTCAACAAAATGATAAAAAGTCCATTAAACTAGCTACAGTGATTAAGCCTCATATCTTCTCTCATTTGTGCTTACCAAAATTAGCTGGGTAATTTCAGTATATGAAAGAAAGAAAGCTTTTAGAAAACATTCAAAAGTCTGCAATGTTTAGAGTGTTAAAAGGATTGAATGTTTTTTTCTCCAAATACTTTTTCAGATGTTGAATTCTATAAAACAATAGTGACCTCTCTGTGTATTAAAGAGTTTCCCCCCCCCCCTTATTTTGTTGACAGCTCAGAGCACATGCCGTAGATATGAATGGAAACAAAGTGGAGAATCCAATTGATCTCTACATTTATGTGATCGACATGAATGACAACCGGCCAGAATTCATAAACCAAATCTATAATGGATCTGTTGATGAAGGATCTAAACCAGGTATGCCTGACTGTCTCATAAAATTATTTCATTATGTTTTTTTAGATAATAAACTCAACTTGGTCTGTTCATTTGTTATTTAAGAAATCTAGCTTTAGGGAAACAAGATGAAACTTAAAATTCCAGAGCAGAGGAAATGTTTTATTCTGAAATACACTTTTAGCCTGCATCGCTGTTTAATTTTGCAGCTACTAAGATTGTTGGACGAGCAGGCACAAAAACAGCCATGGTGTGAAGCCTGAGAAACAGGTCCCTTGTCAGTCAACAGAAGTGCTGATTTACCACCAGGTTATCAAGTACTTAGAAGGCAAGGGCTGGGCAGCACAAGCAAATGACAGCCAATGACTTAATAGTCAGCCATCAACACATCCCAATCAACTTCTTAAAAGCCACATACAACAGGCACCATATAAATACCACACACAGAACAGCACACACTTGGCCAAAGAGAAATTCCCTGAGGATGGGCTCCATCACGAGTTCAAAAGCCCGGAAGACTAAACCTCTGGTCCTGGTGACCAACCCAGATTGGATCCTGCAATGGAAAAGAGGAATCAAATATTTCTCCTTGATGTCCTTAGAAGGCAATCTGGAAGGATCAGGGGTGGTTTCTTCAATATTGTGCAGTCTTGTCATATTTGAGTGGTTAGGAGCATCCAGTTTAGGCCCACCAATGCTGCAAGCCTCTGTCAGTTTCAAGCTCAAAGACAACACAGTGAAATCAAGTCCAGTTTTTTACTTGCACTGATGACATCACCTAGTTTGGGTAATGAAATGTCTACAAGAAAACAACCAAGCTCAGAGCACAAAGGACGCCTCAGTTTTTTAAATTTGCTAATAAAATAATTGACATCCTAATAGTCGGAATCTTTCCAGACTAAAGCAATAACTTTCTAACCTAATTGATATACCAGAGGGATAGAATCAAGATCACGTGAAGTGTTAATACCACTTTACAATGCCTTGGTAAGGCCACACTTGGAATACTGCATCCAATTTTGGTCACCACGATGTAAAAAAGATGTTGAGACTCTAGAAAGAATGCAGAGAAGAGCAACAAAGATGATTAGGGGACTGGAGGCTAAAGCATATAAGGAAAGGTTGCTGGAATTGGGTATGTCTAGTTCAGTGATGGCGAATCTTTTAGAGACTGAGTGCCCAAACTGCAACCCAAAACCCACGTATGCATCGTCGAGTGCCGGGTGGGTGTGGCCCATTGGCTGGGTGTGGCAAATTGGGTGGGCGTGGCCCATTGGGTGGGCATGGCTGCAGTGGTAATGGCAGACTGGGTGGGACTAAAAAGTTCAATCAATCAATTCCAATTTTGCAAGATCTTTTTTTTTCCCCGCGAGAAGTTGAAATTGACTGATTGAAACTTTTTTTTTTTTTTGGCACACGGCGGCGGAGGCCTAAAGCGAAAAGGTTTTATAAAACCCAGCTGAAGGCCTAGGACTGGGGCGATGGCGTGCGTGCCCACAGAGAGGGCTCTAAGTACCGCCTCTGGCACCCGTGCCATAGGTTCGCCACCACTGGTCTAGTTTAATGAAGAGAAGGACGAGGGGTGACATGATAGCAGTGTTCCAGTATCTCAGGGGCTGCCACAAAGAAGAGGGAGTCATGCTATTCTCCAAAGCACCTGAAGGCAGGACAAGAAGCAACGGATGGAAACTAACCAAAGAGAGAAGCAACCTAGAACTAAGGAGAATTTCCTGACAGAACAATTAATCAGTGGAACAACCTGCCTCCAGAAGCTGTGAATTTTCCAACACTGGAAGTTTTTAAGAAGAGACTGGACAGCCATTTGTCTGAAATGGTATAGGGTTTCCTGCCTAAGCAGGGGGTTGGACTAGATGACCTCCAAGGTCCCTTCCAACTTTATTATTATTATTATTATTACCCTGGGAGATTTTAGGCTGTAGCTACCCTGAACCTCTTCCTCCATCTCCCATCCAGTTCAGGACTGTGCAGTCTCTTACTTTGGACTTCTCTCTGGATTGTATGGACTCGTTCCTTGGAAACTGTGGTGCATATGTTTGTTTATTATATTTATATGCTGCCCCTCTCACCAATAAGGTGACTCTGGGAAGCTTACAAACAGTAAAAATATGAATATAGAAACAATTAAAAATTTTAATGCTATATGAAAATCTAGGACCAAGGAGATGGACAGCACAGGGATGAGATATTCTTCACTGGAATTTCTTGGCCAATGGCATCTGCAACAGGTCCCTTCCCCTGGAGTGAATAGGGTGGATTATTCCCATTGGAGCTAAGTGGTTCCTCATATAGGAATGAATGAATGAATGAATGAATGAATGAATGAATGAATGAATGAATGAATATATCTGGACCCATGCCAAATAGGACTTTGAAAGTAATAAGTGACACCTTGAACTGAACCCAGATACAAACTGGTAATCGATGCAAGTAATCCTTGACTTACAATCTTTCATTGAGTGACCATTCAAAGTTACAACAGCAGTGAAAAAAGTAACTTATGACCGTTTTTCACACCTACGACCCTTGCAGCATCCCCAAGCGATCACGTGATCAAAATTCAGGTGCTTGGCAACCGGTTCATATTTACGACAGTTGCAGTGTCCCGGGAGTCATGTGAACAGCTTTTGCAACCTTCTGCCAGGCAAAATTAATGGGGAATCCAGATTCACTTTACAACCGTGTTACTAACTTAACAACTGCAGGGATTCGCTTAACAACTGTGGCAAGAAAGATTGTAAAATGGGGCAAACCTGACTTCACAACTGTCTCGCTTAGCGACAGAAATGTTGGTCTCAGTTGTGGTCAAGAACTGCCTGGACTCTTGCTGCAGTTTGCCCCTAGTCCTTCTCCCTCACACTTCTCAGGTTTGCAAAGTGCCAGAGGGAAAGTAGAATCGTAGTGAGGGAAGGGGCCATTGAGGCTACTGAACTCAAAGCCTGGTGGAATCCAAATTGAAGTATCCAGAACAGATAACTGCCCAGCTTGATCCCCTCCAACCACAGGGAAGGTATCACCTGACTTTGTAATTGGTTCCTCCGTAAGCGTCTCTTACTGTTAACATGATTTTGTTTCCCTAGCATTCAATCATAATCTGCCTCTCTTCAATTTAAACCCACTATTCCATATCCTGCATTTTCGGCAACACAATTGTGGCACCCACTGATAAACGTATTAGACTCCTTTGTTCTTTCAGTGATACACTGAGCAAGGAAAAGCTGCCCACCCAGGTGTGAAATGATGTACATCATGCACACCGTTAGACAGTTGTGGTCAGCTGCAGCAAAGCTACTTGTATATTCTTGGGGGTCTTGTGTTCCTTCCTTGTATTTTCTTGGAAGTAAATCCAGCTGAGTTTTTCAAAGATAAGAATGCCAGGTAGAATTAGTTTTGTGGGATTGCTCTTGCAATTCTCTGATAGCCCAAAGATGCTTTTTTTTTTTTTTCCCCAAAAGGCAACTGGATTTTCTTTGTTTTTCCTTGAAGGCATTTCGCTTCTCATCCAAGAAGCTTCTTCAGTCCCGACTGAATGAGGGAGGATAGAAGGATTCAGTCAGTCACATTCAGTCAGAACTGAAGAAACCTCTCGGATGAGAAGCAAAACGTTTTCACGGAAAAACAAAGAACGTTCCAGTTGCCTTTTGAAAAAGCACCTTTGGGACAACCATGACCTGGAAGACTGAGAATCTCTACAGATGCTTCTCTGAAAGTTATGTAGAAGTTACAATCCACAAAAGAGTTGAAAGAGACAGCGCAGTGCCATGCACAAAGCTTCCTTCCTCAGAATATTAAATATTAAAGCAGACGCCTTGTTTAGAAACTCGTGCAGCTGCTTTGAACTGTCCCCAGATGCCTTGACACGCATGTACATCCAATGATGCTTTACTTTGCTAGCATTCTCAGCAGAAGAGAAGATGGGTCCTAGCTGAGAACAGCTTTTCTAGCAGCCCAAGCTCTTTAATGCTTTCAAGAAAGGTACGTTTCCTAGCACCAAAACACTTTGTGAAGCCTCTCTTTAAGATGCTTTGCATGGCCTTAATGCATGCTGTGACAAAGAGTATTCTTTTGACAACATAACGAGGAGGTGGAAACACTTACCTACTGAATACACCCGGACTTTCTTAACACTATGAGGTTTAGGCTCAGCATGCAAAATTATACCAAATCATTACAGACATCCATGAATTGAACCAACATGAACTATTACATTCATACCTATCATTGTTGCATGTATCTAAGATTTCCTGGATCCAACTGTGTTAACATTCATTCTGAAAATAATCGTGATCTGCTAAACCACGGTGTCCCTCATTACACAATAAAATAGCACCCCAGGGATTAAATATTGCAGCTGTCCATTCTAATAGAAGGTGGGATTGTCTACACTATGACTTGTATACAGAACCAGAATCTGGCATGTTGATTCCCCATCAATCTTATATTACCAGCAGCCTTTTCCCAGAGGAAGCCTACTTCATTTCTGACATTTTCAGAGGAATCAAATGACAACATTTTTATCCTACCCCTTTTTTCATCATATCTTGTTCCCAAGAAAGGAAAGGCAGTATCACTCTAAAAACCGTGGTGGTGCAGTGGTTAGAATGCAGTATTGCAGGCTAACTCTGCTCACTGCCAGCGGTTCGATTCTGACCGGCTTAAGGTTGACTCAGCCTTCCATTCTTCTTGGTAAAATGAGGACCCAGATTGTTGGGGGAAATAGGTTGACTCTGTAAACCATTTAGAGAGGGCTGTAAAGCACTATGAAGTGGTATATAAGTCTGCTATTGCTATTGCCATATCATGACTTTTGACTGCTGGTGTTAGGAGCTTTTTGATGGAATCTCATCAAGCTGGGAAATCCAATAGGGTGGTTATGACCATGTGATCAAAGCTCTCTCTCTCTTTTTTTTAACATGGATTCCATAATACAGAAAGAAATGGAACTTTAACTGCTATCATTTTGACTTTTTTTGACAACCCCTCTATCCTCAAGGATGTCTATATCCTCAAGATTTGCAAAGTATATAAAAAATAAGGGAGAAAGTAGAAGTACCGGATTTTGAAAAAAAAATACAGGTAGTCCTCAAATTACAACTATTTGTTTAGTGACACTGGCACTGAAAAAAGTGACATATGACCGTTTTTCACACTTATGACCGTTGCAGCATTTCCATGGTCATGCAAAATTTGGACACTTGGCCACTGCATATTTGAGACATACATTAATCAATTAATAAATAATACATGCATATTTATGATGGTTGTGGTGGTGTCCCAGGGTCTTGTGATCACCTTTTGTGACCCTTCTGGCAAGCAAGTCAGTGAGGAAGCCAGATTCACTTCACAACCGTGTTACTAACTTAAGAACAGCAGTGATTCATTTAACAACTGTGGCAAGAAAAGTTGTAACATGGGGCAAAAATCACTTAATAACTGTCTTGCTTAGTAACAGAAATTTTGGGCTTAATTGTGGTTACAATTGCAACCATACGTTCCAGATTCCTGAATTCAAATGGACATTGTTATTTAGTAGCAATAGTTAATAGTTAATCATTAATAGCATAGTTTGAGACCTATATTCTCTTTTGAATTCCAGAAGGCTTAAATTTCTTTTCAGATCAGTTTTGACAATCATTTTGAGGTTTTTTTTGCAAATTTGATAGCATTTTATTCCCTTTTCTCAAATCCCCAAGCTCTACAGGCTGCTGTCTCGGCTGACCTCTTCTTTTACTTGACCAAAGTTTGGGTATGTTATTTTTGATGCCAATATCGTAAAGAGAGGAGTTTCTGTTTCAAACAACATCCTGTGAAAATGTTAACAGATATTTTGGGATCTGGAAGGAATTAATATTCAATAAGCAGACAAGTTGCTAAATCTTTGCTGCCACGTTTAAAGATTTATTTTGAAGCGTCGGTTGTTTTCCTAGTTTCTTAATTAATGCAGTCTCAAAGACGGCCAGTTATTTATGCTGTTTATTTGCCTTCTCAAGCATTTTTTTTTTAATCCCATGTTTGTGAATGTGAAAAAGAAAAATTCTGATTTTGAACTGCATTTCAGAACTGCCCTATATCCAGATCTAGAATATATCAGCTTTTGCACTTTAACCAACTCTTAAAAGTGTCACTTGATTCATCCTTCCTATATTACAAGTTAAATGTGACCAAAACCATAAACAATAAACTAAGATATGCTTCTATTTATCTAAGATTCAGTATACTTATAATAACGTTATGGATTCCTAAAATAATATTTTTTTCTTAATTTTTCATCTGTATGGAATATCTTTAAGACAGTTTTCTGAACAGTTCAAATTTGATAACATTTTTTTCCATAAATATATCTTAAGGCAGCTGCCCCCAGCCTTTTGGGTGCCGTGAACAAGTTCTGTGGAGAGCAGTTTTTCCGCAGATTGGGGGGAGGGGGGGGGTTCGCACACTGCCTGCATTTTGTACATGCGTGGATGGGTCTTCGCTTGCTTGCATGGCCCGGGTCCTGTCAGGCCACAAACTGGTCTGGTCCACAGACCAACTCTTCATCAGAATATCAGAGTTGGAAGGAACCTTGGATGTCTTCTAATCCAACTCCCTGCTTGAGTAGGAGATGCTACCCCATTCCAGACAAATGGTTGTCCAATCTCTTATTAAAAACCTCCACTGTTGGAGGACCCACAACTTCTGGAGGCAAGCCGTTCCACTGATTGTTTGTTCTTACTGACAGGAAATTTCTCCTTAATTCTAATTTGGATCTCTCTTTGATAAGTTCCATCCGTTACTTCTTCTCCTGCCTTCAGGTGCTTTGGAGAATGGGTTGATCCGCCTCCTCTCTGTGACAGCCCCTTAGATATTGGAACACTGTTATAATGTCACCCCAGTCCTTCTCTTTGTTAGACCCAGTACCCAGTTCCCACAATTTTTTATCGTACGTTTTAGCCTCCAGTTCCCTAATCATCTTTGTTGCTCTTCTTGCACTCTTTCTGGAGTCTCAACTTCTGTTTTGTATCACGATGTTTACAATTGGACATTTTGCCCAACTTCTCTCAATTGCAGTAGAACTTTCCTAATTGACAATTTGGCATTTTTTTCCTCAGGCGCCAAAGCAGGCCTAGATAAAGTAAAACCAAAAGATTTACAAGCAGAGTGGGACAACTGAGGACACAGAGGTTAAGAAAACCAGTTCCTACAACCATTCATTGTATGCTTTAACCAGTGGTGGGATTCAGCTGGTTTGCACCACTTCGGCAGAACCGGTAGCTAATTTTTTGTTGCCCAGGCCCAGAATGGACTTCCGGAAGCGGCATCCACGCAGAGAACCAGTTGTTCACATATTTGAATCCCACCACTGGCTTTAACGTCCAGTCCCCTAATCATCTTTCCTGCTCTTTTCTGTACTCTTTTTAGAGTTTCAACATTTTTAGAGTATTCTTCTTCGGTTTTAAGGTCAGATTGAAATTGGTGCCATATCGTACAATCTTGTGTGTGAAAGTATCTAGAAGACTTTGTCAATTGCTTGCATTAATTTTCTATGGTTGATTTCCCCCTTCCTCCCTTTTTTGTAACTATTTCAATATTTTGTAGTTGAAAGCAGATTGTAGTATATTTTTTTGCTTCTCAGTTTTATTCCACTGAAGAAGAAGAAAAAACATTTAGAACAATTTCCTTTTCTATTTTAATTCCTTGCCTCTAATAAACAAATCATATGCTTAAAAAAAATACATTCCCACATAATGATAATTATATATCTTAATTAAGACTGTACATTTTGTTTAAAGGGTTGGTCTTTATGATCAGATTGTTATTAAAACCTGATTATCAAGAAGACTTCAGAACTCTGTATCTACTGAGGTTATTTGCTTCTTAAAAAATATCTGTGAAGAGAAATGCTTAAGTTAATCATCTTTAGAATACAACCACCTGCCTTGAGATAAATCAATTATTTTCAGCTATTAGTGAGGTAAATCAATTTTTCTGATAAAAATAAGACAGTTAATTAGCCATAAAGATCATGCGTTGACAGCATGTATAATAATTAATATTTTAAAAAAATAATGAGAGGGACACGTTATTTCATTTCACAGGAAAGATGCTATAAAATTTCAGTCCAGTATTAATAAAGTTATTTTTCCTGAATAAATGAACAGGTCCATCAGATTTGAAGGGCAAAAATTTCAATTGAGCCACTAGATGGCAGCACTAGTTTGCTGACATCTTGTGGCTGTTCAGATTTTTGCAAAATATGTACCAGAGGCCAAATGCTTTGTACTTAGTCTGTACCACTTCACTTCATATGAGGTTGATTCGTTTGGAGCTAATAGAATACATTATAACACTTCAGGTTGTGTTGAAAATGTGAGTCTCCTACAACTTCCAGCAGCAGCATCCTATATGATCCAATGTGAGGGATGCTGGGATCTGTAGTGCTGCAATATCTATATATCGAGATCAATTGTCTCTGGTCTCAATACAGTTTATATTGACTTTGTCTACAATGTCTTCAGGGAAATGTCTTTCCCAGTTCATTTCCTTTCAAACTGGACCTTTCAAACTGGAGAAGCTGGGAACTTAATAGGAATTTTTTTAACACATAACGCTGGTAGTCTTCTGCTTCTTCATGGCTCATTCAGACACTTGAAGGAAAAGCAGCATTATTTTCAAATTTATTTGTTTATTTATTTAATTTTATTTATTTAATTTATGCACCATCCATCTGGCCATCGACAACGACTCTTGGTGGTGAGCAGATTCTGTCATCCTATGCCCACTCCCCAGTCCACCCATTCTATCAGGATTAAAAGAGCCATGGTGGCGCAGTGGTTAGAATGCAGCATTGCACTCTAATTCTGCCGACTGCCAGCAGTTCGATCCTGACCAGCTCAAGGTTGACTCAGCTTTCTATCTTTCTGAGGTTGGTAAAATGAGGACCCAGATTGTGGGGGGGGGGCAATATGATGACTCTGTAAACCGTTTAGAGAGGGCTGTAAGTATATAAGTCTAAGTTCACCTAATCTGAAATAAGCTGTGATCATCTTGACATTTTCATGGTGAATCAGATATCCCACATCTTACTCTGAAACAAATCAATACAGGGAAAGAGTTGCAAATGTTCAACTCACTGTGCTCATTAAGATGATTGATAGACTAAATTGCAACCCCTTCTTGTTGGAAATCCAGATAAGCCTTTTAAACTATTAGATCAGAATTGGATACTTTTGACTAGAAAATGTTTATTCTTCTGGTTAAAACAGCCAGGTTTTCTCTGCCCTTTCGTCCTTTTAATTTATTTTTTAATAATATTATTATTATTAAAAGTTTTAAGGGCAGTAATAAAAGAAAACAACAAACTAAAGAGAAAAAGAGAAATAGGAAGAAAGAATCAAAGGTGCCAAAAAAGCAAAGAAAGAAAGAACTAAGGGAAAGACAAAAGACAAAAAGAAAAAGCTAAGAAAGAGACTTCCCACCCTTTGAAAGTATAAACAATTCCAAATGTCACCTCCTTTTTGTTAACAAATATAAAACTCTTCATCCCATAGCTCAACTCTTAACTAAAGGAAAATGCAATAAGCAATCCAGCTTCTCATCAAAAGTCCAAAGAGAGCCCTAAAATAATCACCATTCATTAACAAAGTCATCCTTCCATATCTTGGAATGATCACTTGGAATACTGCATCCGGTTTTGGTCACCACGATGTAAAAAAGATGTTGAGACTCTAGAAAGAGCGCAGAGAAGAGCAACAAAGATGATCAGGGGACTGGAGGCTAAAACATATAAGGAACAGTTGCTGGAATTGGGTATGTCTAGTAAGTTTAATGAAGAGAAGGAAGAGGGGGGACATGATAGCAGTGTTCCAGTATCTCAGGGGCTGCCACAAAGAAGAGGCATGGGTTCAATGAAGCTGCCATAAAGCTACCTTTAACCACAGCAAACTGGCTCTCGTGGTTGCATTTTGTGTGTGTTGTGTGTGTGTGTGTGTGTGAGAGAGAGAGAGAGAGAGATTTTTTTATGATGCCAAGCAATACATTATTCCACTAAAATGAGGATTCTTAAGAAATAAAACCATGGAAGCAAAGTTCTATCAACGCCAATTGTATATTACACCCCATACTTGCGTTAAAAAGAACCACCCCTTCCATTTAAAAATGCCGAAGGATAAATTCTCCCTAACAACTTCTAATAAAGTTCGTGTACACTTATGCAGATGAAGCTTTTAGTGCTTCTTATTTTAGAAACGTGTAAAACGCGGCGGTTCTTTGCTGAGCTTACAAGTGCAGGACATGAAGAGAGGTGAACCATTTTTAAAACACACCCCTTCTGAGCCAGCATCTTCCTTTTTCTGGGTGATTTTGATTTAATGTGCTGCGGCTGATTGAAAGTGTATCTTAAAAGGCCATGTTTTATTTGCCTCCAATAATGTTCTGCTTCTTTGAACTTTGCATCTTTGAAGCTCAGTTTCCTAAATAAATAAATAAATAAATAAATAAAGTAAGTAAGCAAGCATCTACAAAGCTGCATTTGAACATTCCCACTGGTTCTTGCAAGAATCTTATTCAATAAAGATTTCTCTCTCTCTCTCTCTCTCTCTCTCTCTCTCTCTCTCTCTCTCTCTCTCTCTCTCTCTCTCTCCTAGCTCCATAGGTTTCCTTCCAAAAAGAAATCAAACTCTATGGAATCCACTTTCTTCTTCCCAGTTACCAGTGTAGACAAAGTAGCCCTTTGAAAATAGGTAGCCTTCAGTCCCGCTGATTATTTGATGTATTTTATTTCATTTCATCAATCTACGTGACAACATGACAATTAACCATGGAAAAAAATTGCGTTTACTCTATGAATGTAACATATGAGGCAATGTGCTGACTCTGTAAACTGTTTAGATAGGGCTGTAAAGCACTGTGAAGTAGTATATAAGTCTAAGTGCTATTGCTATATCAAAATTAATATTCATCATAATAGTGAGGGGAAGGGTTGGAATATTACATTTTAAGGATGTATTCTCCTTAAAATGAGAATAACTCTAAAGTATTTGAACATACTACATACTGCTTGGTCCCAAACAAACCCTCATTCAATTGTTGACAAAGAATACATATTAATACTTGTGATTAAGGCACTAAACTAGGAACCAGGAGACTGTGAGTTCTAGTCCCACCTTAGGCATGAAAGCTGGCTGTGTGACTTTGAGCCAATTACCAAGAGACTGTGAGTTATAGTCCTGCCTTAGGCATCAAAGCCTGTACTTTGGGCCAATCACCAAGAGACTGTAAGTTCTAGTCCCTCCTTAGCCATGAAACTCAGTGGGTGTCTTTGGGCCAATCACTCTCTCTCAAACCAACCCACCTCACAGGGTGGTGGCTGTGGGGAAAATAGGAGGAAGGAATATTAGATATGCTTGCTGTCTTGAGATAATAATAATAATAATAATAATAATAATAATAATAATAATAATAATAATAATAATAATAATAATAATAATAATAATAATAATAATAATAATAATAATAATAATAATAATAATAATAGTAATAATAATAGTAATAATAATAGTAATAATAATAGTAATAATAGTAATGACAAAAAAGTCAGGATAGTGAACATGGCAGTGCCTGGAGACAGCAGAATAGACGAGAAAGAACTGGAGAAGATAACAAAATACAAAGACCTACAAATAGAAATAGAAACTGTGGCAAAGGCAAGCAAGGGTAGTACCAATAGTAATAGGCGCCTTGGGTGCAATCCCAAAACAACTACAGCACCACTTGAACACCATCGGCATTGACAAATTCGCCATTAGTCAACTGCAAAAGGTGGCCTTACTAGGAACTGCTTCCATCCTGCGACGATATCTGTAATACCATCAAACATCCACATCTGCCTATCCCAGGTCCTTGGTAAGGACTCGATAGGTATAATAATAATAATAATAATAATAATAATAATAATAATAATAATAATAATAATAATAATAATAATAATAATAATAATAATAATAATAATAATAATAATAATAATAATAATAATAATAATATAAAAATAGATAGATAGATAGATAGATAGATAGATTAGAGAGAGAGAGAGAGAGGCAGGCAGGCAGACAGACAGACAGACAGACAGACAGACAGGCCTTTCCTATAAATTGGGCCTTGATTTCACCTTCAATTATTGTATAGTAACTCTATTAGCCACACTTCCACCCCACCTCCAAAGTCTATAGTTGGGTGTCTCGGGGAGGCTTCAAAGAGATTGAGATGACAGCCACAACTGTGAAAAGTCCTGTCCCCTTTCTTACATGCAATGTCGATGTGGCTCATGTAAATAAAGGAGGCACGGCTTTGTTTGCACAGCTGTGGCTGCCATCTCATTCCTCTTTGACCCAACATGGTCATCACCATCACTTCTTTTAATCCCCTACATCTATAAATTCATTTCATGAATTCAAAATATTAAAGGGAAAGACGAGATGAATAAACCACACTCAGCAGCTGATCCAGAGTCATATTAACCATCCTGTTGATTTCAAATCCGACAATTAAAAAAAGAAACATCTGCCCAAACGAGTTAATGTTCAAGATCCCAGACAGGCAGCTTCAGCAGTAGAGGGATCATAACCATATACATTTGATAAATAAATAAATAACCAAGCCTTATTAAATATTCTCTGTGAGTCCAACATTCAGTGAGCATTTTATTGCTGTTGAATCATCCCCATTTTAAGATCATAGGTAAGTAATTTTCCACTATTTAAAATAATTTTCTTCTTGTTTATCAGAAGAGGACTATTTCATGTCTTCTGTATCAGCTAGAATAAGCAGCGCTATATTGATTTGCAGCAGAATAATGCAAAGCAGAAATAGAAGAATCGTTACTTGAATTGCACCAAAATGTAGAAGAAAACAGGGAGAGGTTTTTGACTTATTTCTCCAAAGAAAGTAGATTTTTTCCCCCCAACACTTTTATAAGCACTGCTATATATTTTTTTTTCAGTGTGAAGTAGTGACTTGGGTTTTGAATTAGGAGAAGGAAATCCCATTTCAAATTTATCTTCAACTATGGAAGCTCAACAATAATGAGGAAGTTGACTTTCTGGGTCCATGGGGATATTATAAGGATTAATTATAGAGAGTCATGGTGGCACAGTGGTTAGAATGCAGTATTGCAGGCTAATACTGCCGACTGCCAGCAATTCGATTCTCACCGGCTCAAGGTTGACTGAGCCTTTCATCCTTCCGAGGTCAGTAAAATGAGGACCAAGATTGTTGGGGGGCCATATGCTGACTCTGTAAACCGCTTAGAGAGGACTGTAAAGCACTGTGAAGCAGTATATAAGTCTAAGTACTACTGCTATTGCTATTGCTATTAATTAGTTAAATGTGAATGTAATTCCTGAACTAAAGATTTCAACTTTAACCATCAGAAATTAAAAATTAGGATTATGGGGAATGGTAGCATTATATATTAAAAAAGACATAAGAACATAAGACAATTATGCCAAAATAAGTGGAACAGAGGTATAGGAATTCTTGATTTAGAATGTATGTAATATGCAAGACAGATGGCAGATTTTCAAGGTGTCTTTTAATGCCCTCTTCAGAATTAATTATCATACAATAGCTGTGTGGCTTAGAGAGATCTTTAAAGGGTTTTGGGTAAGAAAAGATGGTCACTTAATATTAATAACGACATGATGATTCATTCCTATTGTATATAATGGAAGCAGATGAACATAAATTAAATGCAGAAATAGCTCCAGCTTCAATCTTTTGGTTTATTGGTAAATCCTAGCATAATTAGTGAAAATAAATAGCTTGAATATTTATGGCACAGTGTATTTCCTTAAGGTTAATCAAGATGATATGCAGATATATGTGGGGGGGAAAAGTGACTTGGAATAATTGTTTGGAAAAGTTCCATCTGAGAATTTTTGTAGTAGGCCAATGTTCCAAAGATGCTGGTCAAAAGGCAACTGGACTTTCTTGGTTTTTTTCTTTGAAAAAAAAGTTAGAACTGAAGAAGCTTCTTGGATGAGAAGCAAAATGTTTTCAAGGAAAAAAACCAAGAAAGTTCAGTTGCCTTTTGAAGAGCACTTTTGGGACAACCATGACCTGGATGACTGAGAATCTCCATAAACATTTAGTAAGCCTATGTTTAAACCAAGAACCAGTTTGATATAGTGGTTAAAGCATTAGGCTATAAACCAGGAGACTGTGAGTTCTAGTCCTATCTCAAGCACAAAGCCAACTAAGTGACCTTGGGCCAGTCTCTCTCTCTCAGCCCTAGGAAGAAAGCCAAAGCAAATCACTTACAAAATATTGTCCAAAAAAAATATGCAGGGCCTTATTCAGTTTTAGCCAGGAATCAATACTGACTCAAAGGCACAAAAATGCAAATAAAACCTATTTGGAGGATAGTTAGTGAAACATCTGCCTCGCCTCAGGAAATAGGGTAAACCTAGATATTTGACTTCTGGATTCAAAGAGTATTCCCACATTAAACATTATGTGAATGGTTGATGAAAATTGCTCAATCCTTTCCCTTAGAGAATTCAGGGCATAGAAAACCAAAGTATTGTTTGTTGTGTTGTGTTGTGTTTTGCCCGATTATAGACTGCCAAGTCCTCTGCCTAGACTGCATTGATCCTCTGAATGAAGACTGAACAGATTTCAATAGGAAAGTGGAATAAATAGAAAATAAATAAACAGGACAATACAGAAGCTAGAGATCAAGCAACATCAACATCTGTGTTCCAGGCTTAACAGCTCTGACGAGAAATAACTTAAGGGGTCTTTTTAACTAGTACCTGACTCCTTCAAAATTGTTTGAACTATGCAAAAAATTAAAAATGGGAGCAGAAGTGGCCTTGTGGAAAGTCCAAAAAAGTTTACATGGCAGCCATGTTCACAGAATCAAAGCACTGTGTGTCTATGGAGATTCTCAGTCATTCAGGTCATGGTTATCCCAAGGCTGCTTTCTTTCAAAAGACAGCTGGGATTTCTTAATATCTAGAGGGCACAGATAAACCTCACAGTGGGCTCAATGACTCTCAGAAAGAGTGCTAACGACCAGATGACTACAAGGAATGTAAATCCTTCCATTCTTCACCATTCAGTCAGAACTGAAGAAGCTTCTTGGATGAGAAGCAAAATGTTTTCAAGCAAAACAAGAAAGTAGAGTTGCCATTTAAAAAGAAAGCATCTTTGGGACAATCAAAGCACTACCACTTTTTAAAGTGTATCACATGGGGGGTTGATTAAGGTTAATGTGTGTGTGTGTGTGTGTGTGTGTGTGTGTGTGTATTTATGATCCAAGCTTCACCCCTTTTGTAAATATTTGGATGTTGCCTGCATATCCAAAGTGATACGCCTCTGATTGTGATACCATAGCTGCCATCTTACCTGATTTAACTTCCTGCAGACACCCAACTGAATAGAAACAATGTACAGGTAATTCTCGACTTACAATCACAATTGAGCCCAAATTTCCGTTGCTAAGCAAAGCAGTTGTTAAGTGAGTTTTGCCCCATTTTACAAACTTTTTCTTTTGCCAAAGTTGTTAAGCGAATCACTGCAGTTGTTAAGTGAATCGTAAGGTCATTAAGCGAATTTGGCTTCCCCCATTGACTTGGCTTGTTGGAAGCCTGGCTGGGAAGATTACAAATGGTGGTCACATGACTCCGGGACACTGCAACTGTCATAAATACATGCCAGTTGACAAGTGCCTGAATTTTGATCGCATGGCCATGGGGACGCTGCAACAGTCATAAGTGTGAGAAACGGTCATAAGTCACTTTTTCAGTGCCGTTGTAACTTTGAACGGTCACTAAACAAATGGTTGTAAGTTGAGAGCTTTTCCTTTATTGTAGTCTGGATTGAATCCTATAAAGCAGAGGTCCCCAACCTTTTGGGCACCAAGGACCGGTGCCATAGAGAAAGGTTTTTCCGTGGACCACATGGGGTGTGGTTTTGAATACTGCCTGCATCCCGAGGATGGAGCTTTGCTTGTTTGTGCGTCCCGCTAGCTGAGGACCGGTGCCGATCCACGGACCGGGGGGGGGGACTCCTGGTATAAAGAACCAAAGGAGTGAATTTATAGTCTTGATTCTTTTCAAAACCTGGCTGAGGAATAGATCTCTTTTTAGCAGATACTTTCGGACAGAATGAACTTAAGGAATTAACTCTGATTTCCTTCTTTTGAAAAATGGCATTGCGAAAAGCTTTTAAGTACTAAGGGCACACCTCCAAAGCAGAGAAGCCACGCTACCGTTATTGCTTAAGTGAAGAATGTTGTAATTAAAATCCCCTGCCTTTTCTGACTGTGTTAGTTCTCTCTCCTCTTTGGTACAGTTCTGCTTATTGATGTCCCTTTTAAAAAATTAAATAGCTGGGAGTGAGATCTACATGTCGCACATTAAACCGGAGAAATATTCTGCAGAATAGCACGGATTTGGAAGGAGGGAGGGACCCCAAAAGTTGATTATTCTATTAGTTCTCCTGCTGCTTATTTATTTATTTAATTTCTCTGCCAGCAGAGATCCCCCTGAGAGATTAAAACTGCGGACTAATGCACAGATGGGGGCGAAATACTTGAAAGTCATCTGGATATTAAGAATTTAAATCTTTTAGCCTCAGTGATTTGAACAGAAAGCCAATTATGGACCTGAATTAGTTTTCAAATTAAGCCGCAATTTAAAGGTTTGTGGAAATTAATCCTTTAAGGCATAGCCTTGCATTTCTACATAGCCCTACGCAAAGATGCAAGACTTCAGTTTTACTGTCATGAGGAAGAAAAAGGGACGTTCATTTTTACCTGATTGTGCACTTAATGAAGAAAACACTCCACGTCTCGCCACGTACAATCGTGGTAATAAAAAGACATGGATGAGAACTGCTCGAGTGAGTTGTCAAAATTACAGGGGAATAAACAAAAGGCAATGAAAATGAGAAACTTGCAGATTGTGGAAGAGTTGGATGCAAGCAGTCCTCGACTTACGGCCACAATTGAGCCCAAAATGTCTGATGCTAAGCAAGGCAATCAAGTGAGTTTTGCCTCATTTTACAACCTTTCTTGCCTGAGTTACTGCAGTTGGTAAGTTAGTATCGTGGTTGATAACTGAATCACTGCAGTTGGAAAGTTAGTGTCGTGGTTGTTAAGTGAATCTGGCTTTCCCCATTGACTCAGCTTGTCAGAAGGTCGCAAAAGGCAATCACTGCAAACCATCGTAAATAAGAATCCGTCGCCAAGCATCCGAATTTTGATCATGTGACCATGGGGAAAGCTGCAACAGCGTAAGTGAGAAACACAGTCATAAGTCACTTTTTTCAATGTCATTGTAACTTCAAACAGTCACTAAATGAAGGGGTGTAAGTCCAGGATTACCCATATAAGAATGGGTCATTTTAACTTGCTGACAGGTGATGAACAGTGGGGAAGAAAACTAACACAACTTTCATCCCTTTTTAAATTTGAAGATTTCTATAACAAGAATAACCAAAGCCTGCTGTATCCTATGAGAAAATGCAGTGTTTCTCAAACTTGGCCATTTGAAGATGTGTGGACTTCACCTCCCAGAATTCCCCAGCTAACATGAAGAATTAACTGCAGCTGTAGTTGAAGTCCACACATCTTAAAGTTGCCATGTTTGAGAAACTGTTATAATGGATGGTACTACATTTTCCATTCCCATATTCCAGTTGTACAAAGAGAGGCAACTTCCTCCAGACTTTACATTGTGATGGCCCTGTGACATCCCTGTAAAATCCCTAAACCAAAAAATATCACTGTAACATCCATAAAAGGCATGTCTAATGATGTGCTTCCATCAACAGAGATTAAGGGCGAGGGGTTTCTTCCCTTGGTTGCTGGTTGTTGTATTTTTTTACATGGAGGGCTGACTTAAATTTGCAAAAAAGTTTAAGAAATAACAGAGTTGGAATGGATCTGGGAGGTCTTCTAGTCCAACCCCTTCTCAAGCAGGAGACCCCATACCATTTCAGACAAATGGCTGTCCAATCTCTTCTTAAAAAGCTCCAGTGTTGGAGCACAAGTTCTGGAGGCAAGTTGTTCCAATGATTAATTGTTCTGTCAGGAAGTTTCTCCTTAGTTCCAGGTTGCTTCTCTCCTTGATTAGTTTCCATCCATTGCTTCTTGTCCTGCCTTCAGGTGCTTTGGGGAATAGGTTGAACCCTTCTTCTTTGTGACAACCCTTTAGATATTGGAACGCTGCTATCCCATATCAAAGAGGGGGCCAACTTTCACTTTTGCAGGGAGTTGGGGAAAAAAGTCCTGGACCAGGTTATCTGTGGGACCACCTTTTTCTAAGAACATCTACCCATCCTACCAGGTCAGATAGGGTGGGCACACTCCTAGTCCCTTCCCCTAAATATTTCCATCTGATGGGAGCTAGGAAGCAGTGCCTTTTCTGTGGCAGCCCCTGCCCTATGGTGAACTCCAGTAGGTCTCCACCCTTTTAGTTTTCTGTAAAGTTTTGAAGACCTGGCTGTGGTCTTCAAAAGTGTTAGAAGAAGATTAGGTGATGTCCAGTTAGCACTGAATGATGCCAGGTTTTTTGTTGTTTTTAATGCTTTCATCACTTGAGTTTTGTAGCTTTAATATGATTTTATATGCCTTTCAATCTTTGATTCGGGAGCTGCCCAGAGTTGGCTAGAAGATGGGCAGCTATATAAACGTTTTAAATAAATACGTTAACCTGAGATTAAAACCTAAAATATTTCCTTCCAACTCCTTATGTGAATTGATCCCTTGATTTTGCTTCTTCACCCCATCTAGTAGAGTCCTGCTTTCTCAAATGAATTGTAACTCTAGCTCAGCTCTAATAGAGCAGAGGTCCCCAACGTTTTGGGCACCAGGGACTGGTTCTGTGGAGAAAGATTTTTCTGGAGAGTGTGTGGTTTTGTGTGCTGCCTGCATCCCACGGATGGGGCTTTGCTTGTTTGTGCGGACCAGTTGCTGGCATGCCGGGGACCGGTACTGGTCCACGGACCGGGGGTTGGGGACCCCTGTAACAGAGAACCTAAATTGACTTCAAGCATGCTGACTAGAAAAACCCGAGAATGTAGTTCCCAAACTCAGAGGGGACTGGGCTGGGATTTCTGGTTGCTAGGAGGATATATATAAGATAGATGTTTCTTACTTGCCTGGAATCCCACTTTTTATATATGCATCAAAGAAGATGAGGTGAGCTTTTGTTAAGGTGCCAGAATAATTGACCAGAGAGAATTGGGGACTTTTCAACATAAAAAAAGGCAATTTAGCAATAGAAAGAAATGACAGAACACTGCAAACCTGCAAGTGATACAGATAGTCCTCAATTTAAAAGCAGTGAGTTAATGTCTATACAGAGATTCCCAATCATCCAGGTCATGGTTGTCCCAAAGGTTCTTTCCCAAAAACAACTGTTTTTTCCCTTGAAAACATTTCGCTTCTCGTTCAGTTCTGACTGAAGAAGTTTCTTGGATGAGAAGCGAAACATTTTCAAGGAAAAAAAAACCCAAGAAAGCCCAGTTGTCTTTTGGGAAAGCACCTTTCAGATGACCAGTGACTTAGTGAACCTCCCCCCCACCAAAAAAACCAAGTACTTATGACCCAATTCCAAAGTTATGATAGCTGCCTCCCCAGCCCCGCCCACAGTCATAAGCCTGAATTTCAAGCACTTGAGAACCAGTCCACATTTGCAGCGCCCTACGGTCACATGACTGCAATTTAGGATGCTTTTGTCCAAAACTGGTGTTTGCTTTTGATTTTCAGCAAAAAGGCCCTACAGCTCACTTACCGCTGCCACATTCGCTTAATGATCAACACACACACACAAAAAAAGTTTGTAAAATCAGGTCAGTCAGGTGGTTACTCTCTTTGTGTGGGAGGCTCCATTGAGCAATTACTTGTACCGTGTTTCCCTGAAAATAAAACCCAACCGGAAAATAAGCCGTAGCATGATTTTTCAGGACATTGGTAATATAACCCCCCCCCCTCAAAAATAAGCCCCAGTTAAGATCGTCAGCCAGACGGACACATTTAGTACCGTATTTCCCTGAATATAAGCCCTAATCGGAAAATTAAGCCCTAATGCGTCTTTTGGAACAAAAATTAATTAATTGGGGAAAACACAGGTATGTACATCCTACCGAACAGAAATAAATTTAGTTATTGCTCTCAAGTACGACAATTCACATGGAAATTCTGCTCTTCTGAAGGCAGGTAACTTTCAAAATCAACAATAGATTATCCAGGGTAAGCGAAAGGTTTCCTGAACGTTGTTGCCTTCAGTGCAAGGTTTGTGTTCTTTTATTTATTTATTTATTTTCGTAGAGACTTATTTGTCCTATGTCAAAAGCAGAAGGACACTGCTGGCTACTGATAGCATAGATCAATTTGGACCTCCTCATTCTCCGGCATGATGGATACAAAGACCTGACAACGATGTATCAACCTGTCTTCTCTAACAACACAATTGTCAGTTGCAGGTTGCATTGCTTGTCCAACTGCATGAGGAGAAAATATTCCCATTGAAGGTTGGACAGAACAAAAAGGAAAAAGAAAAAGAAAAACCCCACACACTTCATGATGATTTATTTATTTATTTATTTATTTATTTATTTTTACATAACAAATTTAGATATTGTCCATCTCATTCCAAGAATGACTCTGGGAGATTTATAAATAAGGGCATAAAAACCATATTTTAAAAATGCAATACATCAATACAATTGGGGGCAAGTTAAAAAAAAAAAATCAAGATGGAATAAGTTATAAGTTAAAGGTGGAGTGAGCTTCAACCTTTGTTGAAAAATGATTTCTTTCAAAAAAAATCATTTCAGCCTTTCCACTCCCTCTGCTTATTTTGACTTTCATTGAGGCTCTATTTAAAAAAGCTATTTTTTTTAAAGGATCATTGAAATAAATATTGAAATATATTCAAAAATAAGTACTGAACCTCCATTTCAAAGGAGATTAATACAAGGAGTCCTCTACTTATAACCATTCATTTAGTGACCATTTCAGGTTACAACAGCATTGGAAAAAGTAACTTATGACCGATTTTCACATTTATAACCATTGCAGCATCCTCAAGGTCACATGATCAAAATTAAAACGCTTGACAACTGGCATGTACCTATGATGTCATGTGATCACCATTTGTAACCTTGTCAAGAAGAGAAGTTAATCGAGACTTCACCCAATAGCACCCAAACTGGGAAGATTGCCAACCATTTATTTGTATTTTTTGTTTACTTTATCCTTGCATCTGGAGACTTATTCTGCATCCAGGGTTTTGGCCCAGAAGCCTCAAACCTTGGTTACATCAGCTTCCTATACAAGTAGTCCTTGATTTGCAACCATAATTGAGACCAAAAATTCTGTTGTTAAGCAAGGAGGTTATTAAGTAAGTCATGCCCGGTTTTATGACCCATAATGAAGAATATTTATAGCTCACTGGGGTTGACATGAGGGGTCCTTGGTGCTCACTGGGCTGGGTTGTTTTCTTGAAGATGTTTCATTACCCAGACTAGGTAACATCATCAGTGCTAGTGGATGGACTAGCACTGATGGTGTTACCTAGTTTGGGTAATGAAATGTCTGAAAGAAAACAGCCGAGCTCAGAGAGCACCAAGGACCCCTGATTTTATGACCTTTTTTGCAACGGTTGTTAAATGAATCGCCACAGATGTTAAATGAATTATGTGGTTGTTAAGTGAATCTGGCTTCCCTCATTGACTTTGTTTTTCAAAAGCTGGCTAGGATGATCACAAATGGCAATCACACGACTCCAGGATGCTGCATCTGTCGTAAATACTGTACATGCTGGCTGCCAGTTACCCAAATTGTGACCGCTTGACCATAGGGATGCTACAGCAGTCAAAAATGCAAGGACCAGTTGCAAGCCGCTTTTTGCAATGCCATTCTAATCATTGACTATAAAAGAGAAAAGACAAATAAGTGGTTGAGAATCCTGTTCTGCATCCAATAAGCCAATTTTGCTGCAATGGTTTCTCAGGCTATGATACTTTTCCTTCAATGCTTGCAGTTTTAGCCATTTGCAATCTTCACTCTCAAAAAACAAAATGCAATCTCCTCCACTCCCTCTTCTCTTTTCCCTTCCCCAAAGCGATGATCAAATCCCTTCTAATGTCTATACAAAATGGCCTATTTGTTTTCTTAATCAAGTGCTTAATTCTCTTAACATAATGCTTCAATCATTCACAATGGGAGTCCTCCCTGCACTCTGTACGACATCTCTTCGGGCTGGCTTGTTCTCTTTTCCTCACTAAGGTGTCTCTCCGTGTAGCTCTCAAGAGGTTGAGGATCCAGCACATCTAGCAATTACGAGGCAACTTCCTTTATTAATTAGGTTAGCTTCTGAAAAGGTCATGGAGCACACCAGCTGAATTTCAATAAAAAGCCGTGTCAAAAAGATGACAACACTTTTTTGTGTAAACGGATGTGCTCTATTGATTACAGGCCACAATCAGTGGCGGCATCTGGATCACCTTGGCTGATCTCACAGAAGCTAAGCAAGGTCAGGCTTGGCTATTATTTTGATGGTTGATCACTAGGAAGCACCAGGGCTGTAGGCTAGACTAGGAAATCAAATAAAGATCAAAGAAGGCAGTAATAAATTACTTCCATATTATTGCCAGGGAAAATGAGAACCAGTTTGGTCTAGTAGCGCACGGGTGTCAAACTCGATCGCATTGTGACTTATCATGACAATTTTTGCCTTTGCGGAGCTGGGGTGGGCGTGGCCTGCGCGTGATATATCTGACCCACAGGCCACCAGTTTGACACCCCTGGTTTAGTGGTTAAGGCACCAGGCTAGAAAGCAGAAGGTTGTGAGTTCTAGTGCCACCTTAGTCATGAAAGCCACTGGGTGATTTGGGGCCAATCATCAGGAGACTGTGAGTTCTAGTCTCGCCTTGAAAGCCAGCTTGGGTGACTTTGGCCTAGTCATTGTCTCTCAGCCCAACTTATCTCACAGCCTTGTTGTTCTAGGGATAATAATAATAATAATAATAATAATAATAATAATAATAATAATAATAATAATAATAATAATAATAATAATAATAATAATAATAATAATAATAATAATAATAATAATAAAGTTGGAAGGGACCTTGGAGGTCATCTAGTCCAACCCCCTGCTCAGGCAGGAAACCCTATACCATTTCAGACAAATGGCTGTCCAGTCTCTTCTTAAAAACTTCCAGTGTTGGAGCATTCACCGCTTCCGGAGGCAGGTTGTTCCACTGGTTAATTGTTCTAACTGTCAGGAAGTTTCTCCTTAGTTCTAGGTTGCTTCTCTCCTTGATTAGTTTCCATCCGTTGCTTCTTGCACTGCCTTCAGGCGCCTTGGAAAATAGCTTCACTCCCTCTTCTTTGTGGCATCCCCTGAGATATTGGAACACTGCTATCATGTCCCCCCTCGTCCTTCTCTTCATTAAACTAGACATACCCAATTCCAGCAGCCGTTCCTTATATGTTTTAGCCTCCAGTCCCCTAATCATCTTTGTTGCTCTTCTCTGTACTCTTTCTAGAGTCTCAACGTCTTTTTTACATCGTGGTGACCAAAACTGGATGCAATATTCCAAGTGTGGCCTTACCAAAGCTAGGAGGAAGGTGTGTTGGATATGTTCTCTGCCTTATTATTTATAAAAATAATAAAGGCAGGGTACAAACACAAATACAAAGGACCTGAAGGCAGGACAAGAAGCAATGGATAGAAATTAATCAAGGAGAGAAGCAACCAAGAACTAAGGAGAAATTTCCTGACAGTAATCAGTGGAACAACTTGCCTCCAGACGTTGTGGGTGCTCCAACACGGTATCTTTTAAAGAAGAGATTGGACAACAATTTCTCTGAAATAATATAGGTTTTCCTATAGAGCAGGGGATTGGATTAGGAGGCCTCCAACATCCCTTTCAATTCTGTTATTCTGTTAAATAAATAATAAGATTACATGGGCATATTCTTATAATCATCCTGAGCAGAGGTCTTTACTGTTTCATGGATTATCTGTTATGTGGGATCTGGTCATAAGCACTTCATAAGGAGATCAGCACATCTTATTAATGTATTTAGAAATGAATTGTTAAATAGCTAAGTGAGGGCCTGCTACCATCTTCCATTTGTGACAGATGTTTGCCATGTGTCTTTTGGGGTTTGCTCTGGGATTAGCAACCAGGAAATCAAAAACAAGTTATTTTTGTCAGCTGATGGCCCTATTTCAGGATATTTCCTTTTTTTTCCCCAACTAACTCTAATGCCAATGTCCACATATCTCCAGAAAGTCTAATTTCAGTCATGTCAGTTCCATCTGGAGGTTTCGTGGATAAGTCCACAAAGGAACCAAGCCCTGTTTGCCATGATAAATAGAATAGAATAGAATAGAATAGAATAGAATAGAATAGAATAGAATAGAATAGAATAGAATAGAATAGAATAGAATAGAATAGAATAGAATAGAATAGAATAGAATAACAGAGTTGAAAAGGACCTTGGAGGTCTTCTAGTCCAGCCCCCTGCTCAGGCAGGAAACCCTATAGGAGATCAAGTATTATTCTCACAAATGGTCCATGTCAAGCTGAAGGTCAAAACCAGCATTTGTCAGTTTAGTGTCCTTCAGGTGTGTTGTGTTATGATACTTAACAAAGAGTATAAACATAATGGGGATGATATAAGGGTTATATGAACAGGCTGTCTGGGAATTGTGCAAAAGGCAATTTCCTTTAGAAAACCTTTTAAAAGAATACAAACCTGGAAACCAGTCTCAAGGGTGCATTTTGGCTACAAGACAGCTAAAGGTTTTTGTATGGAAAGAAGAAAATGAATTTCGTTTCTTCACTCCCTAACATTATGTTCATAAGATAGGCTTATAAACTTTGTCATTCTATTTATCCAGAGCCTGAAAAATATTTATTTAGAGGACTTAAATAGCCAACCAGGCCTGTTAGTTTGATATTCAATTTTAAATTTCATCAATGTTATCAGTTCCTCTCAGACTGAAAAGAGGGATTTTCAATTGGGGTGGATGCTTAATACACATATAGGTAATTTTATTTTCTGTGCAAGGGCTTCTGAATATGCTTGGAATGTGCAAGGCCACTGGAAACCCTGCAGTCCTGCAGGTTTTTACTCATTGTGTTCAGTAAATGAAGAGAAATAACACAGAGCAATCTTTCCCCAGCTATATCTACCATATAGCTCTTAGTTTACTCTGAAATCTCTATTGGAGCTCCTGAAAAAAAAAATTAGAAAGAACTCTTGACTCACTCTTCTCAACCCACAAACAGTACATTTATGAAAACTGTGGAAACAGGGAGAAAAAGGAAAGTGATAGATGAGAGAGCAGGTCATAAGCTATTATGAGTTTATTCAACATTGGAAGGAGGGTTAGATCTGGTTCACAATGGCAGAGGGATGTCAGAATTGGAGAGTTTATCTTGTTTTATCTGCTTCCCTGTTCTGAAAGTCTTCCCCATAACTAAACTTTTGTTTTTTCTCCTCAATTAACTATGTGTGTAGCATACAATCTGCAAAATATCACATCTTCCCCAGGAAAATGGCTGGAAGGAAAAAGTTAGCGCAAAGCTATAATTAACTCAGGTTAATGGAGAGCTAATATAATATGGCTACTGCTACATATCTTCCTATAATGAGTTGCATTTTTTTTTCTGGGGAGGGAGAGATAATTAAATTAACTATGATGTAGTTTGAAAATTAGAACAAAAAGGTTAACAAAGCTTTAATGGTATGGCAATAATAAGAGTTTATAAACACAAAGCGTAAGGCACAGGTCAGTACAAAATAATTATCATTGTCTTGTGTTTAAATCACAGGACTAGACAAACTGTTGTTGGGAAAGGTGACTTGTTGGAAAAACGTGACTTGGAGGCAAAAATTGCAAAGTGGAAGGATTTGGGGGGGGGAGGAATGGCCTCTTGGTAAATGCCTCATTACTTCCCCATTTTATGCATTTTAAGTCTAACTAATGAGCATCAATCTTGCTTTAGTGTAAGTTGGTATAATGGATATTCTAATGCAGCCATAAAAAGGAAAATATTGGGGCATAGCTGAGGGGTCCTTGGTGCTCTCTGAGCTTGGTTGTTTTCTTGCAGACGTTTCATCACCCAGATTAGATAACATCATCAGTGCTAGTTTGGGAACATCAGAACTGGCACTGATGATGTTACCTAGTTTGGGTAATGAAACGTCTGCAAGAAAACAACCAAGCTCAGAGAGCACCAAGGACCCCTCATTTCAACCCTGGACAACATGTATTCTCCTTTAGTAAAAACCATTCTTAATGTGAAATGTCTGTAATAAATTTAGTGAAAGTTCTGTGGCTTAGCCACCCTGTTTAGCCCAGTGCCACAGTCAGAGGGATGAAACAGAATCAGAAAGACCAAACATCAATAAATAAATAAAAAATAAAAACAAAGGGCACCAATCGCCATCTAATCCAAAGCCTAGCCAAAAAAAAAAGAAAAAGAAAAAACCAAGTCTTTAGCCATTTGTAGAAGACAAAATGGTGGGGACAGTATAAATCAGGGGTCCTCAAACTTGGCCACTTTAAGACGTGTGGACTTCAATTCCCAGAATTCCCCAGCCAGTTGGGAGTTGAAGTCCACAAGTCTTAAAGTGGCCAGGTTTGCGGACCCCTGGTATAAATCCCTCTGGAAACATCTTCCCCTTCCCCTTCCCCCCCATATGAGGTTGGCCCCAACCCTCCTATCCTTTCCTAAGAGCCTAAAGACCAGGCTCTGCCAATTGGTCTGGGGCCCCAATGGGGAAACAGCACACATCTCCCTATTCTTCCCCTGCCCTCCCCACGTGTCCTTGCTTTTAATCTAAGTTGCTAAATGAATGGTGATAAGTCGAGGACTACCTGTACATTCTCCTCCACCTCCAACAATAAAAGTCAGCTCAAGAAATAGCAACGTTAAAAACAGGGCAAATGATTTAAAAGCTCTCAGGCACTCCAGCAATAAGAAAATAGCTAAATTTGGCAGACAAATTTTAGCACAGTACTACGAAATCTGATTAGGAACAAAGTCCTAATAGCTTTGTTGGAAAGGTCAGGCAAAAACATCACAAATTGGTAGCTGGCAAGTCAGAGCACAGAACAATTTTGCCTGGAAAAGAAAAAGAAAAAAAAACAGTTGCATTTTATTCCTCTGATTCTCAGGATGATCACCTGTTAGGCATGGTCTAAGGCAGGTATGTCAAACTCGCGGCCCGCAGGCTGCATCCGGCCCACGCAGGCCACATCCACCCCAGCACCGCAAAGGCGCAAAACTGATACGTCGCCATACAGCCCACATTTCAATCGGGCTTCATACCCCTGGTCTAAGGGATCCTGTACTTCAATGTCAATTCCAACTCTTTGATCCTACCATTTATGAATGGCACTTTTATCTTAATCCCCAGAATAACCATTCGCTGTTCTTCTTTTTTTTAATCAACCTTTAATTACTTCCTATGTCCAGATTATTTGAGGTCACAAAAGCAGCTTACCAAAGGAACAGAGAACTTTGCGTCGGTCATTTGATCGTAAGCAACGTGGTGTAGCTGTGGGTGACCGTTTTTTAAGAAGAACTGTAATCCAACTTTTCTCAGCCCTGCAACAGAATTTCTTATCTTCTGGAGGGGGACTTGCAAAATTAATTTTTTTTTCTAAAATGTATATAGCTAGTATTGGGGAATAGCCAACTGTCTATCACAGTGCAAGAAGTCAAGGTCATCCATCAAAAGTAAAAGCCACAAAATTTAGGACCAAAAGAAGGAAATGCTTTTCACATGGGGTATAGTGAAGGTGTGCAATTCACTGCCAGGAGTTGTAACAGCAACCGATTTAGATGGTTTTAGAGAGGGACTGGACAGATTAATAAAGGATCAGCCTATCAATGGCTATTATTAACAGCCATTAACAAGCACGCATAGATAAACAACATCTACATAACATTTCAAAGGGACAAGCAAAAAGCAAAAAAAGGGAAACAGAAAGACCAAAACACCTCTTCACTAACAGTCATCGCCCCAAGGCCAGAGGCCTGGGAATGGAAGTGCAACTTCTCACCATCAAGCCTGCCAATGCAGGGACCACTAGCAAAACAAATTTTTTGAATGTAACTGGACAATAAAGAGATAGCATGGAGGAGGAACAGGAAATGGAAAATTAACTAGAGAACACAAACATTAGTTCTAGCTTTGCTGTACTGTAACCACTTGGTCTTTAGGAAAAGTATACTTTTCTCACAAATGGAGGTGAGGGTCTTTCTTTCCTAAGAAATCAAGTCGGGCAGATTTGACAGACTCTCGGTCCCAGTTTGGGGCTGATTTTCATTATGGATTACTACATTTTTATCCTGCCTTTCCTTCAAGAAAGTGCTAATGCTCACCTCCCCCACACACCTGCTTTTGAGTTTGGGTCTTTACATTTTCTATAGGCAACGCTGTATTATTTCCACCACATTACTTTAGACAAGCTGAAACTTGTCAAGCTGAACAAGTGCGAGAATTCTGTGGGAACTCAATCCTTGCCAGCTTCAGGAACAAATGTAGGTTGACGAGATAGCAGTTCACTGCTTTGGAAAGGAGAAGGTAGCCTATCTGTGTGCACCTTATGGGTTGTTGTTGTTGTTTTTTTCCTGACAACCGTGAGACCTCTTTTCTTGTTGAAAAATACAGCTACAGTTTGGTTCTTATCTGTCACTTGAGGCAGCTGCATTGTGCCCTACAGATGGTAAACATTTTCAGTGGCATCATCAGAGGAAGATGTGGAATCCCTGCTAGTCAATGTTAGACTTCAGTCAAAAGTAGATGGGGACTCTACTTAATAAAGACATCACAAGAATTTTTGTAGGACTTCATCTCGTTAGATGATTTCCAGTGACAAGCTTCGTTCAATTTTCTCAGAACTTGAAGGGCAACTCGGGGAGCTGATGTCTGACTTTTGGGTTCCTTATGGTTCTCAAAGTAGAATATTTTTTTTCCTTATGTCCTCCCCTTAATGTCACCAAAATTCTCCTCAACTTTAAGAAAATAAAAAATTACCTGGAGACCTCCTTCATCTTCTGCCTTCCCCGTACGGATGCCCTCCAGCTGTGAACCATAATTCATGGCCAGTATGATCAAAAACTCCCTTTTCATGACCCTGTAATCTCTTAATTTGGGGTAGAGTCAGGGCGATTGGATGGAGCTGTTTACTGCCCTTCCTGACACCACATGGAGTTCGCAGCAGATTTTTTTCTTTCACCCTAGGCGAGAAACATCTGCTGCTACCTAGGATTGAACTCTCAACTTTCCCAATGGGAGGTGAGCGTCTTTATCACTAGTCCACCATGCTGCTCATGGCCAGTATGATCAATAGATAGTCATGTAATTTAGGAGTGAAGAGAATTAAAATGCTGGAAGGCATCAGCTTGGGTAAGACTGGACAAGATGACCCAGGAGATTCATCCACTGGTCTCTAGGAGTTGGATTCTATCAATCTCTCTCCCATTCTTGAGGACCATTTGATTGATCCTGTTGTCATTTCTACCTTGTGTGAAGGAACCTACGTGATGACAGTGACGGCCAACGATGCCGATGACAGCACCACAGCAAATGGGATGGTGAGGTACCGCATTGTGACTCAAACTCCACAAAGTCCATCCCAAAATATGTTTACCATTAACAGCGAGACTGGAGATATAGTGACAGTGGCCGCAGGACTCGATCGTGAGGTAAGGGATCAACTTATTTGATTAACAAATAGTCCCCACTTCATAGCTACAGGTAGTCCTTGACTTACAATCATTCATTTAGTGATTGTTCGAAGTTACAACAGCACTGAAAAAAGTGATTTATAATTGTTTTTCACACCTATGACAATTGGAGCATTCCCCATGGTCATGTGATCAAACTTTGGAGACTTGGCAACTGGATCATATTTATGACCGTTGCAATGTCCTGGAATCACGTGATCACCTTTTGCAACCTTCTAACAAACAAAGTCAAATGGGAAGCCAGATTCACTTAACAGTCATGTTACTAACTTAACAACTGCAGTGATTCACTTAACAACTGTGACAAGTAAGATTGTCAAATGTGGCAAAACTCATTAAAAAACTGTCTTGCTTAGTAACAGACACTTTGGGCTTATTTGTTGTGGTAAGTTGAGGACTATCTGTATTTTTTCCTCTCCAAAGTAGATTAACTTGGTCTGTACAAGGTGTCTTGTTGAAGAGTACTCTCAAATAAGGATATTTTAAATTCTAATTTTTCCTTAAGCAAATGTGACTTATATGTTTGTTTGCTTTTTTGTTTGCTTTTTGTTCTTTTCTGATTTTCTGTACTATGTTTTATCATCTTTAAGTTTTTGTTTCCTTGAAAAAAGCCAGAAAGGTCAAATAAAAAACAGATAATAACTGAGCTCCCTGTGGTCTTCAACCCATCCTCATTGCCCAAAGTCCAGCATATGCTTACGGTGCTTCAAAAAAGTCTGAGCAGGGATTGTGGGCTATTTGAAGATTAGGAGCATATGGCAGGCTGCATATGCTCTTTTAAATTAGGATTGTCTGCCAATTAAGTATTTATTCTTTTTACTCAAACAGTAAAGCCTGAACAAAATAATCGGCTGACCTACATCTGTGAATTTTAACTGTACTTTGGTGTTGCAGAATGATGGAGCAAACAATTTAGTAGAGGAATAGCAATAGATGCGAAAGAATTTCTTCATTTTTCCTGCTTTTCTTCTGTTATCTATCTCCTAGTCTTTTTTTTTTGGGGGGGGGTGGGCTTTTGATCTGACAAACCCATGTCCCTATATTCTTCTTCTTCTTCTTCTTGCTTCTTCTTCTTCTTCTTCTTTCTTCTTCTTCTTCTTCTTCTTCTTCTTCTTCTTCTTCTTCTTCTTCTTCTTCTTCTTCTTCTTCTTCTTCTTCTTCTTCTTCTTCTTCTTCTTCTTCTTCTCCTTCTCCTTCTTCTTCTTCTCCTTCTTCTCCTTCTCCTCCTCCTCCTTCTTCTCCTTCCTCCTCCACTCATTTTCTCCCTTCCTCTTTCCTCTCTACTCTCTCTATCTCCCTTCCTTCTTCCCTTTCCCTTCCTCCTTTTCCTTTTTCTTACATTTTCTGACAATACCCAAGCTACATTTTCTGAATTTTTCTTTTCATAATCAGCATATCCTGTTTTTCCTATCCTAAAACTAACAAATGGAGGGGGAAAGGGAATTAGGTTTCCTTTTTCAGGATTTCCAGAATCCTGCCTCAAAGTTTGAAAGGCATAGCTCCGAAGAGCCCAATCTGATTAGTGCAGAGAAGCTTGTCCAAAAGTCCTCTTTTTTCATAGGGGCCTAACAAGTTGTGTCAAAGCCTCTGCCCAAGTGATTTCTTCTCCGTCCTCCCCCCCCCCTCCCATTTTTCTCCTCTCTCCTATCAGTGTCTCTGCTTGATTCATTCAAACACCTCAGGCTGATGTTTGCTTGGAGGGATGCATCAAGGTTTCAACCAGCTCAGAGCTGCTTTGAGGCATCCCAGCAGTGCCTTACAGCAAAGATAGATGCCTAAATGCTGCCTCCAAGCAGGCTGGCACTGGTGGTCACTGGTGGATTCAGAGAACTTGAGGGAAATATCGGCAGCAAGTCTGCAGCCAAGAGTGAATGACTTGTCAAAAAGATTTGGGCATGACAAGGAAGATGGATGCCAGGTACTTGCCCAAGGCAGATTTTCCAGCTGCACTTGACCTTCAGGCAGGAGAGTTGGCTCAGACTGGGCCAGTTGGTTAGATGGAGAAAGAATATTCAAGAGGCCGAATGTGCTGGAGATTAAAAGGAGCTGGAAAAAAGGAGCCATGATATTGGCTTCCTCCCCAGTGTCAACTGACTTAGCATAGACATTATTTTACAGTCCTTGTTGCTCCAAAAACTTCTTCTCTTCTGAGATTTGGGGCAACAAGGAAACCTTGATCCTACTGTTTTCTTTGGTTTCGCAAAATTCAGCAACCATGGCCTGACCTTCCCTTTTCCCCTTAAAATGTTATTTTGTGCAATTACTATAATAGCAATAGTAATAGAATTTAGACTTGTATACTGCCCCATAGTGCTTTACAGCAGTCTCTGGGCAGTTTACAATGAAGAAGCATTATTTTCATATAGACCCCAACAATCTTGGTCCTCATTTTACTGACCTCGGAAGGAATGAAGACTGAGTCAACCTTCAGCAAGACAGGATCGAACACCAGGCTGTGGACAGAGTTAGCCTGCAGTACTACACTTTAACCACTCCTTGATTAGAATAGGCTAATCCTAGTCATTAGAATACACTATCCTTAGTCAACCAAAATGGACAACTTTTAATAACCATAACCAAACAAATCACTTAGATCCAACAAAACCACCCCCAGGAATGCAAAAATATGGAGCCATCTGAATAGAATCAGAACTGGCCATGCCAGAACTAGGACCAAACTATTTAAGTGGGCAATGGCCAGGAGCCCACAGTGTGACTGTGGTGCGCCAGAACAAACAATAACACATATCATTTGAAGATGTCTTCTCAGGAAATTTCAAGGCACCTGGGATGACCTCATCACAGCCACGCCAGAAGCAGTTAGATGTTAAGCTTCTTTAGATATTGCACTATAACAGCTGTCCTATTGTGACTCTATGGCACCACATTATGGCAATTATATCATGGTTTTACCCTAATTTAATATTTTATCTCACCTATTGTATTGTCCACACATTTTACGGACATGTATTTGCTGATGCTTTGTTTATATTTGTGTTTGTATGTATAATGTGTTTTATCAGTGCTGTTGCATGTCTTCTTTAGCTGCCATACGCTAAATGAAATAAAAAATAAAAATCTTAGTCGTGAGACCAGAAGCCACAGATCTTAGGGAGGGTCACTTGTTTTTATCTGAAAGGAAGATTTCCCCCACCTCTTCCAATATAATTGACTTCTGATGTAAGAGCATTACGTTAAGACAATGCTTTGTTTTGATGGGCAGGGCAATCTTCAGCCTTTTAAGGTTGATGTCAACTCTTGGAGGTGGAGCAGGTCACAAAACAGTCATGAAAGGATTCCAGGAATGTTCTTGATTGTAGTAAAGTAGAATAACAGAGTCTTAAAAGCCTGTCAAAGTTTCTCTCTTACTATGTTGAGTTTCTTTTGCACAACTTCCTTTTTCTCCAGATTTTCTCCCTCTTAACAGCTCATTCATTCTCAAAGCTCAGCTCTAAATTCTTTTACAGCAGGTATATATGCATTACTGGTTTCATAATTCACCCATTTCCATTGGGCTTAAGACATTTTTAAAAAAAACCACATAAATCCTTTAAAAGAAGTAAAACATGGATGCATTTTGCTACTGTCTCTGCCACAATGTTTTTAGACATTCCAATTGGGTCAACAGCTTTGATATTTCATGTCTCTCTTTCAAATACTAATGAGATCCAGTATTGGATGGATTCTGAACCCAGATGACACTGGCTAGATATAAAGACTTGCCGAGATATCAGGGCCAGGCCCATGAAGTCACTCCACTTGAAGAAGACTTAACTAAGCAAGATTCATTTATTTAATTTTAGGCCATCTGGCTCCAGAATGAGTCCGAGCAGCTTACAACTTCAAAAGCAATAAGAAAAAAGAAAAGATCACATAAATCCAAACCACACTTCATATACTATAAATTAGAATGGACACAACCAAGAACAGCCACATTTTTAAAGACTTAGAACATAGAACATAGAATAATAGAGTTGGAAGGGACCTCCAACCCTCTGCTCGAGCAGGGGACCCTATATCATTTGAGACAAATCATTGTCCAATCTCTTTTTGAAAGCCTTCAGTGATGTAGCATCCACAACTTCTGAAGGCAAGCTATTCCGTTGGTTGATTGCTCTCACCGTTAGGAAATTTCTTCTTATGAATGAAGGCGAATATACGTGTCCTGGGATAATCTTGCAGGATCCAATCTGAGTCAGTCACTGGGACCAGAGGTTTAGTCTTCTGAGATTTCAGATTCATGCAGGACCCCATCTTCAAGGAACTTCTCTCTAGGCTAGAGAGAAGTTCCCTGAAGATGGGCTCCAGCACAAGTCCGAAAGCTCAGAAGAAAAAACCTCTGGTCCCAGTGACCAACCCAGATTGGATCCTGAAATTTCTCCTTAGTTCTAGGTTACTTTTCTCCTTGGTTAGTTTCCAACCATTGTTTCTTGTCTGGAATATCATCAGGATGGGATGGGATGGGATGGGAATCACATGGATCTCTAGGGGAAAATGATTCCAGATGACAGATACCACAACAAAGAAGGCACACTTCCTAGACATCAATAGATTGCCCTGATCTATTGATTGAGGGGACACAAAGTACACCAACTCTGCCCAGGTTTACTATATAAACCAGAGGTCCCCAACCTTTTGGGCACCAGGGACCGGTTCCATGGAGAGAGGTTTTTTCCACGGACCAGAGGGTGTGTGGTTTTGTGTGCTGCCTGCATCTCGCGGATGGGGCTTTGCTTATTTGTGCGGACCAGTTGCTGGTGTGCCACGGCCTGGTACTGGTCCATGGGTGGGTACCCCTGATATAAACAGAAACCATTTAGCGACCGTTCAAAGTTCCAGTGGACCTACCTGAGGGGATACTTACAATTTAGATTTGAAGTTGGGCACTCCACAACCACATTTACAGTTGTTTGCATATGACTGCATTTTATAGTGGTTTTGCTGAAATCCAGCATTTGTTTCTGGCTTTTATGGTTTTATGACCATAAAAATTTTACAATTGCCACAAAAAATGGTCCTAAAATCAGTTATATGACCCATTTTACGACTGTCACGAGTTACAACCATGATGGGCAGACTCCATTACAGTTGTAACTTAAGTACTACCTGTAGATAGATAATAGTAAGACCCTATTGGAAATTGTTCTTCAATATTTAATAGCTTTCTCCTTTCTATATTGCCTCAGTGTATAAAGTCCTTTTGAGATTTCTCCTTAAATGTTATGCCTATTCTTTCTTTGACTTAAAAAGAGGAGTCACCCGAACTATCTCTGACATTAGAGATAAGAAAGCGAAAAACAGATCAAAGCAGTGTATAAACAACTGAATAGTTTTCAAAGCTATCTTACCTGATTCCCACTAATCGGATGTAAATATAGTTACACAGCTCTGTGACCATTTACTTGCCATGGCTGTGCTTAATTGAATGGATCCCCAAGGAAGATAATGATAATTGGACTCCACTTCATAGAAATTATTAAAGGGAGATGGTTTTGCAACAGACTGACTTTAAGCTTCATGCTCACACAGGGGTAAAAACTGCTAGAGGAGAAACAAAACAACATCAATCCCACTAAGCTAATGGAAGGGAAATATGGGGTTCTACTTAGGAATGCAAGAATTTAAACACATCGAGATTCAGAGCTACGTTGAATAAGAAATCAAGTTTAAAGAGAGTTCAAAAATCAAACATTTGTATGAAAATACCGAAAGAGCAAAGGAGAGGTGAGGTTTGTTGAGGAATCTTTGAAGATAAAAGCGGAATGACTTAGTGAGGGCCTCAAGAATATATTATGTGGATTTACTAGGAAAACAGAGCCAGGTTTGAGAGAGTGACAAAGATGAAAATAAGAAGAACCTTGGGAGTTTTACCTACCCCTGTTTCCCTGAAAGTAAGGCCTACCCCAAAAATAAGCCCTAGCTTGATTTTTGGGGTGGGCCTAATATAAGCCCTATCCCCAAAGTAGGCCCTAGTTTTGAGGTGAGGCACACACCTAAAAATCAAGCTAGGGCGGGAGTGTGGAGCTGCCCCACGCGTCCCACACCCACTTACCTTGCAGGCAGGCCTCTCCTCGCCGATCCACTTCTTCTGCGGCGTCCCCCTGGCCTGCATTTCACAGCCAGAGGTCTTTCTGGAAGGCCTCTGCAGCAGAGAACCGAGCTATGAAGGCTGCAGAGGCCTTCCGGAAAGGCCTTTGACTGCAAAATGCAGGCCGGAATGCAGCTGCAGAAAGAAGCTGCTCCTTCGGCCGCAGAAGAAGTGGACCTGCTGGGCGGGTCTGTCGGTGCCAGAGGTGAATATAAAAGACATTCCCTGAAAATAAGACCTGATGCCTCTTTTGGAGGCAAAAAAATAATAAGATCCGGACTTATTTTCGGGGAAACACGGGTATTAGGAGCTAGAGCCAGGGTAGGCAACTTTGGCTCTTTTATGACTCATGGACTTCAACTCCCAGAATTCCCGAGCCAGCATGGCTGGCTCGGGAATTCTGGGAGTTGAAGTCCATGAGTCATAAAAGAGCCAAGGTTGCCTACCCCTGAGCTAGAGGAATAAGGAGACCTTGGACAGCTACCAGGGAAGCCATTCGAAAATACATCATATAAATACACGTGAAAATATTAATACCATATACCCGTGGTGGCGAACCTATGGCACGCGTGCCACAGGTGGCACGCAGAGCCCTTTCTGTGGGCACACGCACCGTCGCCCCAGTCCTAGGCCTTCAGCTGGGTTTTATAAAATCTTTTCGCTTTAGGCCTCCGCCACCGTGTGCAAAAAAAAAAAAAAGGTTCAATCAATCAATTTCAACTTCTTGTGGGGGAAAATAGATCTCGCAAAGTTGGAATTGATTGATTGAACTTTTTAGTCCTACCCAATCTGCAGTTATCACCGAAGCCACGCCCACCCAATGGGTCACACCCAGCCAATGGGCCACGCCCACCCGGCACCCGACGATACATAAGTGGGTTTTGGGTTGCAGTTTAGGCACTCAGTCTCTAAAAGGTTCGCCATCACTGCCATATACAATAAATGTGTCTAAGAAAAGGGCAGACACATTCGTGGATTTTACTGTCCACCATCCCAGTAATTTATTTTAATTATTTAATTTTATTATCAGTTTAGCAATGCCTGACTCCAAACTAACTCTGTTCCAGACTCATGTGATCGCCATGTTACGTACAACCTTTTCAGTTGGCTTCCAACAAGCAAAATTAATGGGGGAAGCTGGATTTGCCTAATGACCATGTGATTCATTTAACAACTGCAGTGATTTTTACAACAAAAAAAGGTTGTAAAATTGGGCACAACTCCCTTAATAACCGCCTTGCTTAGCAATGAAAATTCTGGTCCCAATTGTAGATGTAAGTCAACGGTTTTCTGTACAACATCTTTTTTTTTTTTATTCAAAGATACAAGGAAGGCCATCTTTATAAAATTTAATCCTAAACATAGGCCTTTACTACAAATTTATATGCCGTAATTAATCTTTGGAGCCCAATGGAGGGAGATGCTAATATTTTGTTAATGAAATTCTAAGAAAAATGGATGTGGCATTTTTAATTTGTTAATGCAGGCAATATTGCTAAGCATTCAATTAAAAAAGACAATTCCAGGACAATAGAGAAGTAACAGTAATAGTAGTAATAATAATAATCTATAAACATTTGTAATCCCCAAATGAAAAAAAAAATACTTCTAGATCTGCAATAGATTACAAAATTAAAACACATTACATGCAGGGCAACAATTAAATGATGTTCCCCAAATGATGAAACAACAATAAAGCAGAATAGCTAAAAGCAGAATTTAAATACATGCACACAATTGAAATAGTTTCTATTACAATTTAAGAAACTTTTTTTTTTAAAAAAGTATTGGTATGAAGACAATACAAAGATCCTTAGGTAAGCAAGCAAAACATGTATCTAAGGGATGAGCCACATATTCCCCATCTGATTTTGGACTACAATTTCCATGGTGCCCTTACTATTAGACTAAATGGGAGCAGTTCAACCAAATTTATTCCAGTCTGTCTAGTACAGCATTCATATCCAGTGATAGTTACCAGTCAGATACCTTTTGATAGCTCACCAGAAGAAGACCAGAGTAGGCACTAGGTCAGGGGTCTTCAAACTTGGCCCTTTTATGGCTTGAGGAATTCTGGGAGTTGAAGTCCACAAGTCATAAAAGGTCCAAGTTTGAAGACCCCTGCACTAGGTGGACAAATTCCTCACATTTCAACCAATAAATCAATGAACTGAAACATTCCTAATGATAAAGAGCTCCCAGAGATCCAGGTGACTCCCATGCTGATGACTTTCAGAAAGCTATTAAAGATTTACCTATTCTCCCAGGCTTTAAAGGGGCAAGGTCATGGTAGTGCCCCCTGTTGGATGGGTTTGGGGAGGGCTATACAATATCTTCAGGTTACTCATGATCTGTTTTTTGGCTTTCGACTATTTGTGCATCTATCTATCTATCTATCTATCTATCTATCTATCTATCTATCTATCTATCTATCTATCATCTCTATCTATCATCTCTGTCTGTCTATCTATGTATCTATCATCTCTGTCTATCAATCATCTCTGTCTATCTATCATCTATCTATCATCTCTGTTTGTCTATCATCTATCATCTCTATCATCTATCTATCTCTGTTTATCTATTATCTATCATCCCTGTCTATCATCTATTATCTGTCTATCATCTATCATCTCTGTTTATCATCTACCATCTCTGTCTATTATGTATAATAATAACAACAACAACAACAGCAACAACAGCAACAGCAGCAACAACAACAACAACAACAACAACAACAACAACAATAATAATAATAATAATAATAATAATAATAATAATAATAATAATAATAATAATAATAATAATAATAATAATAAATAATAAATAATAATAATAATATATAATAATCAAATAATAAATAAGTGGAAGGGGACCTTGAAGGTCATCGAGTCCCAACCCCTGCTCAGGCAGGAAAACCCTACACCATTCGGACAAATGGCTGTCCAGTCTATTCTTAACAACCTCCCGGTTGGAGCATTCAAAACTCTAGAGGCAGTGTTCCACGGTTAATGGCTAAACGTCAGGAAGTTCTCTCAGTTCCAGGTTGCCTTCCTCTCCTTGGACTAGTTTCCATCCATTAATTCTTGTCCTGCCCTCAGGCGCCCAGGAAGAATAGCTGACGCCTCTTCTTTGTGGCAACCCCTGAGAATTGGAATAATCTATCATGTCACCCCTAGTCCTTCTTTTCATTAAACGTAGGACATACCAATTCCAGCAGCCGCCGTTCCTGATGTTGTTAGCCCTCCAGTCCCTAATCATTCTTTGTTGTCTTCTCTGTACTCTTTCTAGATTCTCACGTCTTTCTTACATCGTGGTGACCAAAACTGGATGCGTATCCAAGTGTGGCCTACAAGGCATTGTAAAGGTGTATGTAATACTTCACGTGATATTGATTCTATGCCCTCTGTTCTGCGCCTAGCACTGTGTGGCCTTTTTGGCAGCTGCAGCACATGTGGTTCATATTTAAGTGATTGTCCATAGGACCCGAGATCCCCTCTAACAGTTACTACTATGAGCAGGTGCCACCCTATACTATACTGTACATTTGGTTTTTCGCCTAAAGTAGAACCTTACTTTTTTCACCATTGACATGTCATTTGTTTAGAAGCGCCAGGTTCCAGTCTTCCAGGTCCTCCTGTATCTTAAGCCTGTATGTATGTATGGTATGTATTATGTATGTTGGAATGTATGTATGTATGTATCTATCTATCTATCTATCTATGTATCTATCTATCTATCTATCTATCTATCATCTCTGTCTGTCTGTCTATCAGAATTTATATGACCATCCACTCACTGTCAGTGATTCTGGGAGACTTACAAAAAATAAACTAACTTTAAATTGTAAGCTGCACAAAGTTGTTGAGTCAGGCAGCCTATAAATTATATTAGTTAATTAAAAAAAATAAATCAAATAATTCAGAAACAATCCATCATGCCCCAAACACCTGTGGAAAAGCTCTGTCTTCAACTAGTTTCAGAATTCAGCTGAGGTCTAATAAAGCAACTTAATGCACGGTCTTGATCCTTTGTGCCTGACAATCCATAGAATTTCAAACAGCCTACAGGACTGTTGTAAATGGGAAAGTATGTTATTAATGCTATGTTTATACTTTCCAATCTCAGAATGAAAACATAAAATATCCTATAATCTTTAAATGCTGTTTCACAGTCATTTTTTCTTCTTCTTCGGTGCCATTTCCTCTTATTTCTAACTTACATCCTGACCTTAGCTGAAGGCACAAGAAGTTCAACATTAATTGTTTATGATGAACTGAAAACCTCTAATAGCAGCAATTATTGTGGTATATTAGTCCTGGTAACATTTAACTCTGCAAGCCCAAGCAATAAAAAATATAAATATAAAGGTTTTAGATGTTAATATGGCCAGATACAATGACTAACACAATCAAATTATTGAAATTATTCCACTAGGAAATTTATCCATTGCCATAGCAAGCTTTCCTGTAGAAGAAAACAGCTGATTAACCCTAAACTGAATTTTGCTGTCATAAGATTTCACGATAAACTTGAAGTTAATGTTACCATAGAATATGTAGAAACAATGTCATCTTGTTTCATGTGGATATTGCCATTATCTGCTGACATAACCTTTAATAGCATGTTATTGTAACAAGTAATGTTACATTAGTGAAAGGTTTTCTTTTATTAACCTAGGTTAATATTGTAGGGAATGAATTCTGTACCTTCAAGTGATTTAATTATGATAATGCACAGATAAGAAGAATTGAAGCCCTGATAAGAAAAGGTGGATGTGAAGAAGACAAAAGCAGCTTTAAAAAATTAGATCTCTCCTGTCTAATGTCCTTCCCTCACTTTTTCCCAACCTGGACGTGAAGATCAGATTTAAGGGAATTAAATGATAAGCAGTAGTGTTTGCAACAAGACAAGACCTAAAATGTACAATACAACATAGAACATACAAACGTAGATGGCAGGAAAAGACCTAGTGGTCCATTGAGTCTGTCCTTTAAGGGTTTTATTTTATTTTATTTTATTTTATTTTATTTATTTTTTAAAAACTTTGTTGGATGATGGACATGTGTTTATCTCAAGCATGTTTAATCTCAGTTACCAATGATTGACCAACTTCCTCTGCTAGTGATGATGACTGATAGCGATGAACATGATGGCACAGTACACATTACAGGTAGTCCTCAACTTACGAGTGACCAAAGTTAAAACAGACCCTCCCCAAAAGGGAACTTATGGCCCATGTTTGTGGAGATTCTCAGTCATCCAGGTCATAGTTGTCTCAAAGGTGCTTTTTCAAAAGGCACCTGGATGCTATAGTTTGTCAAATTTATTTCTAAAAATCCCTTCACCACCTTCTTCAGCTGGTTGCTTTTTTCCATTATTCAATAAATAAAATCCTGCTGGAATGGGAGAAAGATATTAAGTATGCAACTGGAAAGCTCTCCAGGTTTAAACATATTCTTGACAATTTAAATCTGCTCCCTCCCACCAGCTACTTAGGAAGCTTTCTATTTCAGTAGAAAGCATAATACTCATCCGGTTTCAAGTTAGAGAGAGTACTTGTTCCTCTCAAAATGGTTTTAAGTTTTCTTTTCATAAGTCACATATCTCCTCTGCCTCAATCCCACTTGCCTCTCTAAAAGAATTATTGTATAAAGCTGTGCCAGGTCAAGTGAAATAATTAAACCCAAGCTGGTCCCACTAATTAACCACAGACCATTGTTCGGTATTAGCATTTAAAGATAGAATTAGTCTGTTTACCCTTTGCGATATGAAGATGGGAGCGTTCAAGTAAGATAGACATTTCATATTAATAGCAATGGTGTTGCAAGGTAAAATGTTTTTCTCTATTACTATGCAGCCGAAGGAGAGACTTCACTTTTAGATTAACACAGGTCTTTAAAGTACAGATAGTCCTTGACTAACAACCATTCTTTTAGTAACCTTTTGAAGTTGCGATAGCACTTTAAAAAGTGACTTATGACAGATCTTTGCACTTATAACTGTTGCAGCATCCCCATGGTTAGATGATCTGAATTTGGGTACTTGGCAACCAGCATTTATTTATGATTGTTGCAGGATCTTAGGGTGACAGGATGACCATTGGCGACCTTCCCAACTGGCTTCAGACAAGCAAAGTCAATGAGGGAAGCCAGAATCATTTAACAACCATGACCAAAAAAAAAAAAAAAGATCATAACATTGGATGTGACTCACTTAACAATTGCTTTGCTTAGCAGTGGTAATTCCGGTCTCAACTGTGGTTGTAAGTCAAAGACTAATGTATCTTCTGCTGAAATTGAAAAGAAACACGGTGCTAACAAGATCTTGTTTGGAACCTGTTTCTGATCTGGCCTGGGCATCTACACTAATATTCCTCAACAAATGTTCCTTATGTTGGATTTTTTTTTACATCCCTAGCCAATGGTCTGAAGCAGTTAGATTTGGTATGAACATAGAGGGGTAGGAGGTGACCAGGCTGAGCCCAAGGGTGGGATCCAATGCATCATCAATTTGGAGTCTCTACTCAAAGTAGGCAAGGGACCTAAGTCCAGTCCCCTTGAAGTCCATTGATTGTTATCTGGCATCAATTCTACTTGATCGTTAGCAGCTCAGATTCTTGTGTATAGGTAGCCTAAAATAAACTTGTAATGTTTTAGAACTCTCTCCTGGTTCCTGACTTCTTGCACTTGACAAGAAGTTGAATACAACATTATCAGATAGAGCATGGGTGTCAAACTCGATTATGTCACGTGACATATCGTGACGTATCGCAATGGTTTTTTGCCTTTGCGGGGCAGGGTAGACGTGGCCTACATGTGACATATCCAGCCTGCAGGACGCCAGTTTGACACCCCTGAGATAGAGTATTAGATATCATTCTTCTGGTGTTTCTTGAGTGTGGAAGAGCTTTTCTACAACAAACTTTCAAGGTGTTTCAGATTGAGAAATAATAATTCTACTTTTAGACAGGCCAATGAAAGTAACCTCCTAGTGACCTGGGGAAAGGTTGAGGCTTGGAAAATATAATGGAGACGAAGGTGGGAATGAGAAAGTTTCACCACCCGGAGACCCTATCCTTCCACACTCATCTTTATTTTTGCACCAGAAATTGTGACACTAAAATACACCCATTGAAGTGCAGCAAGACAGAGGTATCCATGGGGCTGAATGGGAGTGTCAGAAAGTCAACGTGGGGCACATAAATGGGAGGCTGGGTTCTACAATCAGCTGCCAGCATTCCACAGGTCATAATTTACCTATCTGTACTGTTGGAGATAGGGAGCGCAATGTCTCAGCGGTTAAGCAGTTGGAAAGTATGCAAATGCAAGTAGATAAATAGGTATCACTTTGGTGAGAAGGCAACAGCGTTCCATGCGCCCTGGTGTATAGTCATGCTGGTCACATGACCATGGAAGAATCTTCAGACAACGCTAAGAAATGGCTAAGAAATGGAGATAAGAGTTGGATTCAAGCGGAAAGGGGAAACCTTTACTGTTGGAGAACACGTCCTTTCCCATAATATAAATCTACACTCATACAGAGATGTAGCTATAGGTGTCACCTTTTTAGCAGAGGATGATCTATTCAGCTTGGATTACATGCAGACCTGAAAAATATTGTTCATTTGTATCTTTAATAAGCATTACATGAGCAGAAATCAGCAAGCAACACCAACACCAAGCAAACTTAGCAGGTTGCCTGAATGCACACCTTAGATGTCCCTCTGTCTTGGTTAAGCACATTATGTGAATGTAGCCATGAAGTGAATTTGACAGATCATACCACCTATAATTCATCTTCTCCATTAGTTCTTGATGAGTTGTGGAAAGCTAGTCTCACTAACAGAGATTTTGTCTTTTAAGTAATATGCTCAAATTTTGTCACCTCCACCTATCAGCGTGCTTCGGGAAACAGCTTTTGTGCCTATTCAGTATTAATGTAAAAGAGACTACTATTTAAGACAGATGCACAAGAGAGAGAGAGAGAAAGAAAACCATCAAAATGAAAATTGATGAAAAGCAAGCAATTTTAATCACTTGAATGAAAGCACACCATTTTTAATGCTCCTTCTGCTATAGTTTTAGGATGTACGGTATTCTTCAAAACAAGGAACAAGTAGAATTATGATTTTAGAAAGCCTATTTTCTAGCTGCTATATTCCAGTGCATTCCAGGTAGTCCTCAATTTATGACCATTCATTTAGTGACAATGGTGTCAACGCTGCTAATATCGGATGTTTTTGCTTTGACAACAGATGGAAATGCAGCCATTTTTCTCTATTGCTTTTAGAGTTAGCTGATGCTGGGAGAGGGAATGTGGATGAGAGTCCAGCTAGTCATAACAATAATAACTCAGCCGTGGGAACCCAAGGTCATTGGGCCCAGAGTTGATAGAGTTTTGGCGGGCTGGAGAGCTGGGGAGAAAGCCCGTGCTTCAAGCTAATTGGAGAATGTGATTTATGACAGTTTATTGGAGGAGGGAATTGTGCTTTGTTACTTTGTATCCAGGGGAGGGGAATTTAGTTTTTGGTGTTGACTATGTAGTGCCGATACTTTGTTTCTTGAATAAAAGATTCTTTAAGGTAAGCAATGCCTCGAAGTTCTTTTGAAGAGTTTCATCTGTCGGAACCATGACAAATGGCCCTGAAAAAAGTGACTTCTGACTGATCCTTGCACTTACGTCTGTCACAGTGTCCTCATGGTCACATGATGGGATTTGGTCATTTGGCAACCAACATGTATTTACAACAGTTGCAGCTTCCCAGGGTCACACAATCAACATTTGCAACCTTCCTAGCCAGTTTCCAACAAGCAAAGTCAATGGGGGAACCTGGATTTGCTTAGTGATTTCACAATCCATTAACAACTAATGATTTATTTAACGACTACTGAAAAAAAAAAGTTTTATCTTCCTAGAAGCTCTTCCTCCTTTCCTTTAAAGCCATTCCCTATGTCTCCACATGTAAGCATTCTCTCATCCTGCATTAATAATTTCTCCTTTTTTTCTCAAATTAAAAAATTACTTTTAGGGCGGCCTTAGAGCAGTGATGGCGAACCTTTCAGAGACTGAGTGCCCAAAAACTGGCCCCGCCCCCACTCCACCCCCTGCTCCGCCCCCACCCCGCGCACCGCAGTTTGCTCACCGCATATCGCCCAGACAGCCCAGCAGTGCCATGGCGGCCACGCCCTCTACCCACGCCCCGCAGCAACTGTGCGCGATGGGGCATGAGGGCAGAGTCTTGTCTACGCTGCCTGGCTGCCATGTCCTTGGCTGCGCCGCTCCACGTGGGCCACGCTTGGGGGTGACTCTCCTCCAGGGGGGCTGCTGGTGAGGAGGGGATCGCGGGAGGAGACAAGGCTGGGGCAACAGCACGTGTGCCCACAGAGAGGGCTCCGAGTGCCGCCTCTGGCACGCGTGCCATAGGTTCGCCACCACTGCCTTAGAGGATTTCACAGTTCACCTACAACCTGGGGTGCCTTTTCTTAAACCCTCTGCTCTTCTCATCTCCTTAATGGAATAACAGAGTTGGAAAGGACCTTGGAGATCTTCTAATCCAACCTCCTGCTTGAGCAGGAGGCCCTATTCCATTTTGGACAAATGGTTGTCCAGTCTCTTCTTAAAAACCTCCAGTGATGGAGCCTCCACAACTTCTGAAGGCAAGCCATTCCATTGATTAATTGTTCTCACTGACAGGAAAGTTCTCCTTAGTTCTGGGTTGCTTCTCTCCTTGATTAGTTTCCATTTATTGTTTCTTGTCCTGCCCTCAGGTGCTTTGGAAAATAGGTTGACTTCCTCTTCTCTGTGACAGCCCCTCAAACATTGGCATATTCCTATCATATCACCCCTAGTCCTTCTCTTCACTAGACTAGACATATCCTTGGCTCTTGTCATCTAAAATAAAGGGGACACTACTATTCTTAACCTCTTTTATATGAACTACTAATCTATTTGAAGGCCAGGGTATTTGTTGGATATCCTAAAAGATGCTCTTATTTGCTTCATCTGTTTCTCTGGCACATTTGTTGCGATGCTTTCCATATTGCAATCTGCCTCTTCCATTCTTCAGTTTCTGAACGCTGACAGCAGGAAAGTGAGCCTTCTTCCTCCTCCATTGCCAGGAGCAAGCTTTGTGGAGAGAAAATGACAACCAGATGTTCACAGCAGGATGGCAATGGGCACAAGCAAAGTCTTGGCATAACAGTTTATCCTTCTAAGTGAACTGGCTCATGTGGAGCCTATCAAGATGTCTTCTCCTCTGGGTAGAAGTGGCCAGAAACAGCAAGCCTTAATTGCTACAACACAGCTGTCTATCAAGATGGCTTCAGCGTCACATATCTCAGCCTCCTTGGTGATCAAGAAATGGCTAGAAGCTGCCCAGGACAAGGACAATTTTAATTTTTCACCGACCCACCCACCGAGAGACAGTCAACTTTTCCCACATAACTTACTTGCTATATAAAACAAGCAAGGGATGATACAGGGCCAGGAAACCAGGCATTAATTAAGAGATCGATAAACCTAGTTAAAAAGAGGCGGGGGCATTTTAAAGGCTGCCGTGTTTCTCTTGGAAGGTTTTTTTTGTCTCGGAATTGCTCAGCACCTCATGTTATTTTCTAAGTTCAGCTACACAATTAAACAGGCTATAACTGTGTGGATGACTATTGATCATTCACCAGGACAACAGAAGATGATCACGGTATAGATTCTTGTGAAGGAATGAAGACTTGGCCTGAGGAATGAACTATTATGGTTTTGAGAAACATTATCCTGAGGGAAAGGGGAAATTGTGAGATAGGAGGTGCCAGGTTTTTCTCTCTGAGGTTTTCTTGTCCTTTTGTTTTTATGCCTGTATTTCTATTTTTATTTAAGCCACCCAGAGTTGATTTTAACATAAATAAATAAATTAGGATCAGCCAAGATCACTTAGGTGTTTCTACTGGCTAGGAACGGTGCATAGCAATAGTAGGTGGCAGGCTGCCTCATAGGTTTAGAAGGTGAAGAAGAAGAAAAAAGATACAGCAGAGATGAGTTTAAAATAATGCAACCCTAAGCAGAATAATTTCATGCAGAGATTTCATTTCATTAAGCATTCTTCTTTTTCTTTCCCGCTTCCCCGTGTGCCAAGTCAGCAACTGTAAATGCTGCATTTTTATTGCACCTGCTTTCTGCTGATGGACGTGCAAGCAGCCAACAGTGCATTCGGCCACTTGCTCAGAAGTTGAAAGGTGTTATTTATTCAGAGGTAGTGCAAGAGCTGTGATGTTATTGTTGAAGGTTGCCTGTTAGTGCATTATCATCTAATACGAGGCAGTTACCGAATAGATTGTGGTATTTTTTGGTGCTCTGTGTTGGTTATTTTAGGAGCCCGAGATACAGGCTGTAATCCTGTGTCCAAAGTTTCTTAACCATCCCTGAAATATTCTCCAACAGTCCCCAGCTTGATAAATAAGGAAGCAAACTGAGTGATTTGGCCAATAGAGATGTTTGTCTCCTTCCTGACTTCTGGTTGAAATATGAAACAATAATCCAGACAGTTGCTGGACTGTTATTGAAGATGCTATTAAGGGAGAGATGTCAAACTGCCAGTCTTTTGTCATTGGATCAGCCACTGGTCAATAAAATGGGTGATTCCCTGGTATGGAGACAATTAGATACCTAGGGAGAGAGGCTGGGGGCCTAATCCACCAGGTCTTTTCCCCCTCTGGAAGCCTCAGTGCAATTAATTACAGGTAGTCCTTAACTTACGACCATTTGTTTAGTGACAGTTGAAAGTTACAACGGCACCGAAAAATGTGACTTACAATTGGCACTCACATTTAGACAACCACATTGCCACATTCCCACGGTCACTTGATCAAAGTTTGGGGGCTTGGCAACTGGCTTTTTTTTTTACAATGATTGCAACAATCCCAGGCCATGTGATTGCAACCTTCCCAGCCAGCTTCCCAGTGGGGGAAGCTGGATTTGCTTAACCACCAGGTGATTCGCTTAACTGCAGTGATTCGTTTAACAACTGTGGCATAAAAGGTCGTAAAATCAAGCCTGGAATCACTGAACAACCACTTTGTTTAACCACAGAAATTCTGATCCCAACTGTGGTCGTTGGTTGAGAACTACCTGTATATGGTTTATACAAGAGATTGTATTGCAAAGACTTCCCCTTCCTATATAGAAAATACAGAATAACAAAGTTGGAAGGGACCTTGGAGTCTTCTAGTCCAACCCCCTGCTTGATCCTATGCCAGGGGTAGGCAACCTTGGCTCTTTTATGACTCGTGGACTTCAACTCCCAGAATTCCTGAGCCAGCTAGGTTGCCTAGCCCTGTCCTATGCCATTCCGGGCAAATGGCTGTCCAACCTCTTCTTAAAAACCTCCAGTGTTGGAGCACCCAGAACTTCTGGAGGCAAGTCGTTCCACTGATTAATTGTTCTTACTGACAGAAATTTCTCCTCAATTTTAGGTTAGCTTTCCTCGATAAGTAACAGAATAACAGAGTTGGAAGGGATCTTGGAGGTCTTCTAGTCCAACCTGCTGCTTAGATAGGAAACCCTATACCATTTCAGACAAATGGTTGTCCAGTCTCTTGTTAAAAATGTCCAGTGTTGGAGCATTCACAACTTCTGGAGGCAGGTTGTTCCATTCCAGGAAATTTCTCCTCTGTTCTAGCTTAGCTGTCTTCCATCTACTACTTCTTCTCCTGCCTTCAGGTGCTTTGGAGACTAGATCGACTCTGTCTTCTCTGTGATAGCCCCTTAGAGAAGACAGGGTTGACCTATTCTAGGTGTTTTTTTTCACTATCACTAAGATGATGAAGATTGCTCTATGTTTCTCTGTTAATTCTCTGTTAATCTTTTAAAAGCTGGCAGAAATAGCCAACACTCCAGAAGATAGGCTTAAGATACAAAAGGATCTTGACAGACTTGAACATTGGGGACTATTTAACAAAATGAAATGCAATGATAAAAAAAGTAAGGTTCTACATTTAGATAAGAAAAACCAAATGCACAGGTATAGTATAGGTGGTACCTTGCTTAATAGTAGTAACTGTGAGAGGTATCTCGGAGTCCTAGTGGACAATCACTTAAATATGAGCCAGCAGTGTGCTGCACCTGCTAAAAAAGCAAACACAGTGCTAGGCTGCATTAACAGAGGGATAGAATCAAGATCACATGAAGTATTAATACCACTTTACAATGCCTTGGTAAGGCCACACTTGGAATACTGCATCCAGTTTTGGATACCACGAGGTAAAAAAGATGTTGAGACGCTAGAAAGAGTACAGAGAAGACCAACAAAGATGATTAGGGGACTGGAGGCTAAAACATATAAGGAACGGTTGCTGGAATTGGGTATGTTTAGTTTAATGAAGAGAAGGACGAGGGGGTACATGATAGCAGTATTCCAATATCTCAGGGGTTGCCACAAAGAAGAGGAAGTCAAGCTATTTTCCAGAGCACCTGAAGGCAGGACAAGAAGCAACGGATGGAAACTGACCAAAGAGAGAAGCAACCTAGAACTAAGGAGAAATTTTCTGACAGTTAGAACAATTAATCAGTGGAACAACCTGCCTCCAGAAGCTGTGAATGCTCCAACACTGGAAGTTTTTAAGAAGAGACTGGACATCCATTTGTCTGAAATGGTATAGGGTTTCCTGCCTGAGCAGGGGGTTGGACTAGATGACCTCCAAGGTCCCTTCCAACTTTATTATTATTATTAATTTCATACCTTTCCTTTCATTGATTGATTACAGGTAGCCCTTACTTACGACCACAATCGACCCCCAAATTTCTGTTGTTAAGTGAGACATTTATTAAGTGAATTTTGCCCCATTTTATGACCTTTCTCACCATAGCTTTTAAGTGAATCACTGCAGGTGATAAGTTAGTAGATGCTTGTTAAGTGAATCTGGCTTCCCCATTGATTTTGCTTGTCAGAAGGTTGCAAAAGGTGATCACATGACCTTGGGACCCAGCAACGGTCATAAGTATGAGTCAGTTGGCAAGCGTCTGAATTTCAATCACGCAATCATGAAGATGCTACGAAGGTTGTAAGTGTGAAAAACGGTCGTAAGTCACTTTTTTCAGTTCTGTTGTAACTTTGAACAGTCACTAAATGAACTGTTGTAGGTCGAGGACTACCTGTATATGTGTATATCTTAATAAGCTGTGGTATCCCCAATCCCAGATCTAAAACTGTCTCCCAAACACTAAGATCACGATGATCAAGCTGAACCTTTTGCATGCAACGATCTAGTCTACCTCCATGCCTTATTTGGGCAATGGAATATGTTGGTATAATTAATTTTGGACATGGATCCTTGGAGAAAGTCTAGATATCACCTCTCTTTGTGCCAGCAACTCTGGCCGTGTCTGTATCATCTTATTACAGGCTATGAAACATGGTTGTATAATCCTTTGGGGTAATGAAATGAAGACACGATATTAATAGAGAATGGAGTGTGAGCACGCGAGAGAAAATTAATCTAATTCAGCTACGTTCTGATTTTGAATTATATCTGCTCACAAAGGCAGGCTATCGTAACAGCTGTTAATATGGTAGAAAATCACATTAAAAGGGAAACGAGACAAGAGTTGATTATATCCGATTCTGTTTTACTTGCGCCAAAAGTATTGATCAGTTTTCAGCGTAGGACTAAAATTGGGCTAAAGTTTTGTCTGGGAATTTGGTTGGTATGACAAAATTTAGCCCTGGGATTTGTCAAGAGAGCATCCTACGTATGTGTGTGCAGCATGTGTTTCCTTTGATGTTGCTTTACCTATAGCTATAACTGCTATCTTTGTTTAACCTTCACGTAGCATTTGCAAAATTTTCTCCGTCAGCAAATATAAAAGAGGCAGGAAGTCCCTAATGGCTTTCAAAAGACCATCCTAACCCAGCGGGGATTTGGGGAAGAGCGTAGGAGGCTAAATTACCTTTAACGCTGATTGACTCTGATTAGAATTGTTTATTTGATTTTAGTTGTGATTGTTTATGTGGGGATTGTTGGAAAACACGAGCTTTTATGTCTATTGTAAATGACTGGAATTGATGGTTTGTGTGTGTGTTTCTTCCCTTCCTCCTTTCCTCCCTCCCTCCCTCCCTCCCTCCCTCCTTCTCCCTCCTCCCCTCCCTCCCTCCCTTCCTCCCCTCCTCCCTCCCATCTCCCCTTCCCCCCTCCCCTCCCTCCTCCCTTTCCCTCCCCTCCTCTCCCTTCCCTTCCTTCTTTCCTTCCTTTCCCTCCCTCCCTCCCTTCCTTCCTTCCCTTCCTTCCCTCCCTCCCTCCCGCTTTCCTTCCTTTCCTTCCTTCCTTACTCCCTCCCTCCCCTCCTTCCTTCCTTCCTTCCTCCTTCCCCTTCCTCCCTCCCTCCCTCCCTCCCTCCCTCCCTTCCTTCCTTCCTTCCTATATTAGAGTAGCCTTGACAGAGGAAACCCTGATCAGAAAAGGATGCTCACGTCTTTTAAAGAGACTTTCTCCTGTCTGAGATGGTATAGGTCCTCCTCAGTGGTGGGATTCAAATGTGTGAGCAACCGGTTCTCTGTGTGGATGCCGCTTCCGGAAGTCCATTCTGGGCCTGGGCAACAAAAAATTAGCTACCAGTTCTGCCGAAGTGGTGCGAACCGGCTGAATCCCGCCACTGGTCCTCCTGCTTGAGCGGGGGGCTGGACTAGAAGACCTCCAAGGTCCCTTCCAGCTCTATTCTAATTCTAATTCCTTTTTTTGTGTCTTTGTGTCAGGGTTAATTCCAGGTAATTTGCCTGACAGCCCCTTCAGTTTTCCTGGCAAGAATTTGGAAGTATTTTGTCATTGCCTCCTCCTTCCTAGGGCTGAGAAAAAGAATGCCTGGCTACAGGTTACCCAGCTGACTTTGTGCCTAAGGCACGACAAGAACTCACAGTCTCCCAGTTTGTAGCCGGGTGCCTTAACCACTAGAGTAAGCTGGCTCTCTTAAAGCAATTCTTTAGTACAGTGATGGCGAACCTTTTAGAGACCGAGTGCCCAAACTGCAACCCAAAACCCACTTATTTATCGCCGGGTGCCAGGTGGGCATGGCCCACTGGGTGGGCGTGGCTGTGGTGGTCATGGCAGACTAGGTGGGTGTGGCCAAGGTGGGCGTGATCACCTCGATGTTGCTCGTGGGGACACCTGTGAGGGCCGGGTAGGGTTGGTGGAGATCCAGGGGGTCTCTGGCAGGTGGGGCGGTAGGCAGGAGGTTCGTCCTGCAGGATGAGGCGAGGCAAGGCGAGATAGGGCAGGGGTGCCATTGTCACAGGGCAAGGCGAGGCAGGGGCCAGGGCAGCTGCTGCCTGACACCATCGGCCCCCGCACACAGAGGCCAGCGAGCACATGGGTGCTGGGATGCATCTGGCCACGTGGGACCTCGGCGAGTTAGCAGGTGGCTGGTTGAAGAGGGACGGTTGCCATCTCTGGGGCATGGCAGGTGTGCCCACAGAGAGGGCTCTGAGTGCCGCCTCTGTCACCCGTGCCATAAGTTCGCCACCACTGCTTTAGTATCTCTTTCAGAGAGCCAGTAGTAAAAGCACTGGATTAGTAACCAGGAGAATATCAGTTCTAGTCCTGTCTTAGACACGGAAGTTGAGCCAATTATTCTCTCTAAGTCCACCACATAGAGTGGTTGTTATGAGGAAAACCAGGAGGGATCATTACGTATGATTCCTTGACTTGTACAAAATAAAGGCAAGATATAAATCTGATAGTAACATGTAGACATACTAATATATAAGTGTGTGTATCTATCTCAGTCTATAAAGGTTGCCCTCAACTGTCAACAGTTCATTTAGCGACCGTTTAAAGTTACAACGGCACTAAAAAAAAGTGACTTTTGACCGTTTCTCACACTTACGACCGCTGCAGCATCCCCATAGTCACGTGATCAAAATTCGGACACTTGGCAGCTGACTCATATTTATGGCGTTCGCGGTGTCCCGGGGTCGTGTGATTCCCCCTTTGGCAACCTTCTGGCAAGCCAAGTTGATGGGGGAAGCCAGATCCACTTAACAACCCTGTTGCTAATTTAACAGCTGCAGTTATTCACTTAGCAACTGTGGCAAGGAAGGTCGTAAAATGGGGCCAAACTCACTCAACAAATGTTTTGCTTAGCAACACAAAGGTTGGGCTGGATTGAGGTTGTAAGTTGAGGACCACCTGGTATTTAGAAATACATGTAGTCCTAGCTTAATGGCCACAACTGGGATAGTTAACTCCATCGCTCAGGAAGGCAGTCGCTAAGCAAAATATCATGTCAACGTGATGGACTTATGAAGTCACCCCCATTGCAATTGTTAAGCAAATCACCCATGTTACAGCATAAAATCACATGACCGCAACGTGCAAGCTTTATTGAAGGCTTCTCCCTTGACTTTGCTGGTCGGAAGTCAGCTGTGACGTGTACCAATGGTGATCACATGACTGCAACAGTCATAAATGGTTGCATAGCTGCCCTGAAATTTTGATCATGTGGATTGCAGGGAGCCTGTCAAAATTAAAAGCGCAAGGACCAGGCATAAAGTTAACTTTTTCAGCAGACTTGTGACTTTGAATGATTACTAAACAGGACAGTTGTTAAGTGAAGACTCCCCAGAAAAGTTAGAACTGAAATAAATATAGGATGCAAAACATGAGGTCCATTACAAACAGGCCAGGTAAGCTGGCAAAGGTATATGTCTAAGAGACATTAAAACTCATTTTTTGATTGGCAAAACAAAAAAGCTATATAGAGGTGGTTTCCTGTCACTTGATTTTCCAGTTTGTTCTTTCTGTTTTGACATAGTTGGACGGAGGGGAATAATTACAACCATGTTTAATTAGGCATAGCTATGTAAATTTAGCATTTCTACATGATTATAAATGTCAAGAGAGTCATAAGACAAGGAAATTTGGTGTATTTCTAAAATGTCTCTATTGCTAATCCTATTAATCTGGAGCTGCAGCCTAATTAGGGTACTTATGAACTAATAGGTTGCTGAACAATACAGTACAGTTCTGTTTCAAAGGTGAAAAAAAGCATTTGGTGGAAATTAGGGTGTTTTTTTTTTTTCATTAACAGCTTTCCCCATCTGGTGCCCTTGAGATGTCTTGTTTCTCGTTCCCATCATTACCTATCCATTTGAAACTGATTAGGGGAAATTGGGAATTTTGGTCTAGTGGTTAAGGCACCTGAGCAGTCTTTGGTGCTCTCTGAACTTGCTTGTTTTCTTGCAGGCGTTTCATTACCCAGACTAGGTAACATCATCAGTGCTAGTAAGGAGTGGGCTTTGCTATCAGTTTATATTCTGGTGCTTTGCCTTTCAGTGTTGGTGGTTAGAGATTCTTTGCTTGGGCTGTTTGCTGTTGGCTTCTTTGGCAGTTTGTTGATTGGGGTATTGTTTACTCGATTGTTGGTCTGAGGTCAAACTTGGAGTTAATTTATGCTGATCTGGGTGCTGATTGCTGGTGGAGAAGTGCTTGGGTCTTTTTGTTCCTTTTTGGGCTAGTTGATTGTCTCTTTTGCAAAGTCTATAGATGTTGTTAATGTCTATGTGTCTGTTGATAGCTAATTTGTCAGAGTGCCAGGCTTCTAGAAATTCCCTGGCGTTTTTGGACTTGGCTTGGCCTAGGATGGTCACATTTTTCCAATTGAAACTATGGTTAAGTCTGTCTATATGTTGTGAAATTAAAGAGTTTTCATCGTGTCTTCTGACAGCTAGTTGGCCTTCATGGATGCGTTCTGCCAGTCTTCTGCCTGTTTGTCCTACACAGTGGCTGTTGCAGTCATTACACTATATGACTCCTGTTTTTTTCTTCTGGGGTTGCAGGCACCTGGCTAGAAAGCAGGAGACCATGAGTTCTAGTCCCGCCTTAGACATGAAAGTCCTTGACTTACAACCATTTCTTTAATGACTGTTCAAAGTTACAATGGCACTGAAAAAAGTGGCTTATGATTCCAATTTACGACTATCGTCGCATTCCCATGATGAACTTTCAGGCACTTGGTAACTGACATGTATTTGCAATAGATGCAGCATCCTGGGGTCATATGATCAATGATTTGTACCTTCCCAGCCAGTTTCCGACAAGCAAACTCAATGGGGGAATCTGGATTTGCTTAACAACCACATGATTCACTTAACAACTGTGACAAAAAAAATCATAAAATTGCATGCAATTCACTTAAGAACCACCTTGCTTAGCAACAGAAATTCTGATCCCAAATGTGATCATAAATCAAGGACTACCTTTACTCTGTACACCAGGGGTTCCCAACCAGGGGAGCTCGCACCCCCTGAGGGTGTGAGACAATATTCCAGGGAATGTGAAAACTTGGGTTTTCAAAATTATAGTGTATATGCATAATTTGTTGCCATTATTTCGAATTTTTATAAGGATTGCGAGAATATATCAGAAGTGTTCTAGGGGTGCGGGGTATAGAAAAGGTTGGGAACCACTGCTGTATACTCACCCTCTGGCATTTGAGTGGAGAAAGACAATTTTTAAAAGTATATGTATGATCATTTTAGATCTTCACAATATAAGGAATTACATTTACTTTTTACAAAAGTAAAGATATATTTATAGCTTTGTTCCATTGCTGATGGGTATCATTAAGAGCCATTATCAAGCTTAATTAATATATTCACATTATTCAGATGGAGGTAAAAGATTTCTTTGTGATGAAGATGAGAAAAATAGAAAACCTTCCCCTTTTGTGTGATATGAAAAGCATCAGATCCTGTGTAAGGTGGTTTGAGAAGGGCAACTATATTCTGTTTTGGAAAATATCTTTTCTGCTTGAATTGATGCCATAAAAGTTGCAGCTTAAGTTTTTAACTAAATGAACTAACTTTCCATGAGTACAGAAGATTTTAAAAAATAGCACTAGTAGTTGTGTCCTTTGAGTAAATACAGGTAGCCCTTGACTTACAGCCATTTGTTTAGTGACCATTAAAAGTTACAACTGCACTGAAAAAGTGACTTACAATGAGTCCTCACATTTATGACCATCCAAGCATCCCCATGATCGCCATTGGTTTCCCAGCCAGCTTCGGACAAGCATAGTCAATGGGGGAAGCTGGATTTGCTTAACGACCACTTGATTCATTTAACTGCAGTGATTTGCCTAACAACGTGGCAAAAAGGGTCATAAAATTGGTTGCAACTCACTTACAATACCACCTCGCTTAGCCACAGAAATTCTGGGGCCGATTGTGGTTGTAAGTCAAGGACTTGTCTATGGAGATTCTCCGTCATCCAGGCCATAATTATCCCAAAGATGCTTTTTTCATGAGGCAACTGGACTTTCTTGTTTTTCTTTGAAGACGTTTTGCTTCTCATCCAAGAAGCTTCTTCAGCTCTGACTGGATGGTGGGGAATGGAAGGATTTATATTTCTTGCAGATAACTGGTCATTTGCGTTCTTTTAGCAAGTCGTTAGTGCTACCTGGAGGCTTATCTGTGTCTTCAGGGTCATCTGAGTGGTGCAAATGGGTGTGGAGCCTTCTTGGAACTGCTGAAAGGACTGCGTTGTAGACTGGAGATAGATGATGTCGTATCCCTCCCCCTCTGTTGAGAGAGGGCTGTTAAATTTTGACATAGATGGCCTCTTTGACCCCTCTTTCAAACCAGCGGTCCTCTCTGTCCAAAATGTGGACTTTTCTGTCTTCGAAAGAGTGGCCTTTGTCTTTTAAATGCAGATGGACTGACCCTTGTCCTGATGGGTTTGTTCTCCTATGTTGTGCCATGAGTTTATGAAGTGGTTGTTTTGTTTCCCCAATGTACAGATCGGCACATGGCTCATTGCATTGTACTGCATATACCACATTGCTCAGTTTGTGTCTGGGTATTTTATCTTTGGGGTGGACAAGCTTCTGCCTTAGTGTATTCTTAGGTTTGAAGCGTGCATGGATAGATTAGATTAGATTAGATTAGATTAGATTAGATTAGATTAGATTAGATTAGATTAGATTAGATTAGATTAGATTAGATTAGATTAGATTAGATTAGATTAGATTAGATTAGATTAGATAGATAGATAGATAGATAGATAGATAGATAGATAGATAGATAGATAGATAGATAGATAGATAGATAGATAGATAGATAGATAGATAGATAGATAGATTCCAAGTGTTGCATGTCATGTCACTGAAGTAAGTGGAACTGAACCTTTCCCCGCAAAAATAGAAAATTGTCCTGATCAGGAGTCTAATGTTCCTCCTTAATCCCTGAAAAAAAATGTCTAATATGGATGGGAATGTGAATTTGATACCTTAAGCTTTCTAACCCATAAATCCTCAAACTCAAAAATGGGAGAGAAGGATAAGGTAATTTGGCCCAGCAGACTCAAGGATGCTCTAAGATCTGGACTTGCAAAAGACAAACAAGAGATTCACTTTGGCCCGGAGGCCTCTGTGTCTGCTCTCAGATGATAATTTGTCAGGATATTATCCTCCTGAAGATCCCTTTCTCCAAGATTCATTAAATGCACTGCAGTCTGCTAAACCAGTGTTTCTCAATCTTGGCAAATTTCAGATGTGGACTTCAACTCCCGGAATTCCTCAGCCAGAGTTATGGTTATGCCTTTTTGGACAAGACTTTGAATAAAAATAAAGGTTTCCCCTATCCAGTGTCAGACTTTAGAAGGCAGCAATTGTCTCTGTTTCTTAGCCAAGGGAGCCAACATTGTCTGAATGTGCTTCTGTGGTCATGTGGCTAGCATGACTATCCGCCAAGGCCCACAAAATGCTGTTACCTTCCCAACAAAGTGGTACCTATTTATCTACTCACATTTGCATGCTTTCAAACTGCTAGGTGGGCAGGAGCTGGGGCAAGGAAGGGGAGCTCACCCCATCGCAGTGCGCTTGGATCTCAAACCTGGGCTGTCAGCTTTCCAGCTGACAAATTCAGTGTTTTTAGCCGCTGAGCCCCCTTTTCAAACTTATATTATGAATAAATTATACAGTTCTGATCTCTACACCTCAAAGAGAATAGTGCCTTGCTGAGAAAGGTGGAGAGAAGGTCAATCAAAATGATTAAGGGATTGTAGTAATTTCTCTTGGATTAAAGGTTACAATGTTTTGGACTTTTTAGCATCAAAAAAGGTCAGTAAAGGGAAACATGATCAAGATGCTTCTCAATTTGTTATCTTACTAGAACCATGACTCATCTAATGAAGCTGATTGGAGCAGACTGATGACATGATGAGAAAATCAGGGTTGATTAAAAAAAATGGGTCTCCAGAATGAAAATATGAAGATGATCGCCACCCAATAAAGTGATGGCCATGAAGTTGGGAAACATAAAAGAAGATTACACAGATTCATATGGCTGAGTGGCAAGCATTGGCTTTGCCCATCCATTTTAAGAGAAGAGTCTGAGTCCATGCTGTAGAGCAATGTTTTTCAAACTTGACAACTTTAAGAGGTGTGGATTTCAGTTGCCAGAATTCCCCAACCAGTATAGGGAATCAGATAGATTTGATCTCAGCTTGCTATATGTATGGGTCCTGGATGGAAGCATAAGTGGATGGATGGATGGACAGATAGAGATTAGATAGATAGATAGATAGATAGATAGATAGATAGATAGATAGATAGATAGATAGATAGATAGATAGATAGATAGATAGATAGATAGATAGATAGATAGATAGATAGATAGATAGATAGATAGATAGATAGATAGATAGATAGATAGATAGATAGATAATGGGTGGATGGGTGGATGGAAGGATGACATATATAGAGAGAGGATAGATAGATAGATAGATAGATAGATAGATAGATAGATAGATAGATAGATAGATAGATAGATAGATAGATAGATAGATAGATAGATAGATAGATAGATAGATAGATAGATAGGCAGGCAGGCAGGCAGGCAGGCAGGCAGGCAGAGGCAGGCAGGCAGGATAGATGACAGATTAGATGATAGAAAGATGAGTGAGAGAAATAATGGATGGATAGAGAGATAGACAGATAGATGATAGATAATGCGTTGCAAAAATTATCAGGCTTCTCGGGAAACAGTTCAAACTGCAGAGATGTTATAGACCTCAGAATATAAGAAATATTCCTTGCCATAATGTGTGAGCTATAGAAGGACAGTCTTTTTTATATTCCTGTTCAAGCTAGCACTCAGTTGAGCAGTAAAACAGTGATGGAGAGGAGTTTGGATTTTTCTGAACCTTATTATGAATATTTTGGACCAAATCATATTCCACAAAGGTCCTGGATGCAGCATATCCAATAATCAGACTGTAAAAGTCGAAATCTTAAAATAGCTGCTTCCCATACTGAGTAAGCCTCTCGTGCTGCCAAAGCAACTTTCCTGCCATTTCTTTGCCTACTAAGATTGAGGGTGTCTGTGACTTTCAGCTTCTTATTTTGTGAATCTCAACTTCGTCATAATTGAGAATTGTGTCTTTAAGTTTCCCACCAATTATTTTGATACCTCTTCTATTTTCAACAATAGAAGAGAATATTTGTAGCTCAGGTTTTAACTGTGGGGTCCTTTTTGCTCTCTTGAGTTGACTGTTTTCTTGCAGACGTTTCATTACCCAACCTGGTAACATCATCAGTGCTAAAAGAGAGTGGGGTTTGCTCTCTGTTTATATACAGTACGTCAAGATTTGTACTAGACCAGGGGTAGGCAATCTTGGCTCTTTTATGACTCGTGGACTTCAACTCCCAGAATTCCTAAGCCAGCATGCTGAGGGGAAAGGGAGAGGTTTCCAAGCTGAGCCATGCTGGCTCAGGAATTCTGGGAGTTGAAGTCCACGAGTCATGAACGGGCCAAAGTTTCCCCCATGCTTGCTCAGGAATTCTGGGAGTTGAAGTCCACGAGTCATGAAGGGGCCTTAGTTCCCCCATGCTGGCTGAAGAATTCTGGGAGTTGAAGTCCACAAGTCATGAAGGGGCCATAGTTCCCCCGTGCTGGCTCAGGAATTCTGGGAGTTGAAGTCCACGAGTCATAAAAGAGCCAAGGTCGCCTACCCCTGTACTAGACCAACAAGCAAGCAGTAAACAATACCCCAATTAAGGAACTACCAAGCCAACCAGTAAACAGCCTTATCAAGGAACCACCAAGAACACCTCCATCAACACTAGGACAGAACAGGACAAGCCACTAATATATAAACAGAGAGCAAACCAATGGATGGCTTTTTTTTTTTGGTGCGTGGATTTGAAAAGGTGAACAAAATTCAGTCTATAAATTCCATGGGATATCAGCAGAATATCAGCAGAACGTAGTTCCTGGAATCCACATGTGTCCGTTCAGAGCTTAAGCTTGCTCTCTTCAAAAGAAAGTTACTCCTAAGTAACTCACGGTGCAGCTACTAGGAGCACAGGGCAGCAGAAGCGAGGACTTCTGCTTCCCAGGAAACTGCTGTGACAAATCACAAAGAAACATTGAAATGGTAATTTTTCTGAATGACTCAATCATCAGTTTAAAGCATGAAAAGGTTGGAGGGGGCCTGTAGCATACTTTTCTCATATACTGGGACAATGGGACATGCCTCAGTGGTGATTTAATTAGAAGTAACTGAAATGGTTTATTTAAAACTGCTGCGTGTGAGGAATCCAAGCTTTACACTTTCATATCAAATAGCATTTGATGATTAATATTTTAAATCCCCTCTTATTTTTTAATTACTTCTCCTAGTTAGGGGATTCTCTGACTTTTCAGGGGTATATTTAACACTCTAAATAAACACTTAGCTTGTTCTTTATTTCTTATTTTATTTTGGCCTCGTATTATCTCCCTTGGCTACAATGACAATAAACCAAGGACTAATTTTAATGTACTATTCGAGATGGCCTGGCTGCTGGCATCTTATCTGAGCTGCAAAAAAATATGGATTAGCAAGGGATTCCACATTTTAAAAACATTGCTTCTGCAAAGTAGGTGTTTTGGGGGTCCATTTGCATGCCTGACATCATCACCTCTTTCTGTAAAAGCCACAAAATACTTCCAATCTCATTACGCTATTGAGTCATTGTCAGGAATTATTTTTAGTAGACTAAATATTGGATTATGCAATGCTCAAGCTTTCAGAAATGGATCTATTTTCCTTTTACATTTCAGGTTTTGCCCAAATTCATATTATTTTATTACTGCTTCTCTAGTCAACCTTTTTTTTCTACATTTACCCTTCCTGCCTCAAACTTCATCCCAATTCCTTTCAGCATCAAAACTTTTTCAGTTTCTCATTTTTGGATGGATATACAACAATTAAGTTGATTTGGTCTTAGCATGTATTATACATGCTTTGAAACAGGGAACTGCATATCTTCTGTTACCACCAAGCCTGAAACTGGCATATGAAAAGGAGAATTGGAAAGAACTTAATTGGTGCAAGAAAAGAATTCATTTAGGCAATTATTGTAGGATAAGAAGGGGTAGAACCAGGGGTGGAGTTAAGAAAGTAATAGGTCTGGAATCGTTACATTGCCACAAATGATCCAGCTGCCTCCCAAATGCCATTAACTCTTATTTAGCACCCATTTAGTATTGACTGTTAATTGACTGGAGTCTTGTATATAGGTAGCCCTTGACTTACAACAGTTTAATAATAATAATAATAATAATAATAATAATAATAATAATAATAATAATAATAATAATAATAATAATAATAATAATAATAATAATAATAATAATAATAATAATAATAATAATAATGTTGGAAGGTACCTTGGAGTTCATCTAGTCCAACCCCCTGCTCAGGCAGGAAACCGTATACCATTTCAGACAAATGGCTGTCCAGTCTCTTCTTAAAAACTTCCAGTGTTGGAACATTCACAGCTTCTGGAGGCAGGTTGTTCCACTGATTAATTGTTCTAACTGTCAGAAAATTTCTCCTTAATTCTAGGTTGCTTCTCTCTTTGGTTAGTTTCCATCCGTTGCTTCTTGTCCTGCCTTCAAAGTTCAAAATTACAACAGCACCATTCAGTGTTACAACAGCACTGAAAAAAGTGACTTATGACAATTATTCACACTTATGAACGTTGCAGCATCCCCGTAGTCACATGATCAAAATTCACACATTTGGCAACTGACTCATATTTATGACGGCTGCAGTGTTCTGAGGTCACGTGATCCCCTTTTGCAATCTTCTGACAAGCAAAGTCAATGGAGAAGCCAGATTTACTTAATAAGCATGTTACTAATTTAACAGCTGCAGTGATTCACTTAACAAGAATGGCAAGAAAGGTCGTAATATGGGGCAGAACTCACTTAACAAATGTCTCATTTAGTAACAGAAATGTTGGGCTCAATTGTGTCATACGTTGAGGACTGCCTATGTAAGCTTGAGCAATACATCTTTTGAACTGGAACTTAACATATGATTCTGATCCTTTGCTCCTGTCATTGATCTACTTGGATCATTTGCAGCAATGTAAGGATTCCAGACTGGTTACTCTCTTAACTCTGTCCCCTAGCTCTTAAGTAGCAATAAGTTCTTAAACATTTCTGGTTCATGGCTAATTCGTGTGGCATTAAATGGGGCCGTCTGCAGTTTTGGTGGAGCAATCTTTAAGCACCTTCCTTTAGCAAGAATTCTATGCTGCTGTAAGGTATTGCTGTGTTAAATGCCATTTCCTCTGGTGAGAGATTTCTGTAGCCTAGGATGACCTTCCCTTGCAGCTGAATGTGAGGTTCAGATTGCAATTTGCAAAACAGCATCTGCCCGTTTCCAAGTTACTTTTGACAAAGAGACGACGGCTGCCTTTGCGGTGCCCTTGCTGGAGGCAAGACAGCAAGACCAGAGCAGTCAACGGCCCTGAAAGTCCCAAGTTGTTCCAAGTGATAAATATCTAAGTGATGACCTCTGTACCTAGTGGCTGCTTTGTAGGGGTCATGCTGCAAAGAAAATGGAATAGAAAACTGCCAAGTGTAAATGAGAAGAAATGCTTGATCTCTTAGTTCTTTGATGCCAAGGGGAGAAAAAAATAGTAAAATCTCTTTTAAGTCAAGCTTGACTCCTGTTGTTTTCACAGATGGATCTTTACAGCAGTAGGAAAGTGACTTGTCATTGCCTTAGAATCATAGGATCATAGAGTTGGAAGGGACCTTGAAGTCTTCAAGCCCCCTGCCCAAGGCAGGAATTTTCATACCATCCCAGGCAAAAGGTTGTACCATTTTTTCTTGAAAACTTTCAGTGATGGAGCACCCTCAACTTCAGGAGGCAAATTGTTCCACTGATTAATCATACTCACTATCAGGAAATTCCTCCTTATTTTGAGGTTGGATCTCCCGCTGATGAGCTTCCACCCATTGCTTCTTGTCCTACCCTCAGGTGCTTTGGAGAACAAATGGACCTCTCTCTTCCCTGAGGGAGCCCTTCAAGTATTGGAAGATGGCTATCGTGTCCCCTAAGCCTTCTCCTCCTTAGGCTAAACATACCTAGTTTCCTTAGCCATTCATGATATGATTTAGCCTCCAGACCCTTCATCATCTCTCTTACTCTTCTCTGCACTGTGTCTATGGAGATTCTCCGTCATCCAGGTCATGGATGTCAGGAGGCAACTGGACTTTCTTGTGGTTTTTTTTGAAGATGTTTTGTTTCTTATCCAAGAAACCTTTTCAGCTCTGACTGGATGGTGGGGAATGGAAGGATTTATATTCCTTGCAGACAGCTGGTCATTTGCATTCTTTCACATAGTTGTTGAGGCCATTTGGAGGTTTAGACACAGATAAACTCCAAATGGCCTCAACTATTCTCTAAAAGAATGCAAATAACCAGCTGTCTACAAGGAGTATAAATCCTTCCATTCCCCACCATCCAGTCAGAGCTGAAGAAGCTTCTTGGATGAGAAGCGAAACGTCTTCAAAGAAAAACAAGAAAGTCCAGTTGCCTCCTGAAAAAGCACCTTTGGGTCTTCTCTGCACTCTTTCTAAGGCCTGAGCACCTTTTTTGTATTATGGCGACCAAACCTGGATGCAAATATGGCTTCAGCAAGGGTGGTCTAGAGCAGTGGTTCTTAACCTTTTTGAACGAAGAGCCAATGAGGAAGTCATCGCCCCCCTCCCCCAACATAACCTCTCAATCACAACATAGGAAATAATTCTTCAATTTATGCAAACACTTTTTTTGTTTTCTTTAAAATTGTCATCAGGACATATCGATGAAAATAATTTATTTCCAGTCTTTTTCCCATATCTCAACTGTGTGAAAAATTTTGGTGCTACCTGTCACTTTATTCCCAAACTTGAATCATGTATTTCATTATTATCTTATTTATTCAAGACACTTAAATGTAATGACCACTGAAAACAAAATTCAATTGCAAGAAAGTGAAATGCCCGAAAAGAAAAACTAAGAATTTCAAGACGAAAACTCTGAAACTAAATTAAGATTCGACGCACACTGTAAAAAGGATTAAAAAGACACAAAGAAAATATAATGTCACAGGGGACAGCCACTCAGCATGCGATGTTTCGAAAGAAGCGCTCCCCCCTCCATCACTGCCAATGGCGCGCCACTGTATGGGTAGAGGCTGCTGCGCAATGCACATGAAGATAAGCGATGCGTATTCACATATGTACGGCGTTTTGTACTGAAGCTAGCTGGAGAAACATTTGAAAACACAATTCAATCCACTAATAGCGAGCGATCTGATGTTTTTGTATGACAGATATACAGCAATTCACTGTACGAAAAAGTCTCAAAAGTGTCCCCAAAACTTCTCGCTCCATCGCCCCCATATCGCCCCCTTTTCGTTCCTTTGCCCCCGCATCGCCCCTTTTCGTTCCATTGCCCCCCTGAAAAATGAAATCGCCCCCTGGGGGGCGATATCGCCCAGGTTAAGAACCACTGGTCTAGAGCAGTACTATCACTTCTCATGACATTGATGCTATGTGTCTTAGAGCTGCATTGGGGTTTTGGTTTTTTTCGGGGGGTGGGGGCGTGTTGGCAGCTGCAGCACACTGTTGACTCATACTTAAGTGGTAGTCCACTAAATGTCTATGGAGATTCTCATCATCCAAGTCACTGTTGTCCCAAAAGTGCTGTTCAAAAGGCAACTTGGTTTTTTTTTTCTTGAAATAGTTTCGCTTTTCATCCAAGATTAAATTTCACCAAAATTAAAAAGGACAATTTATATCAAATGTACAAACGCTAGTGTTACACATCTGGCAGTATGAATTTAAATAATGGTTGTACAAGCTCTTTTGCCACAGTTGTTAAGTAAATCACTGCAGTGAAGTGAATCACATGGGCATTAAGTGAATTCCAACTTAGAACAGAATAACAGAGTTGGAAAGGACCTTGGAGGTCTTCTAATCCAACCCCTGCTCAGGCAGGAAACCCTATACTATTTCAGACAAATAGTTGTCCAATCTATTCTTAAAAATTTCCAGTGTTGGAGCATTCACAACTTCTGGAGGCAAACCGTTCCACTGATTAATTGTTTTAACTGTCAGGAAATTTTTCCTTAGTTCTAGGTTGCTTCTCTTCTTGATTAGTTTCCATCCGTTGCTTCTTGTCCTGCCTTCAGGTGCTTTGGAGAATAGCTTGACTCCCTCTTTCTTGTGGCAGCCGTTCAAATATTGGAACATTGCTATCATGTCACTCTGAGTCCTTCTTTTCACTAAACTAGCCATACCCAATTCCTGCAATTATGTGTGGTTCACAACTCAGTATGTTTGTAACTTTGAATGGTTGCTAAATGAATGGTTGTAAGTCAAGGATTACCTGTATCCCTTTGGAAGAAATGACATTGCAAAAGAAAGCTTGTTCCTAAGAAATTTTCTTTTCAGTAGGAATAGTTCTTGATAGATTTGCACTTAGCAAACGAAAGAATAAAATACTATTTTGCATCATGCATTCTTGTCTCTTTTTTTCTCTTTTGTTTCCAGAAAGTTCAGCAATACACAGTCATTGTTCAGGCCACCGATATGGAAGGAAACCTTAACTACGGTCTCTCGAACACAGCGACGGCAATCATTATGGTGACAGATGTGAACGACAACCCACCCGAATTCACTAGCAGCACCGTAAGTATCAATACATCAGCGCAATGATCTATGGACACACAACGTGTTTGTAATTCATGGACATTTGATATGACTTGTCTCTTGTTTGCTGGCTTGGCAGATAGGGAGCACTTGACAGATAACGGAGTAACGAAGGCTTTCAGCAAATAAAAATGGAGAGAGGCTGTGGAAAAATGATTCATGACCAAACACAGCTCTCTGGCTTCCACTTTGTTCTGAGGCAGTGAAAAATGGCGGGTAGGGGCCAGCAGAGGGATAGTGCCAAAAAACATCACAGCCTTTGCTTCTCCGTGACAAGAGTTGATTCTTCCGCTCAGGGTGTTTCCACAGAAGACATCTTCTCTTCTGCACTATGTGTGTGAATGGCTGAAACTTGCTAATGCGTTATTAAAATGCCAGGCCAAAGCAAAGCATAACAGCTTTAGCCAAGGGAAGTTTTACTTCGTATTGTACAGGTTTATAATAATAATAAAGTTGGAAGGGACCTTGGAGGTCATCGAGTCCAACCCCCTGCTCAGGCAGGAAACCCTATACCATTTCGGACAAATGGCTGTCCAGTCTCTTCTTAAAAACTTCTAGTGTTGGAGCATTCACCGCTTCTGGAGGCAGGTTGTTCCACTGGTTAATTGTTCTAACTGTCAGGAAGTTTCTCCTCAGTTCCAGGTTGCTTCTCTCCTTGACTAGTTTCCATCCATTACTTCTTGTCTTGCCCTCAGGTGCCTTGGAGAATAGCTTGACTCCCTCTTCTTTGTGGCAACCCCTTTGGGTTTGGGAGAACCAATATGATCTATGGTTGTGGCTCAGTCAGCTTACTTCAAGATGCACGTCAAAACTTGAGCCAGTTGAATAGCTTGTCTCCCGAAGGTGCACAGAGGGCATGGAGATTTCTAGAAATTATAATACACAAGATCTTTATTTGTTCATATAGCCGCCCAACTCACTCATGGTGACTTCGGATGGCTTACAGCAGTAAAACTCCAAATACAAAAGTCAGTGAAACCTCACTGCCCCTCTGGTGATAACAATCAAACAAACCACGTGATGGGTTCCATATCATCCTGGGGCTCCCAGGCTTGCTGGCAAAACCAGGTCTTTAGGGCCTCAGGAAAGATGATCAAAGTGAGGAACAATCTTTTCTTTGCAGGCATGATATTTTACAGGGAGGGAGCTAGCACATAGAAGGTCCTTTTTCTTGGTCCCATTAGATGTAATAGAATAATAACAGAATTTACCACAACTGAGCCCAAAGTTTCCGTTGCTTAATGAGACAGTTGTTAAGTGAATTTTGCACCATGTTACGATCTTTCTTGCCACAGTTGTTAAGTGAATCACTGCAGTTGTTAAATTAGTAATATGGTTATTAAATGAATCTGGCTACCCCAACGACTTTGTTTGTCAAAAGATCGCAAAAGATAATCACATGATCCTGTTGAAAGAAAGATCTTCATCAGGGTCCACTCCAAGCCAGGAATAAACAAAATGGAGACTGCTTTAGAAAGAAGGTTGTAGTTTATTGAAGAGCAGAGCCAGACAGAAATGTGGCTCTGGGAAAGCTGACCACATGTAGCTGGGAATAATGGGTTTGTATACCTTCTTGGACTTTTGTGTTTGGAGTTGTTCCTGTGGCATGAACTTTGCACTGAGGTTCAGTGTGCCCTTCTGATATTCTGATGGTGGTGGGTTAATCCTATTATGTCTTAAAGGTCATGTCCTGCTTTCCTGGGGTTGTGGCTAATGGCTACTTCCTGTGTTGAATTTCTTGGGTGAGGGGTTGTTGGTTCTAATTCTATCACTCTGCTATTGTTAGCTGTCAGTTTTGCTGCAAGGGATTTCAAAATATTTTGTCTTAAATGGGTTTCTGTAGGCAGTATTTGCTCATGAATGGGGCCTCAGACCTTCTGAATGGGATTATCAAATCTGCATTTCTACAGACCTGGCTTCTGCCTAGTTTCTGCTTGGGGCTGTTAAGAAAAACTGTGCCTTCTTTTCTGCCTTTAAGATCCTTTGGGGAAATATAATATTCTGCCTTTTTTAATATTCCCCAAAATATTTCCTTCTCTGGGGGGGGGGGGGGGCTGACCTCCCACAATCCCAAAACATTGCAACTGTCATAAATATGAATCAGTTGCCAAGTGTCTGAATTGTGATCACGTGACTAGAGGGATGCTGCAATGGTCGTAAGTGTGAAAAATGGTCATAAGTCACTTTTTCAGTGCCATTGTAACTTTGAACAGTCACTAAATGAACTGTTGTAACTTGAGGACTAGCTGTATTTTGATATAAAACTTCCCACAAGTACCATGAAGGGAGATTGGCCTTTGGAAATTATGGAAGAACTTTCCCTTCTGAGAAGAAAGAACATTCCAGAGAACGGTAGTGTTAGAAATTCTGTTTATATAAAGCAGGCATGTCAAACTCACGACGTCACGTGACATCGCGCGACGTATCGGAGTTTTTTCTCCATTGCCGGCAATGGGGTGGGCGCGGTTTTGGGATGACGCGTCCAGCCCGCGGGCCGGCAGTTTGACACCCCTGATATAAAGCACCACAGAGCTAACAAAGAGTATAGTCACCATGTGTTTTACTCCTCAACTATATTACTGTAACAGGAAACAGGAAACTCTACTTAGAACAAAAATATACCATAGATCCAAACTTGTAAATACTGCCATCTACTGGTTGAATACTACTGTAGTTGTTGCATAGAAATACATTCCAACACTGAATTCTAACAGGTAGAATGTTCTATGATGGGAACAAAGTTGTGCACACAGTACCTTCTGAAGGTAGTACTTCAGTGCTCTAAATAACCCTGTCATCTCACTGGCTCTTACTATGGAGAGTAAAAGCTTTTCTTTTATGTCACCTCTCCTGACTCTGAACTTCCTTGAGTGTCTATTGCATGCAGTAGTTGGAAGGTGAGAGGGCAAGCAGTTTCAAATGACAGGTTAGCAAGTATCAAAGGAGTTTCCGTTCTACTTTTATTTGAGTGAAATGTGGTGACATCTAGTGGTTATGATTTTTTTCATATTTACTGTATGTTTGTACATTCTTTTCAAAGATACTGCACTAATATACAGAAGTTAAAATGTTTATCAAGGGTCTGTGGAAATCCATCTACTTCTTCGGTGAAACAAAAGGAAAGTTTACTCTTGCTAATATTTAAAGGAAGGAAGGAAGGAAGGAAGGAAGGAAGGAAGGAAGGAAGGAAGGAAGGAAGGAAGGAAGGAAGGAAGGAAGGAAGGAAGGAAGGATCTACAGAATTAAAAAGAACAATTTATATCAAATGTACTAAACGCTAGTGTTACTCATAGGACAGTATGAATTTAAATAATGGTTGTCTCTCAGAAAACAATTAAATATTTTTAACATGAATTTTACTGCTTTCAGTGTAAAATGTATAGCTAATTATTTCAAATATTGAAAATCTGAAGTCTCGTCTATGGTATTTTGAGACACTTTATTCCATTTTCCCAGCCCCTAAGGATCCCTGTCTTTCTCCATTAACTTTCAATTATTTACTTTTCATAGAAAATATCTTGCCTGATCAAGCCATCACTAGACATTGCTTTATTTTTGCATGCAAGGGGTAACGGAAGACTGGGTTCCACCATCAGAATGACACCAAATAAAATTCCTAGGAATACATTACACAATGCACTTCAGCCTCTGGATGCAATGGGACACACAATAGCATTCTCCAAATAGCTGAAAACCTACCACAGAGAAAAGGGCAGGCCCCTGCTCCCTGTTACCACAGAGACCCCCTTAAAATTAAAAATTAAAGATTTTGGTTGAAGGTTCATACAAAATTTTATTACAGTTAAGTAATAAAATCACCTATAATGATGTGAATTCTGTCCTGTTGGACATTTTCAAGCAAAGGATGGACAGTCACCTGCTAGAGATTCAGTAGGTACAACTAGTCCTCTACGTATGACCACAATTGAGCCCCAAATATCTGTTGATAAGTGAAACATTTGTTAAATGATTCTTCTCCCATTTTACGACTTTTCTTGCCACAGTCATTAAGTGAATAACCGCAATTATTAAATTAGGAAGACGATTATTAAGTGAATCTGGCTTCCCCATTGATTTTGCTTGTAAGAAGGTCGCAAAAGGTGATCACATGACCACCGGGACATTGCAGCCGTCATAAATATGAGTCAGTTGCCGAGCATCCAAATTTTGATTATGTGACCGTGCTGCGACAGTTGTAAAGTGTGAAAAACTATCCTAAGTCCCTTTTTTTCAATGCCATAATAAATTTGGACAGTCACTAAATGAACTGTTGTAATTTGAGGACTACTTGTATACACGCTTTCACTGAGAAGGACTTTGGACTAGATTCTGCAAGACGTTCTCCAGACATTTATCCGGGCTGGTGGAGAACTTACCTGCACTGAGAAGAGAATATAGCTTAACCAATGTTTCTCAACCTTAGCTACCTGAAGATGTGTGGACTTCAACTCCCAGAATTCCTCAGTCAGTGCAGGGAGGGGGATTTTACAGCATGCTGGCTGGGGAATTCTGGGAATTGAAGTCCACACATCTTCAGGTAGCTAAGGTTGAGAAACACTGCTTTAGACTAATATGGGATATTATCATGTAAGGCGCTAATAAATTCAACTTTTTACTTTTCTCTGGACTAAAAATGCAGAGATAATCTTCTAAATAATGAATTCCTGTCATGTATCAATGCCTCCCAGCACACAAGACTGGCAGTTCTATGCCCGTATTGTTTTGTTATTCTTGAAGCAAATAATGCAATTATTAAAACCGTAAGGAAAACATAGGAAGCCTTTAGAAACTAAATATTATCATTGGACAAGCAGCTGTAGAATGGAATTTTGAAGCTGAAGTTCAACAGGTCAATAGGTCTAATCAGGATGGAGACCATCTGAGAAGGCTGGCTTGATTTTCATGATAAAAAAACATTCACGATATAAATATGCAACATTAATAGAAAAGCAAAGGCAATTTTGATTTTTAGGCTAGGCCTAAGAGTGCCAGAATGGACAGTGCTAGACATAGTCAATTCTTCTTGCAAATTAATGGATCAACACTCTGACCTTGCCAGTTGGCTTATCACAAAGGCAATGAGGGAAGCCTTGGTAAAGCCACACTTGGAATATTGCATCCAGTTTTGGTTGCCACAATATAAAAAAAGATGCTGAGACTCTAGAAAGTGCAGAGAGGAGCAACAAAGATGATTAGGGGACTGGAGGCTAAAACATATAAAGAACAGTTGCTGGAATTGGGTATGTCTAGTTTAATGAAGAGAAGGACTAGGGGGGGGGGACATGGTAGCAGTCTTCCAATATTTGAAGAGCTGCCACAAAGAAGAGCGAGTCAACCTATTCCCCAAAGCACCTGAAGGCAGGACAAGAAGCAATGGATGGAAACTAATCAAGGAGAGAATCAACCTAGAAATAAAGAGAAATTCCCTGACAGTGAGAACAATTAATCAGTGGAACAACTTGCCTCCAGTAGTTGTGAATGCCCCAACATTGGAAGTTTTTAAGAAGAGACTGGACAACCATTTGTCTGAAATGGTATAGGGCACGCATGTCAAACTGGCCATATCACATGACATATCGTGACTTTTTTTTTGCATTGCTGGAGCTGGGATGGGTGCAGCCTCCACATAATGCAACCGGTCCACGGGCCGGCAGTTTGACACCCTTGGTATAGGGTTTCCTGCCTGAGCAGTGGGTTGGAGTAGAAGACCTCCAAGGTCCCTTCTAACTCTCTTATTCTGTTAGATTTGCTTAATGCCCATGTGATTCATTTCACTGCAGTGATTTGCTTAACAGCTGTGGCAAAAAAATGTTGTAAAATCAGGTGCAACTCATTTAAACAGAAATTCTCCCCTTACAAATTGTGACCAGAGGTCAAGGACTATCTGTACAGCAAAGGTTTAACATTTTCTTAAAAGAAAGAATGTAACTCAGAACTTGGTTTATTGTGCCAAGAGCTAGATGGTGATTTAAAATACTGGTGCCCCTGAGTTACACCAGAGAAGATGCCACCCAAACAATGGCAAGACATTGTTATATCTGGAGCGCTGCCAGAAAGAAAAGAAATCAAGAACTCAAGTTTGGCACTAAAGCACCCGAAAGCGTCTCTCATCGTGTTCTTAAATTACCTGTCAATCACAAAAGGTAGTTGGAGACTTAATAGTTTTAGGATAAAAATGTATTGCAAAAGGACATAACCATGCATTGCTGCTACAGTCTGCATGTTCCACAGCAGGAATTAATGCTTCAGTTGAAAGTAGGATGACAGCAAAGGAAATTGGAGGACCAGAGGCATCCGGGGAGAGTCAAAAAAGTCAATAGCAGTTATAGCCATATAATGGAAGCCTTGCTCATTTTTTCATGCCTTGTGCATGCAGCATAAATTAAAAAAGGACCATCCAATCAAATATACAGTCATCTTGATATTTGTGACCCATCCAAGGTGACATTAACTGGGAAGAACATACAATGGTATATGGATTAATTTCCCCATATGGACTTGATTATATACAGGTGGACCCCAACGTATAACCTTTCATTTAGTGACCAATTGAAGTTACAACAGCACTGGAAAAAAGTGACTTGTGGCTGTTTTTTATACTTACAACTGTTGCAGCATCCCCGTGGTCACATGATCAAAATTCAGACGCTCATCAGCTGGTTCGTATTTATGACGGTTGCACTGTCCCTGGGTCATGTGATCACATTTTGCGACATTCTGATGAGCAAAGTCAGTGAGGAAGCCAGATTCACTTAACAGCTGTATTATTACCTGAACAATTGCAGTGATTCACTTAATAACTGAGACAAGAAAGGTTGTAAAATAGGGCAAAACTCACTTTTAACAACTGTCTTGCTTAACAGTGGAAATTTTGGACTATCTGTATATTCTTTTCACTGAGGAAATATAACATCAGCACAGATTCTGACTCTAGATTATTGTCTTGGATACGATTATAAATAGATTTGGGGAAATAATTTAAAATATTTCCTAATCGGAGGAAGGGACAGCTCCTCATCAAGGCCACAGTGCTAAATCAGAAATTCTGCAATCGAGAACAATCAATTTAAGGAATAGTCTCTGAGCAGTATTCTGCCCATGACTGATAATTTTGACAGAAATGATTGCCTGACTGAAGCAGCAAGTTTAGTCATATCCCCACAGCTGTTTATCAAATAGAAAGTTATGCCTGCATAAGAAAGATAAAGAACTAATTATCTTATTACATAAATCTGTGCGTATATATATATATCTTGCAGTCTGTGATGCTCAAAGAATTAAACCAGCTCAGAATTCATTTCTACCAACTTCTGATGAGCAACATATTAAATCCTATCGGCGCAATTATTTTCTTTAAAGGAAAATTTTTAACTTTGTTTATAGCTTACCTCTTTTATGAGAAACAGCTAATGCTGGATTTCATTACTTAGGGATAGTTTACTTTTTTGAGGGGATATGATCAGACATAAAAAAAAATAACCAGGAGTCAGGATCTGTGCTATACAGGTAGTACTTGACCTATAAGCACCTGGTCAAGCAGGAGACCCCATACCATCCTGGTCAAATGGTTGTCAAATCTTTTCTTGAAAATCTCCAGTGATGGAGCACCCACAACTCCAGGAAGCAAGCTGTTCCCATTGATCAATCGTTCTTACTGTCAGGAAATTTCTCCTTAGTTCTAGGTTGGTTCTCTCATTAGCAACTTTCCACCCATTACTTCTTGTCCACTCCTCAGGTGCTTTGGAGAATAAGTCAATCCCTTCTTCCCTGTGACAGCCCCTCAAGTAATGGAAGACAGTAATCATGTCCCTCCTAATCCTTGTCTTCAATTTTTTTGTATTTCCTCAATCCAAGATCATGGTTGGGTTACACCTGTCTTCTCAGAGCTTGAGGTGGAACATGTGTCTCCTCTTCTGCCTAGGAGATGGCTATTAGCCATCTGTGGACACCCGTTCGAGGCAAACCAGTGTTTATTCAGAGAGAAGGGCATATCCATGCCCGTCGACGGTTCACATAAAGTCTATTTTTATCATATTCAATCAAGAACAATCAAGCAACCGGGAGGCGACGCCAACAAATTTGCATGATCAGACTTCTATGTCTTAAATGTTAATTAAAAGTTAGCTTAAATCTGCCTACTGTGCAGGACTTTTTTCCTTCCGTTCCTTTTCTCTCCCTCCTCGCCTCTCTCTTTTCCAGTAGCCCACGTGAAGAAAAATATTATGCAGCCAGGCTGAAGTGTTTGTGTGATTAGCAGAGAGGGTAGATTCTTGAAGGAGGAGGGAGGGAATAAAAACTCTGGCAATCAAGGCCTTCCTTTTTTCCCCCCCAAAGTAAAAAAGAAAAATGCTTGCCTGTTTGACTTCTCTGAGCCTTAGGAGGCCCCATTAAAAGCCACTTTAAATTTTGCCCTTTGGCACTGCTTTGAGGTAGTCCTGCCGAGCACTAAAGCCAAAGCAAGAAAGGAACTGCTTAAAAGCAACCCAGGTTGCAGACAAGCATTTCTTCCCAATTGCTGCTATGCTTAATCACCACTTGGACTTTCTTTAATGAATCTGGGGGTAGAGGGATACCCATGCTGTCAGAAGGCTGTAGAGAGGAATTACGTTAAGGACCAAAGAGAAGAGCCGCATAGTCATGTTCAAAGGCTGAATGATTCACGCTCCCTGATGCGTAAACAAAAGGGAGGGAGGGAGGGAGGGAGGGAGGAAGGAAGGAAGGAAGGAAGGAAGGAAGGAAGGAAGGAAGGAAGGAAGGAAGGAAGGAAGGAAAGTCTTCATCCTGGTTCATCCAAGCCGAGGATAAATAAAACAACATGGCGACTGCTTTGGGAAGAAGGTTGCAGTTTATTGAAGAGCCAGAAAGATGGTTCTTGCAGGAAGGAGGAGACAAATCAAGGGAGAAGGGCTGAGCACATGTGGAGTAGGTTTTTATACCCTCTGAAAGCCTTTTGTTTGGAAGTTTCCTGTTCCTGTGGCATGAACTTGGAGGCTATTTCCTGTGTCACGTATTCTGACCTGAGTTTAGGTGTGCCTCTCTGGTATTCTTGATGGTAATGGGTTAGTCCTATTATGTCCCATCTCAGGTGGGGTATGCAGATTTTAGGCCTTTGTCTTCTTCAGCTTCTAGCTGGCTCCAACTTTCCTGATGGTTACATCTGCATTTGTATAGGGCTGGCTCCTGCTTGGGGCAGAGAGATTTGGGGGCAGGGTTGGTTTCTGCTTTTAAAAATCCTTTTGAGGAAATATATTGTTCTGCCCTTTTAATATTTCCTTCTCTGAGGGGCTGACTTCCCACGGAAGGAAGGAAGGAAGGAAGGAAGGAAGGAAGGAAGGAAGGAAGGAAGGAAGGAAGGAAGGAAGGAAGGAAGGAAGCTCGGTTGAGAAATTGTTAGAATTGTCCAGTAAGCTCATAATTAAGCAAACACTTATGCACATATCCATAGAATAAATAAGACTAGGACAATTGAGCACTAGCAACATCAATTACTCACTATATTAATCTTTGTGTAATAACAAAATACACTTTAGTTGACATCCAAGCCCTCCAGTTCTATTCCATCTTTTCCTCCCAACAATGCATGTGCACACAACACATACTTGGTAAAAACTAGGTAAAAACTAGGTAAAAACTTAACCTAGTTTTCCACATGGCAGTTCCTGAACTGACCTATTTGATTGTGTTTGGACAAATACAGCCAGTGTTGACTTGATGGACTTCTGTCTTGCTTCGGTGAAGAGTTTTTTGTTCCTTTATTCATTTATTCACCCTTTCACTAGTTCTATATGAGATCTTTCCACCAGGAGCTCAAGGTAACAAACAGAGCAGTCTTTCTAGTCTTCTTCTGCCACAATGACTATTTAGAGTAAATTGTTGAGGAAGGAGGAGAACTGGCCCAACATCACCGACGGAGCGTTCAAGGCCAACAGGCAACTGGAATCACCTTAACTATGGTACCATTTTGGCACTCAGTCATGCATCCTGCTAACAGAATAGGCACGAGCAAGGAGGGGGGAAAGAAATAGGGAATGAAATCCAAGGTCCTTTCCAACCTCATTATTCTATGTTCTGTGATCCCCCTTTCTCTTTGAATCTTAATTCTGAAGAGGCATCGATTCCAGAAGACACTCCAGAAACAGTCCTGACTCCCCCCCCCCAAAAAAAGTACTCAACCCTGATTATATCAGTCTGTAGTGAGGAAAAGGCTGGGAATCTGTGGTGTGATAAAAAAAAATAAGCAAAACATTGGCTTGCATCGGCTCCAGCGTTCGCTATTGACAGTGTAACAGCTGAGTACAGCTTGAAAACATGTAACTGGAGGCATCTAAACTTCCTTTTTCCAGTGTTGGTTGAAGGGAAATTAGAAGGTGCTGCCAAGTGAGAGGGCTGTTCTCTTCTCTTTCCAAGCACCTGGTTGGGAGACAGAGGCAGTCTTTTGGAAAGGGCCCACGCTAAATCCTATCTGTCCTTGAAATATACCGTGTAAACAAAGCCCTGTGTAGAAATGCTACCTTACAAGAGAAATTGACAGCCTTTAGGAATTCTTCGCCTGGATCTGATCCTTTTCAAACAGATGGTACCGATTAAGAAAAAAGAAAGAAAACAAGTGTTTGGATGATTCCCAGATTAAAAAAGAAAAAAAAAAGCTATCTTGGCCCAAACCTTTATCTTTGATTAATTTTCTTGCCTTGTCATTGTTAAAAGAGGTCAACGCTGCCCCAACGCTGACCAGCTACAGGGGAATGGTTGCTGATTAAAGCATTTAGAACACCTCGTCATTTCTGTAGCATCAGTACAAAATAACAGCACGTCTCCGGCTCCAAAATCATCTTTGTTTGCATTGGTTTTGTCACTTTAGGGGAAGGATTGTAGCTTTGGTAGAGCACGTCTGTGGCACACAAATGTTCCAGATGGAATATTTTGTGCAGAGCAAAAAGAAACCACTTGTTTATTTTTGTTGCCTGTCTTAGTGCGGAGAGTTACAGGAGGTGGGAAGTGTGATATGAAATGAATGGGGCTGGGATTTTTGTTTCAGGGGGCTATTTTTCTCTTGGATTTGCATGTTTATTCAGTGTGACAGCCCAATTCAAGACAGCAGGAAACTGCTGTGTTTAAATCAGATGCTGAGAGAAAGGTAGTCCTCGAAAGTATGACTGCAATTGAGGCCCAAATTTCCATTGCTAAGCAAATCAGTTGTTAAGTGAGTTTGGCCCCCATTTTACGATCTTTCTGCCACCATTGTTAAGCGAATCAGTGCAGCTGTTAAGTAAATCATACGGTCATTAAGCGAATCTGGCTTCCACCCTTGACCTTGCTTGTCAGACATTGGCTGGGAAGGTTACAAATGGGGATCACATGACCCTGGAACAGTGCAACTGTCATAAGTACATGCCAGTTGCCAAGTGCCCGAATTTTGATCATGTGACCATGGGGAGGCTGCAAGGGTCATAAATGTGAAACACGTCATGAATGCTTTTTCCAGTGCCATTGTAACTTTGAACAATCATTAAATAAATGTGTGTAAGTTGAGGACTACCTGTATTTGAGAGGCTGTGTATGGTGTGTTGGTGTTACGTTGTTCACTCTTCTCTACCCACTTGCTGCCAGCCACTGTGAGTCATCTAAAAAAAGTGCAGAGAAGAACAACAAGAATGATTAGGGGGCTAAAGGCTAAAACACACGAAGAAGATGAAGTGAGGAAAGCTAAGGCTCAAAATGAACTAAGGCTTGCGATCAAAGTCAAAAATAACAAAAAAAGCTTCTTTCAACATGTAAAAAACAAGACAAAAGTGAAGGAAATGATTGGTCCATTAGTGGGTGAAAGTGGCAAGAAGGTGACCAGCAACAGGGAGAAAGCAGAACTATTTAACTCATTTTTTGCATCTGTCTTTACACAAAGGGAAAAAACAGACCAACCTATCAAAAATAGTGCCATAAAAAACAGAATAGAAACAAAAGTTAAGATAGGCAAGAAAACGGTAAGTGAGCACCTGTCCAGCCTAGACGAGTTCAAATCACCAGGACCAGATGGATTACACCCCAAGGTTCTCAAGGAACTGGCAGATGTGATCTCAGAACCACTGAACTATATTTTTCAAAGATCCTGGAGCACTGGGGAACTACCAGAGGACTGGAAAAGAGCTGATGTAGTTCCCATCTTCAAAAAAGGAAAAAAAAACGGATCCAGGAAATTACAGACCTATCAGCCTGACCTCAATACTTGGGAAGATTCTGGAAAAGATAATCAAACAACGAATCAGCGAACACCTAGAGGCAAACAAAGTCATTACTAAAAGCCAACATGGGTTTGTCAAAAACAGATCATGCCAGACAAACCTTATTGCATTCTTTGACAAAGTGACAAAATTAGTGGATCAGACGAATGCTGTGGATATAATTTACTTGGACTTCAGTAAGGCATTTGATAAAGTAGATCACAACCTACTACTTGATAAGATAGAAAAATGTGGGTTAGACAGCATCACCACCAGATGGATTCGTAGCTGGCTGACCGGCCGTACTCAGCGTGTGGTCCTCAATGGAACCGCATCCACATGGAGGGAAGTGTGTAGTGGGGTGCCCCAGGGCTCAGGTTATGGGTCCAGGGCTCTAACATCTTCATCAACGATTTGGGATGAGGGGATAAGATGGGGAACTCTCAAATTTGCAGGACGACACAAACTGGCAGGAATAGCAACACTCCGAAGACAGCTTAAGATACAGGAGGATCGGGACAGGACTTGAACACGGGCGCTATCTAACCAAAAGGAATTCAATGGGACAAAAGTATAAGGTTCTACATTTAGGCAAGAAAAACCAAATGCACAGGAAGTATAGGGGGGGTACCTGCTCATAGTAGTAAACTGTGAGAGGTATATCGGAGTCCTAGGGACAAGCACTGTAAATATGAGGCCCGCAGTGTGCGCAGTGCCAAAAAAGCCACACTAGTGCTAGCTGCCATTAACAGAGGGATAGAATCAAGATTCTACGTGAAGTATTACTACCTTTACAATGCCTTGGTAAGCCTACACGGGAATATGCATCCAGTTTTGGTCACCACAATGTGTAAAAACAGATGGTTGAGACGACGAAAAGAGTACAGAGAAGAGCAACAAGATGATTAGGGACACGGAGGCTAAAAATATTTAAACATAAACAGCTGTGGAATTGGGTATGTTAGTTTAATGAAGAGAATGGATGAGGGGGGACATGATAGCAGGTTCCAATATTCAGGGGATGCCACAAAGAAGAGGGAGTCAAGCTATTTCCAAAGCACGGAAGGCAGGAAAAGAAGCAACGGCGAGGAAACTAATCAAGGAGAGAAGAACCTAGAACTAAGGAGAAAACTATTCCTGACAGTTAGAACAATTACCAGGTGGAACAACCTGCCTCAGAAGTGGTGAACGCTCCAACACTGGAAGTTTTTAAGAAGAGACTGGACAGCATTTGTCTGAATGGTAAGGAGTTCCTTGCCCGGAGCAGGGGTTTGGACTAGATGACCTCTAAGGTCCCTTCAACTTTATTATTATTATTATTATTATTATTATTATTATTATTATTATTATTATTATTATTATTATTATTATTATTATTATTATTATTATTATTATTATTATTATTATTATTATTATTATTAATTACAGGCATTGAGTATGTGTAGTCTAATGAAAAGAAGGATCGGGGAGACATGATAGCAATGCTCCAATATTTGAGGGACTCCTACAAAGATGAGGGGGTCAACCTATTTTCCGAAACACCAGAAGGCAAGACAAGAAACAATGAATGGAAATTAACCAAGGAGAGAAGCAACCTAAAACTAAGGAGAAAATTCCTAATGGTTAGAGCAATCAACCAATGGAATAGCTTGCCTTCAGAAGTTGTGGGTGCTCCATCACTGGAGGCTTTTAAAAAGACTGGACAGCCATTTGTCTGAAATGGTATAGGGACTCCTGCTTGAGCAAGGGGTTGGACTAGAAGACCTCCAAAGTCCCTTCCAACTGTTATTCAATGTTCTATAGCCAAACTTCCAAAGATACTGCAATATCCCATAACAGCTGTGCTTTCTATGACAGAGGCAGACAGGTCCTTTGAAACCATTTCCGAAATATTTCTAAAAATACCACTTTGCTTTGCCTGATCCTGTTTTGCACAGTATCCTACTTGCTTATCTTTAGAAGCAGTGGATCTGATAATTAATGTAGTCCCCTGGCATAAATATAATTCACCATAGAGGACCCCCCAAGATGTTTAGAATGGAAACCAGTTCACAAATGACAATTATTAGGGGTTTGAAAACTCTTTTTAAAAAGTACACAAGAGCCAATTATATATGGATATGAAGCAGTAATGCAAACAAATCATATTGGATTATTGTTTGTGGTCTGGGGCTCTTTGTAGAGAGTATTGTTCCCATTAAGGTTCTCCCTGACATATTATCACTCAGCAACTAAGCATTAAAGATGGGTAAAACATTGTGTTGCTCCATTTAATGGTCATCGGGGGGCCTCATTCGTGCAGAAGGCCAGGCATTAGAGTTGTTTTTATCTCAGAACAGATGTGATGTGATTTGGTAGAAATAGGAACATCTGTCCTTCTCCCAGACCTAGTCAGATCACTCTCTGCTTTAGAACTGACCGGTGCCACCATTCACAATAGGGAGAAAGGATCCATTGCATCATTCCAGCTCAGGCATCAGATGAATAGAATAGAATAGAATAGAATAGAATAGAATAGAATAGAATAGAATAGAATAGAATAGAATAGAATAGAATAGAATAGAATAGAATAGAATAGAATAGAATAGAATAGAATAGACACTTAGACTTATATACCGCTTCACAGTGCTTTACAGCCCTCTCTAAGGAATTTAAAGAGTCAGCCTCTTGCCCCCAACAATCTGGGTCCTCATTTTACCGACCTCGGAAAGATGGAAGGCTGAGTCAACTTTGAGCTGGTGAGAATCAAACTGCTGGCAGTCAGCAATATTAGGCTGCAATACTGCATTCTAACCACTACATCACCACTGCTAAATAAGAGTAGAGTAGAGTAGAGTAGAGTAGAGTAGAGTAGAGTAGAGTAGAGTAGAGTAGAGTAGAGTAGAGTAGAGTAGAGTAGAGACGAGACCTTGGTGGTCTTCTAATCTAGTCCAATCTCCTGCTCAGGCAGGAAACTCTATACCATTTCAGACAAATCATTGTCCTATCTCTTATTAAAAGCCTCCATTCAGCTATTGGGAACAACAGAAAAAAAGAAAAAAACAAGAAACCAATACACACAGCAGTGAGTCTGTATTAAAGCTTCAAACTTAAGGAGTGATACCAGGATCTTTTATCCCTATCTTGCATCAGATCAGTGGTTCCACCTCTGTGCCAAGAGGCTGATCATTTACACCTTGGTACCAAAACCTCATGACCTTAGTTATGTGTTTCCATGATTGCCAAACCCAACCTTAGATGGATGCTACATCTGTGCAGCATGCAAATTGACAGCATTTGGGATGTAGACCAAGAGTCTGGTTACTTTACAGATATGCACATAAATAATTTTGGGGTCCTCCCAAATGTACCACAGCAGTGTTAAGATTTATTCCATTATCTGTTAGCAGGAGTGGGGGAAAACAAGCAATTTACCAATAGAAGAGAATTTGTAGCTCAAGGTTGAATTGTGGGTTTTTTTGGTGCTCTCTGAGCTTGATTGTTTTCTTGCAGACATTTCATTACCAAACTAGGTAACATCATCAAGCAATTTAGACACCATCATAACTCAGAATGAGCTCTAAACCTCTAGAATCTTTTAGTATGAAGGAGAAATGAAAAGATATCACTACATTCCTCAAAATCAATGGTCTTTCGCAGTGTCACTACCCAGGTCTGCTAAGGCTTGATCATATCCTGGAATATGAAGATGGTGGCAATCCTAGATGGAGCTACACCTGAGCAGCATTCGCTAATCTGTTCGCTCATTGCCTTTCTTATTTTCACTCCTTTTTTCTCTTTCCTACCTGGAAAGAGAAATTTGAACTGACCGCCTGCAGAAAGCTTTTAAAATCAGGTTGAAAGCTTTTAAAATCTATGTTAGGCCAAGTGTCTGGATTACCGTGTCAGTTAATTATGTAGCACTTGCTTTCTCACACCATAATGAGTTGGCTTTAGTTTTTAAGCATTGTCAGGGTCAGAGATATATACAGGGGGGCATGGGGAGCAAATTATGAGAACCAGGCATCACAATTCTGCCAGCTGTGTATACTGTATATGCAGTGAGGTAGCATGTATGACGGGTGGAGCTTGTGTCATGACACTGCAGTCATCATTTTGACAAAAGCATTGGCTTCTAGGGATAGCACTGGTTAACGCTTGTAGGGGCATGAATTAGATTAGGTTGTATGAAAACAGGAATTGTATGAATGCAGAAGATGTTGAGAAATCAGATTAAGTTTGCTGTCTGAAGCCAACCTTGTATCTGAGCAATTCTGTAGATGGGCAAAGAGTGTCAGGTTTCACACCCAATTAATAAATTGCCAATCTCCAGACACCCAAAATCTTAATTCAGTTTCTCAGCTTGACTTGCCAAACAAGGCCAAGACATAACTCCCTTTTATGACCCTGTAATCCTCTAATTCCAAGTAGATGACTTGGCTAAATTAGCATGTTTGTCGTAGACAACAATCAGGTCTCACCCACAACCATTAATTGCTCACTGCATTGAAAAGAAGTCAGAGACTTGTATTCTCAAAGTATCAATGTTTCTTTCTCAAGTCTTGCCAAATGAATGGATACTTGATGGATCACTTGGGAAGGAAGAGCCCGTTTAGTGTAATGGTTAAGATGTTGGGCTGGAAACTGGAAGTCTGTGAGTTTTAGACTTGAACTTGAAAACTGGTGGGAAGACTTGAGCCAATCCCTCACCTCAGTCCAACTTGCTGGTTGGTTTTGTGGGGAAAATAGGAGAAAGCACCATCATATATACCACCCAGAGTTGTACAAAATAAATTTGAGTGCTAGCAATCTAATTAAACCAATGATAAATTATGGTATGTTTGCATAATGGGCATCCCTCACATGCAATGGAAACATGTCAGCCATAACCTTTTCAAAGAGGACAAGGTGACCTCTGATTTCAAAGGCTCAAAAGAGAGGTCAGGAAAGGTAAAGTGACAGGAGCAGTATTGTAAATTTTGGGAAAGGACTGTGGGTAATTTCTAGATTAGTTTGCACCCAGCACGATCCCAGTCTATCTATATATCCAAATCAGAGCAAATATACCCTCCACTCAGTTATTTAGCAAAAAAAAGTAGCTTGAGGCTTATGTATTCTGTTGAACATTAGCAAACTTCAAACCAAAACAGATAAAAGACAGGAAAAGCAAAAAAAAAAAAGAAAAAGAAAAAAGAAACATGAACACTGACCAAGTTTATATTATCTATATATCTAAAGGATAATTATTCAAGAGTCACTAGAAGCAAAACTCTGGATAATAACATGGACAGTTCAGTGTGAGTGCTCTTAGATTTTTCCAGCTTTAACCCTTTTGTGTACCTAACGGTAGATAAACAAAGATGGAAAGTAGGACACCAGGTGATCCCTCCTCTATTCTGCCTCAGGAAGGAAACTGATTGGTGGATAGGGATGATGATGTATCCAATAGCAAAAGAGAGGGGCTGGAATTTCAATACTGATTTGGCCATCTTGATTTTTCGACACATACCATACACCTCATTGGCCGCTGCTGACTTCTTTACTCTTCATTTTATTCTCCAGGGTTCTAATTAAGATAAAAAATGAGAGAGGAAGGAGGACAACTTTTTGTGTTCATGAAAATAACCCGAGTATACAGTATTTGAATTTATGTGGTTGATTGAGATAGACTCAGGACATAGATAGCTGTTATATAGATGGAATTGCTAACTGCATTTGTAACACCTGTTGTAAGGTATTGGCTAAAATAGAAGTGAAAAATGTTAGCTTCTTAGTTTAATAAGGCAGTAAGTAGGTTTAAGAAATTCTGGTTATCTGTGATTTTTGTGGAGATTTAGGCAAAGCAACTATTATAGATAATTCTCATGTTTCAGACTTTTCTGCTTTTATCATAACTATTGAGATGACAGACTGCAGATTTGAACTATTTGCTCCAAAAAATATCTTAGAAAAAATCCATCTGGTCTCAGCAATTTATTTAATTAAAGATTTTAACAGTTTCTCCTATCTCTTCCAGTGTAACCGGCCTATTGATTTCCCTTTTAAATTTCATGCCATGAAGGTTATTTGAATACTTTTTAAATAAAGCTCAATCTTAGTTTTATCCACTTGTTCAGATACGTACAAGATCTGAATAAAATCTTGGAAATGCTGTTGCAATATGTTTTTGTTATTTAAAATCTTTCCATCATATGGCCTGAAAGCTTTTATTATCTAACTACAACGTCTCCTTTTCAATCTACTGGCTAAGAGTTTTGAGACTTTATTAAATGTTTCCCAGCCGACAGTCTTGGTAGGTTCATACATTCATACTAAAGTGTAGTTATCTTCTATTAAATCATATATAAAACGTACCACCATACTTTCTCTTTTTAAAAGTTATGGAATATAAAAGGAAAATCTTCCCTCCTACCCATAATTTCAGCACTCCTTAATATGAGAAGTTCCAAATACCATATCTTGCTTTCCAGTTGAGCTATCCTTAAAAATTGGCAGCTATCCACTGGTTTTATGTATTTCTGGCAAGAAGATAATCTAAGCTTTCATAGCTTTTCAATGAGAAGCTATTCTGTTATTTTTAATACTGTCACCGGTACCTCTTACATCAAGAGAAAATACATTTCCGCTCTCACAAAAATAGTGCATTACACAACTTTCCCCCATATTGTTGACCCACATCTTTTAATCACCCATTCCTATTCCTTCCATCTGGAGAAGTGTTACAGAATGAGGCAATTAAACTAATACCTAGTAAAGACATGTCTGGAGCCTTGAAAAAAGACCAAATGCTCCTAGAACTTTAAAATACATTTTTATTCATGGCGGAGCATGAAAAACAGTAACCTAATAAGTGAAATACTAAGATGAAAAATTCATTTCTATCCAGGGGCATCTGCAAAGGGAAGAGAAGTCAACAAAATCATAATGGCCACCATTTTGACTTTTGAACCTCACCACCACGCATGGATATCTTTAGATCAGAGGTGTCCAACTTTGGCAAATTTAAGACTTGTGGACTTCAACTCCCAGAATTCAGTTAGAACAATTAGTCAGTGGAACAACTTGCTTCCAGAAGTTGTGAATGCTCCAACACTGGAAGTTTTTAAGAAGAGATTGGACAACCATTTGTCTGAAATGGTATAGGGTTTCCTACCTGATCAGGGGGTTGGACTAGAAGACCTCCAAGGTCCCTCCAAGTCTTCTATTTTATTCTATTCTATTCTATTCCAGAGATTCCCAACCTTTTGAGCACCAGGGACCTGTTCCGTGGAGAGAGGTTTTTCTGCGGAATGGAGGGAGCGTTGTTTCATGTACTGCTTGTATCCCACAGATGGGGCTTTGCTTGTTTGTGCAACCCAGTTTCTGGCATGCTGCGGCCCGGTGCTGGTCCATGGACCGGGGGTTGGGGACCTTCTGTTCTGTTCTGTTCTGTTCTACTCTACTCCTATTCTACTCTACTCTACTCCTATTCTATTCTATTCTATTCTATTCTATTCTATTCTATTCTATTCTATTCTATTCTATTCTATTCTATTCTATTCCATTCTATTCTATTCTATTCTATTCTTACAATTACCAAGGCTGGACACCCCTGCTTTAGACACTTGAAGTCAGCTTCCATTTCTTTCTATAATCTAATCTTCCTCAGTATGAATGTATGATGTATGTATGTATGTAGGTAAGTAGTGTGTGTGTGTGTGTTTGTGCGTGTGTTTATCCAAGGTCTCCAAACTCTCTTAAGTTTCTCCTTCCATGCCTCTTATCATCTTGGCTGCTATTCTCCAGGTATCCTCCAGCTTGTCAGTGAAGGAGGTACAAAAGATTAAGCAGTTCGTGATCTATCTCTCCTCCTCCTCTTCCACTTCCAATTTACTCTCTCTTTTTTTTCAAAAGACCAGTCAAAAAAATTCTCCATAAAGTATCATTTACCTATGCGAGAGTTAAACAGTGAAGAGTTCTCTCTCTATCTTTACCATAACAGGTGGTTATGAGTAGTGAGTAGAGTAGAGTATGGGAAATGGAAGGTCTTTAAAATCCCCCATCTTTATTAAAATGGAAAAAAATGCTAAGATCCATCCCTTTCTGACAGCTCCCCTGTTCGCTTGAACCCTATTTGTATGATTTATCCACTGGTATTAACACATGGAAGAAGTCAATAGAGTTTAACCTCCTGGCTGCACATCTCAATTTGAGCCTACACTGAATGCGTGATAGTCACTGTTCAGTGGGATTGTTGTGCCCATGGACAATCTTAACTTTGTTTCTTTCAGCTCATCTGTCAAAATTGAATGGAATTGTCAGCCTGTAAGTCACCACTACCTTCATATTCATCTAATACGGAGTGGCCTTACTTTATACGTGCGCCTACAAACACACCCACACCCACATCTATACACATACGACCAGAGCTATACCCTAATTGTACTACCATTTGGGGGTTAGAAGTTACAGACTAAAACTTAGCTTTGGCTTGTCAAACCTTTTCCAAGATTTGTGATCAGCATATGGGTGAGTGTTTTAATAACATTTTAAAAGACTGAAAGGGGAGAGATTTGTCTTTTTTCATGGACCTAGTAATTAACAGCCTCATTTACATCCCAGTTAAATTGACATATCTGAATGGAAGCTGATTGCATCCTATTGAACTCTACTGAGTATTTCCATTTTATGTGTGCATTAATCTCATTGGCTAACGCACAGAAAACATAGGTGTTTGCAAAGACAGAGCAGCTTACATGATTTGACTTAATTCCAAGGATATTGCCTTGACTGAAACACATACCATACTTCACAGAAAATACCTCTTCTTTGTCAGGAAGTTGCACACAGTAACAGGAATTTGTTTTTAATTTTGGTTCAGAAGTATGAAGTCATTCACATGCCAGGTGAAGAAAAAGGTCTTGAAATCTTTACCCTAACCTTCTCTGCTATTCATTGGAGCAGGATTTCTCAACCTTGTCAACTTGAACTCGTGTGGACTTCGGCTCCCAGAATTCCCCAGTCAGCATGTTAGGTAAGGAATTCTGGGAGTTGAAGTCCACACACCTTCAGGTTGACGAGATTGAGAAACCCTGCATTAGAACAACCCTCTTGGTGATGTGATCTTCTCTGTCCCAGGCTGAAAAGGATGGCTCATGCTTGACTCATCAGAATGGTGAATGATTTCAGATTTGCATATCCTTCTGCCAGCCCTCCTTTAACAAACATTTTAACTAGTGGTGGGATTCAGCCAGTTTGCACCAGTTCGGCAGAGCCAGTAGCTAATTTTTTGTTGCCCAGGCCCAGAATGGACTTCCAGAAGTGGCATCCACACAGAGAACTGGTTGTTCACATATTTGAATCCCACCACTGATTGTAACCTGATGATCTTAAGCCAGCATACCCTGCTTTAGAAATAGGCAAGACTAATTTATTTAGATTGGTCCTAGGATAGGATAGAGTATAGTAGAGTAGAGTAGAGTAGAGTAGAGTAGAGTAGAGTAGAGTAGAGTAGAGTAGAGTAGAGTAGAGTAGAGTAGAGTAGAATAGAATAGAATATGGAAGGGACCTTGGAGATCTTCTAGTCCAGCCCCCTGCTCAAGCAGGACAACCTATACCATCTCAGACAAGTGACTGTCTAGCCTCTTTTTAAAAACCTCCAGTGATGGAGCGCCCATGATTTCTGAAGGCAAGCTGTTCCACTGGTTGATTGTCCTCACTGTTAGGAAATTTCTCCTTAATTCCAGGTTGCTTCTCTCTTTGGTCAATTTCCAACCATTGTTTCTTGGTGCTCTGGTGCTTTGGAGAATAATTTGACCCCCTCTTCTTTGTGGCAGCCCCTCAAATACTGACTACTGCTATCATGTCTCCCCTATTTCTTCTTTTCTTTAAACTAGCCAAACCCAAGTCCTGCAGCCGTTCTTCATATGTTTTAGTCTCAGGGCCTTTGATCATTTTAATGATCGTTTGTTCATTAGAAGGTCATCTAAAAGCCCTAGGATTGTAGTTAGACTGGGAAGTTAAAGAACACAATGGCAAACAGTCAGCATGTCAAGTAAGGAATTCTGGGAGTTGAAGTCTACAGGTCTTAAAGATTGAGGAAGACTGCATTGGAACAACCCTCCTGGTAATATGGTCCCCTCTGTCCCAGGCTGAAAAAGCTTGCTCACGCTTGACTCAGCAGAATGGTAGGTGAGGCTGTGCAGCATTCTAAATTTAAAGGAGATTCAGAAAGCCCATCGGCACCAACCAATTGGCACCTCTTGAAACCAGTTCTTCCCTTCTGATCTATCAGGCTCCATGCATCTGGGTAAAACCAAGGAAACAAAAACTTCCTTGTTTTCAGCCAAGTATCTTTAATACTGTTTAGGGCTACATACTGTTAAGTGGTGCTCAGAAACCGCCACGCAAAACATTCACAGCGTCCTTTATAGTATTAGAGGGGCTGCCACAAAGAAGAGGGGGGTCAACCTATTCTCCAAAGCACCTGAAGGCAGGACAAGAAGCAAGGGATGGAAACTAATCAAGGAGAGAACCAACCTAGAAATAAGAACCAATCTTCCTGACAGCTAGAACAATTAGTCATTGGAACGACTTGCCTCCAGAAGTTGTGGATACTCCACCGCTGGAGATTTTTAAGAAGCAACTCGACATGATACAGGGTCTTCAGCTTGAACAGAGGGTTGGACTAGAAGACCTCGAAGGTCCATTCCAATTCTGTTATTCTGTTCAGGCAGAGTCTTTTGGAGTGATTTGAAATGCTTCTTCTCAGATTTCTCTCCACCTGGACTGAGTTGGTATTCAGAGGTAGTTCTTGACTCATGACTAGTGTTGGGACCAGAATTTCCATTGCCAAGCAAAGTGGTGGTTATGTGAGTCACACTTGGCTTTATGACCTTTTTTGCCGTTATTGTTAAGCAAATCACTGCAGTTGGGAAGTGAATCACCTGGTTGTTAAGAGAATCCAGCTTCCTCCATTGACTTGGCTTATTGGGAGGCAAGTGAGAAGGTTGGAAATGGTGATCGCACCTGAACCCAGAATACTGCAACTGTCATAAATACCTGTGCTTGCCAAGAAACCACATTTTGATCACATGACCATGGCGATTGTCAACGCTGTTAATATAGGATATTGTTGCTTTGACAAGATATGCAGTACTGTCTAGTATTTTTAGAGTTAATTCAGATGACATAGAAAGGGAGGAGATCTATGAGGAAAGCGCGGGAAAGGAACGGAAGTGAATCTTTTGGCCTCCAGCCTAATTGGGAGATGTGACTCATGACTGCAAAATAAGGGAGGGGTTTCGCAAGAAAAGTTAGACGCAAGCCAGAGAAATTCAGATTCTGGCATCCGTCCATGTATGTGCCGAAGTGATGTTGCTATTAAAAAGATTCTTAAAGGAAAACAATGCCTAGTTTCTTTGAAAAGCCTCTTCCTTCGGAACCACAACATCATGCCAGAATCTGAATTTGTCTGGCTTGCGTCTAACTTTTCTTGCGAAACCCCTCCCTTATTTTGCAGTCATGAGTCACATCTCCCAATTAGGCTGGAGGCCAAAGATTCACTTCCGTTCCTTTCCTGCGCTTTCCTCATAGACCTCCTCCCTTTCTATGTCATCTGAATTAACTCTAAAAATACTAGACAGTACTGCATATCTTGTCAAAGCAACAATATCCTATATTAACAGCGTTGACAGCGATGCTGCAACACTGTAAGAGTGAGGACTGGTCATAAGTCGCTTTTTTCAGTGCCACGGACACTTTGAACAGTTGCTAAATGAATGGTTGTTAAGTTGTATGAGATAAATGATCCGCCAACTCACTTTCTGTCTTGTGATTGTTTACGCATAATTTCCCATCCTTTCCCCGCTCCACACAATCTCTCACACATAAATTTAGGTCTTTCACCCTAGATTCTAAATAAACCAAAAGATGTTCTTTTAAAAACAAGTCAACCGCACAGAGAACGGGGGGAGGGGGGAATCCATATGATGAAACATTTAGATTTAGGGAGAAGAATACTTTTATATTTGTTCACTTGTACCTTCTTTGTGGTTAAAAGAAGAATTAAACTTAGATCATTAATGTTTCCCAAGAGACAGACTTCAGATTTTAGTAGCAATAAGATTATTGAATGTGAGAGCAAAACTGCCTATCTTGGGTGATTATAACTTATTTTTATAGATAAAAATATCTAATTACTTTAACAGAATCTGCTGTAGGACAAAAAAGAAAGAAAAAGATAATTGCAATAACAATTTTTCCCCAAACTGAGGTCTACCCAGGAAGCTAAATGGAGTTGGTTAAGTCATTTTGATTTCTTGAACACCTTTGATTGAAGTTTATAATAATTAATTTTTCAGGTCCCAGAAGCTAAAAGTGCCAAAGCTCCACAATTTTTTTTTTAAAAAAGAAAAGGGGAATTAACAAATTTCAATTTCCTGGTTGCCAGAAAGAAAGACAGGGTTAAGGAAAGCTGAAATGGAATCGCAAGCTATTCTCTCATTTCAGAAGCAAATCAGTCAAAGATGAAATACGTTTCCTCTCCACACCAATCATTTTCATTGACAAATGTCACCATAATTCATGACAGTAAATTCCAGAATCTCAGAACTGCCTCTTATTATGTCCATTTTCTATGCGTGTTTGTTTGTGTGTGACTTTAGAGCATTATATTTTTATTTAAACCTAAATCCCAAAAAGTTACTTTCAATATTATATGTTAGCTATCATAAAATTATAGCATTTTCTTTCTTCTCATCATCCAGCCTCTATTCCCCTTCTCAAGAAAATGTCTCCTTAGTTCTAGGTTCTCCTTAGTTCTTCCACCTGTTATTTCTTGCTCTTTGAGGAGCTTTGGAGAATAGATTGACCTCCTCTAAAAGTTGGATAGAGAAATTTTAGGAAATCCCAGAGTGGGTAGACCAGTCTGGGAGCCAGTGTTGTCTAAGACATTTTTTGTGGCTATACACCAAAAGCGCACAGAACACTGTTACTTTCCCACCAAAGTGGTACCTATTTATCTACTTGCATTTGTATGCTTTCGAACTGCTAGGTGAGCAGGAGCTGGGACAAAGAACGGGAGCTCACTCCATTGGACGGTGTTCGGGTCTCGAACCTGGACTGTCAGCTCTCCAGCTGATAAACTCAGCATCTTTAATCCCTGAGCCATCGCGCCCCCCTGTAATAGAAGAAGGGAATAGTTGTTGTTGTTGTTGTTAATTGCAAAGTCGTGTCCGACCCATCGCGACCCCATGGACAATGTTCCTCCAGGCCTTCCTGTCCTCTACCATCTTCTGGAGTCCATTTAAGCTCATGCCTGTCAAGCACCGAGGGCTCGACATCTTCGGGGGGGGGAAGAACCGAGCGGCAGGCCACCCGGATGCCGCAGCCAGCCACACAGTGCCGGGACGCTCAGCTGGACACCACCAGCCACCTGACGCCGCAGCCTGCCACCTGCCACTGCAACCGGCCTCGCTGCCAGACCCACGGCCAGACCCCGAAGCGTGCAACCGGTGCGGCGGCCTACCGTGTCGTGGGAGGGCGTCCGGAGCGGAGCAGAGCGGTCCGCCATGCCTGTCTAGGCTGGGTTGTCAGCGGTGGCGGTGGAGGGGTTTCCCTGTCGGCGGGACGTGACGTAAGACTGGCCCTGGGGGCGGGGCGTCCCGCAGGAGCCCCACGGCCTGCGGCAGCACAGACCAGCATCCAGAGCAGCGGTCCGACCCGCAGAATGCGGAAGGAGGCCAGAGGCCGGGCTGTGCCTTATCTACACCACGGACAGCATGCTAGCTTGCGGCTGGGGGTGGGACCGGGGGCGTGGGGTAACTATGTAAGGCGCTGGGAACAGTTCACTCCCAGTGCTGACTTTAATTGACTCAGATTAAAGCCTTGTTTGGTCACCTTGTTCCTGCGTCTTGATTTCCTTGCTCACGGATGGCGGAGGACATCTGACAACGCCTACTGCTTCAGTGACTCCATCCAGCCACCTCATTCTCTGTTGTCCCCTTCTCCTATTGCCCTCGATCTTTCCCAGCATGAGGCTCTTCTCCAGTGAGTCCTTCTTTCTCATTAGGTGGCCAAAGTATTTGAGTTTCAACTTCAGGATCTGGCCTTCTAAGGAGCAGTCGGGATTGATCTCCTCTAGGACTGACCGGTTTGATCGCCTTGCAGTCCAAGGGACTCGCAGGAGTCTTCTCCAGCACCATAGTTCAAAGGCCTCAATTCTTTGGCGCTCAGCGTTTCTTATGGTCCAACTTTCACAGCCATACATTGCAACTGGGAAAACCATGGCCTTGACTCTAAGGGAATAGTAGATCCTCTTTATTATTTACTATCCCTTTTACTATGACATATTCTGGAGAGAGAGATGTTCCCTGAGAAGTTCCTTGAAAATGGGCTGCACATGAGCTCAAAAGCTTGGAAGAATAAACCTCTGGTCCTGGTGACTGACTCAGATTGGTTCCTGCAACATTATTCTTGTCTTCATTCACGACTAAATTCCTTCCATATTGTTGCCAAAAAAAAACCACATGGATCTGTCCATGTAAACACAAGAGATTCAGGTTAACACAAAGAAGTCTGTCTGTCTGTCTGTCTGTCTATCTGTTCTGCTGGGAATAGCTGGAATACATCTGTAAAAAATATAAGCAAATCATTTTTTCCCAAGTAATTCATGTTCACATCTATGCACTTACACTCGTCTAGAAAATCCCTGAATTTAAACAAATTACCCATTGATTGGTTGATCGATTTGGCAACCTGTCTATGCCTCCCCAATCATATGACTCCAGGTAGCTGACAACTATAATTCCAAGTTACTTGGGGATGGCTCTCTTTGGAGAGCTTTTTGGCTGCCTAAATCTCTATTCAAAGAAATGATCTCGTGAGTCACATCAACACCTATTATTAATATTTGATCTTCAAGCAAAGTGGTTTTAATGGACCACGTGCTCAACTTCACTGCATCCACGGGTTTTCCATAGCCATTACGTGGCCCATCTACCGTAGAACACAACCTGTTATTTGGCTTGGGCCCATTTGTTATGAGCCATTTCATTTGTAACATCTGTCCGTGTTACACATATCCTGCTGTGATATTCTTCTTCCATAAAACCTCTCGCCGTTTTCATCTTCCATTAACGTACGTGGAGCCAGGAGGAAGAAATCCATTAGCCAACAGCCCTGTAATATGTATTATGCAATAATGAGGATGAAATGTCCAAAGAGGAAATGAGATGCCAGTGCCAACGTGCTGAACTTCGAGATGTGTGCAATGAGATGTAACGTTGCCAGATGTTGCTGACAGAAATGGCCACAATTCAATTAAATGGTCTCCAACCTTTGCCGCATTCAGTTTTAGTCAGGAAGCAAACCACAGACAGTAGACTTTCAGCTGCTGGTATACATTCATGCTGGACTCCTGGTAACAGCAGTCTAGGGTCCATCTTTGCTATCATAAAGCAGTTTTGTTGGCAGAATAAAGCAAACAGTTTCTCCTGGCTGGCAAACTCCAAAGTTAAGGCATCGGCCAATTCAAAGGAACCACCTGTTCTATAAATTTCAGCAGCAGTATAACAAAGACTGCCAAGGACAGTATCTGTGGCACTTGCAGGATCCGCCTAAATTTTGTGTGCATAAATTGAATATCATGTCTCCAGCGTCAAGAGCCCAACTGGGCCCTAAGGAAGTTGAAAAGATCATGAATTCCGAATCATCCATAATTAAGAAGTCATCTTCAACATTCCCTTTTTTGCTTTCCCAGAGCAAAACCTTGGAAAATGATTCTTCTGTTCTTTCACTGCCACAGAGATGTCAGAAAGAGCCAAATATCCTTTAGAGGCAGCGGCAAACACCAGTGGAGCTAAGTTGGCACTTGACCCTGCCAGTCTACCTAACACTTCTTGGATAAGCATTGGAATAATAGCACTCTTTTTGGGTGCAATCCTGTCAATAAAACCAGATCTGTCTAAGTGTCTTTATTTTGTAAGAATACCCAACTCTTAAGTTGACTTCTTGAGATCATTCACCAGAACAAGGCATGGGGGGATTTGTGCCTTTCCAGATGTTGATGGACATGATTGTCGGTTACCCTGGCTGCAGTTGATGGAATTTATAGGTCAATAATGTTTAAAAAACAATGGGATTTCTTGCTCACTTACAGTATATGCCTGAGTTGATCTTCAGTTTTCATTAGATCAGAGGTCCCCAACCTTTTGAGTTCTGTGGAAAAGGTTTTTCTGCGGACCAGAGAGTGTGTGGTTTTGTGTGCTGCCTGCATCCCACGGATGGGACTTTGCTTGTTGGTGCGGACCAGTTGTGGGCATGCCACGGCCCAGTACCGGTCCACGGACCGGGGGTTGGGGACCCCTGCATTAGATGTTATCATCTGAACATCTAGTTTTACAATGAAGTCAAGTCAATGTTTATTACAGTCAAAGACCGGAGCAAGTTAAAACCACTCAAGGAATATCCAGTTAAAAATTCTAGCATAAAATAATAAATAACAAATAAAATCTATATTAAAATCACAATTTGGCATCCAATTTATCCGTTGCGCGCCAACAAAACGCAGCCTGGCCTAGCCATAATATAATATCAATCCTTAAACTATGAAGCCCATAGTCATCAGATACTAAAATGCAAGAGAGTGATAATGCAAAAGGATTTGCTGCATTAATTGTGTAAAATAGTTATGACAGATTAATCACCTGTTTCCAGCAAATCCCCAGTGCTGCTGGATGTCTAGTTTATCTACTGAACTACTACTGATTTATACTATGAACCTGTCTTGGCCAAGAATATTTACTTCATTTTATATCAATTCTTCAGAATTTCAGCAGATAACATCCTTTTAGAGTTATGAAGTCTTTAAAGATTGCCTTTTCAACATAACTCTCTTGGCCATTTCATTTTATCACTGAGTGAGTTTCTTCTGCAGAAAGTATGATTTTTTTTCCCTTTTAACTTATTACTGTGACTCCTTGCAAACATTGTTGAATGTATTTAATTCCCTAATTTTATACAGTTGGAAATAATTTTGCCCATTTGCAATGTTTCCTAAAATTAAATTAGAAAGATTGAATGGGATACACACATTACTTCTAAAATAACAGTCGTTAAAATAGAAACAGAACAGAAGACACAAGAGGTCATGTTGTATACATTTGAAAATATCAAACCTTCCTTGGTTATAACTTGAACAAAACTTAAGGCTTTTCATTATGAAATCTCAAGACACTCTGCTAAATAGCCTCAGTGTTCAAAACGAGTCTCTCCTTCCCATATTTATACAATTAAAAATGCTAACTTTTTCCAATGTTCTACAGACATATTGGGAGATGGACTGTAAATATGCTAGTTGCTATTTTCACATTGGGTGTGGAAAATGGCTGCAAGCTCAATATTGTGCAAATGAAAACCGGCTATTTGCAGCATTCACTTTAATTTAAAAGCATCCCTTTAAATTGTTCAATTGTCCAATTGGGATATCGCACAAATTATCTCTGCATTTACGTACACGCCCTTTTCTAATGAGGCAATTAGCCTTAACTAATGAGCCCATTTGCCAGCAGCTGTCTGTTCCTTGTTCTATCTCTCCAGCGCTTTGCAACCATATAAGGATATGGTGGCTTTATCCAAAGCTTGCTAAGCTATGGAGCAAAGCACGGAAGTGATCTTTGCAGTTTATAGGCCTCGACAATAAAAAGGAATGCTTGAATTGACTTTGCAGTGCACTTTAATTTTAAGTGTCTATGTCCCTTCAATAATAAAGGGAAACTCCATGATACTTAACCATTATTACTGCCTCCATAAAAAGATATGGAGCCTTGTCTATATTGTATATTGTGTATTTTGTATTCCAAAGCACCAAAAGGCAAGACAAGAAACAATGGATGGAAACTAACCAATGAGAGAAGCAACCTAAAATTAAGGAGAAATTTCCTAACGGTAAGAGCAATCAACCAATGGAATAGCTTGCCTTCAGAAGTTATGGGTGCTCCATCACTGAAGGCTTTCAAGAAGAGACTGGACAGCCATTTGTTCAAGCAGAGGGTTGGACTAGAAGACCTCCAATGTCCATTTCAACTCCATTCTTCTATGTTCTATATTCTATGTTCTGTATGAACATGTTATTTATCATAACAATAATACCAGATCTGGATGGCAAATGTCCAAACCACTATATTTTTCTGCCATCTGGTGGACTTTATCTTCCTAGGTTCAAAAATGTACAGGGATAATACTCTACTGTGAAATAAAGAGGTGTCTACTGCATAGCAGAAGAGGTGTTTTGATATAAAATGCAGAAATATCACAGTGACAATAAAGGCACACATGTCAAGGTAATCAGTTGTCCCAGTGGTATTGTTCAGCTTTGAAACCCAGATGATCAGAAAGGCTGCATGAAAAAAGAAGTTGATTTCTTTGAATTGTGGTGATGAACAGAATTGTTGAGAATACCTTGGATTGATACAAAAAAAAAATGCACATAATTCAATACTACACAAAGTAAAACCAGACACTCACTTAAATGAATGAATGAAATAATGAAACTCTAACATAAATGTTGGGGATAGATAATGCAAAGAGTTGTTGAAGATGACCCTGATGCTTGGAAAATTAAAGGCAATCTCAGAAGTGGCTAACAGTAGACAAGATGATTTGATGCTATCACTATACAAGCAGGAGCTTATAAACCTTCAGAGGAATGACTGATATGCAATGCCATCAAAATGTGGTCTGTCAGGACCCAAAGAGGCAGAAGGGATTGAATGACTGAACAAATGCTCATCCAGGTTTTTTGCAACCTATACTGCAGTTGTCACCTGCCTGAAAACTGTTAAGACCACTAATGACCAAAATTACTCATCATTAAAGTAGTGGTCAGTTTTCAAAAGAGCCTATCATAATTCAATGGTGAAAAAAGTAAGGTTCTACATTTAGGCAAGAAAAACCAAATGCACAGGTATTAGGGAATGGTGGTCTCATAGATAATCTGGCCCTGGACTTTATAGGGCTTTAAAGGTGATTACCACCACTTGAACTGCACTTTGAAAGAAACTGGAAGCCTGTGCAGTTCACACAACAGAGATGTCACATAGACAAACTGAGGGGCATCCTTCACTGTACACACTGCCACATTCTGCACCAATTGAAGTTTCCAGGTTGTCTTCAAGGACAGCCCCATGTAGAGTGCATTTCAGTAATGCAAGTGGGAGATGGCCAAGGCATGAGTGAGCAAGGCTTCTTGGTCGAGGAAAAAGCTTAATTGATGGACAAGATACATCTGTGCAAAGTCCCACCCTGGCCAAATTGTGCACCAGTTCAATCTGGGGAAGTGCCATCCCATCCACCCAAAAACTCACAGCCACTCTGTCATGCCACAGTTGAATCGAAGCTATCCAGATCCTTACAGCTGCCAGGCACTCAATCAGCAGTGCCAGAGCCTCAGTTGTCCAGCTAGGGGTGGAGATATATAACTGGATATCACCAATATACTAATTATACTGGTGCTCATGCTGATGGATGACCTCTCCTAGCAGTTTCATATTGATATTAAAAAGGAATGACCAAAGCCTTGAGCCTTGGGACATCCTGCATTGCAGGGACCTAGGGTTTGACCTTTTTTCTCCTATCAACTCCAACTGGAACCAGCCACTAAGGAAGGAGAACCACTGTAACCCTGTGCCTCCCATTCCAAACCCTTTAAGCTGATGAATAGAACAGAACAGAACAGAACAGAACAGAACAGAACAGAACAGAACAGAACAGAACAGAACAGAACAGAACAGAATAGAATAGAATAGAATAGAATAGAATAGAGCTGGAAGGGACCTTGGAAGTCTTCTAGCCCAGCCCCCTGCTCAAGCAGGAGAACCTATACCATTTCAGACAAGTGACTGTCTAGTCCAGTGATGGCGAACCTTTTAGAGACTGAATGCCCAAACTGCAACCCAAAACCCACGTATGCATCGTCGAGTGCCGGGTGGGTGTGGCCCATTGGCTGGGTGTGGCCCATTGGGTGGGCGTGGCCCATTGGGTGGGCATGGCCCAAACTGCAACCCAAAACCCACGTATGCATCGTCGAGTGCCGGGTGGGTGTGGCCCATTGGCTGGGTGTGGCCCATTGGGTGGGCGTGGCCCATTGGGTGGGCATGGCTGCAGTGGTAATGGCAGACTGGGTGGGACTAAAAAGTTCAATCAATCAATTCCAATTTTGCAAGATCTTTTTTTTTTCCCGCGAGAAGTTGAAATTGACTGATTGAACCTTTTTTTTTTTTTTGCACACGGCGGCGGAGGCCTAAAGCGAAAAGGTTTTATAAAACCCAGCTGAAGGCCTAGGACTGGGGCGACGGCGTGCATGCCCACAGAGAGGGCTCTGAGTGCCGCCTCTGGCACCCGTGCCATAGGTTCACCACCACTGGTCTAGTCTCTTCTTAAAAACCTCCAGTAATGGAGCGCCCACAATTTCTGAAGGCAAAGCTGTTCCACTGGTTGATTGTCCTCACTGTTAGGAAGTTTCTCCTTAATTCCAGGTTACTTCTCTCTCTGATCAGTTTCCAACCATTGTTTCTTTTCCTGCCTTCTGATCCAGAAGGATACCATGGTTGATGGTATGGAAAGCTGCTGAGAGGTCCAGGAGGGCTAGAATGATTGGACCACCTCCATCCCAAGCCCTCCAAAAGTCATCAACAAGTACATTGAATATTATGCATTCCTTTGCCTAGAGGGAGGAGGATGGCAGGGAAGTGGGTCTGATGGGTGGAAGATGGGGAGGACAGGAGATGGACAGAAAATGGATAGGTATGCAATATTCCCCTTTACTCTGACACTCTGACAATAATTTAGAAGTGATTTGGACTTCGTGTGAGCACAGTAATTCTCTGCTATTCATTAAAAGCCCAACATTTAACAGGGTAATGCTCAAGCCTGAAGAAAGATGCCCTTTTAAAAGAATTGCAATGAGCAGTCAACCAAACCCTCACACTCTATCACTTGGGGAATCAGAATTGATCTGACGTTTGAGGTCTTGCAGTGGACTTAGATGGCAAGTGCTCTAGGCAGGAGCAGCACATTGGAGGATGCAACCTTATAGGCTGGCCTCGGGCTAGTCACTTGCTTTCAAGGGCAATGCAATCATATTGTTCTATCACTTTATTGAAACAGTCAACAGGAACGTCAGTTGCTTATTGAATATCTTGTGCCTCCATTTGGACTCCTATTCAGAAGAAAGCTCCTTCCAACCCTTCAATTAATCTAATTCCAGACAAAATGTTGCTTTGACCCAGGATGGTCTTTGAGGGCCACAAGTGGTATATAAGTCTAAGTGCTGTTGCTATCATCAAGGCTACCATTTTCTGATATAAACAGATGGACTCTTCCAAACTCGTTCATATTCTCCATCTCTGGAAGTCTGTAAGAAGAGGCGAGGCAGCTACTTTGCATGGGTTGTTTCCTTGTACATTGCAGAAGGTTGAACTAGATAATTCATATAGCTAGAGGCCTTTCCAGCTCTATAACTCTATGTTGGAATCACAAAAGAGTCAATGATGAATTGCAACTGAATTTATCTGGTGAAAGTTGAGGTTTCCTGTAGAGGGGGGACGAGGTAAGCCCAGAGCATTGCAGGTTAAATAGTGGGGAAAATATCTGATCTGAGCTTCTTAATAAGGGAGTAAGCTGTGGGGCTGGTAGAATTAATGCTCCTTGTACAATACATAAAACTTTATTTACTGGGAACAAATGTCTTTTCCTTAAGATACAGCTTTTGAAAGTGGGAACTGTGGACATGTTAAAGGAAGGCACAAGTGGAGGATAAAGCTTTTCTCCATGCAGGATACAACTGCCTTCTCAAAAGAGTCTGTAAGATGTTTCAATAACTCTAAATATATTGGGATGGGCTACACACATACACGCACACAAACAAACACAAAGACACCTCTAACAGAACTTTCTTCTCTATTTTCAGTATTCTGGTGAAGTTCCAGAAAACCGGATAGAAGTTGTTGTCGCTAATTTGACTGTGATGGACCGAGATCAACCCCATTCGCCCAACTGGAATGCTGTTTACCGAATAATCAGTGGAGACCCTTCCGGTCATTTTACCATTAGGACTGATCCTATTACCAATGAAGGCTTGGTAACTGTTGTGAGGGTATGTTTATTTTCTCATTCTCTGGGGACTTTTTCCACAGACAAATTCTACAGAGATTTGAATTTGGAGGAAAGTTGGTCCAGACTTTGTAGGGATCTGATTCATGAAGACAACGCATTCAATGAATACAACCACCACCATGTAGTAGATCAGGGGGTCTTCAAACGTGGCCCTTTTATGACTTGTGGACTTGCAACTGTCAGAATTCCTCAGCCAGGCACGCTGGCTGAGGAATTCTGGGAGTTGAAGTCCACAAGTCATAAAAGGACCAAGTTTGAAGACCCCTGTAGTAGATGGATGCATGCATGGAGGGTTGCCTGGATGCATGGATGCATGGAATGGATAGAATAGGAGGGAGGGGAGGGGATGGGGAGGGATACGATGCGAAGGGGAGGGTAGGTGGAGGGAGGGAGGGAGGGAGGGCAGGAAGAAGGAAGGAAAGAAGGAAGGAAGGAAGGAAGGAAGGAAGGAAGGAAGGAAGGAAGGAAGGAAGGAAGGAAGGAAGGAAGGAAGGAAAGGGATGGAGGGATGCGATGCAATGGGATGGGATGCAATGGGATGGGATGGGATGCAATGGGATGGAATAGGTGGATGGACGGACCTGTGTGTCACTGGAACTACACAGATATGGGTTCAAGATCCAATAGGAACAAGGCATAACATTATAGCTTTCTTATTAAAAGTAAAATTGATTTTTAGAAACAGGAAAAAAAATCAAGTCAATACTACGTGCAAAATTCCATCCAGCCGACTTATAAAGCTTTGCCCGTTCAATGCCATTTTAACATCCCATTAAACTGTTCAAGACTGTATTGTACTGAAATCCTGAATACCTTCCTCTCTTGGGTGCCGTGAGTCTGAATGTGGTGGTGTAGGGGTCATGCAACTCTGTTCAGACTTTGCCAGTCTTCCCATAGTATAAGCTGAGCCATTACTGAAGAAGTCTGTACATCACAAAAGGGAATCTTAAGGAAACGTGGCCGTTCTATTGGGATAAAATGAGTGCTTTGATCCATATCAGCAAGATTGCCTTGTCAGAACTTTTTTGTCAAGTGGGAATTATCCTCTAGATAAGGCATTAGGTGAAATAAAATTAACTGCAACTGATGGTAAAAAAGTGCAAAGCTTTTGATGTGGACACTGAAATGTCCCCGGATCATATTTTCACATTGACAGCAGTTAGTATGTAATAATAAAAGAAGAACTGTGCTGGATCAGCCAAAGACTAGATTATTCCTGTATCTTATTCTTTACAGTGGTCCAGATTCTTCTGGAATGACCACAAACATATAGCCTTACAGATAGTCCTTGACTTACAACTATTTGCTTAGTGACCATTTGACGTTACAACAGCACTGAAAAAAGTGACATGACCATTTTCCACACTTATGACCATTGCAGCATCCCCATGGTCACGTAATCATAATTCAGAGACGCTTGGCAACTGACAGTTATTTATGATGGTTGCAGTGTCTTGGAATCTGGTGGTTATTTTTCGTGACCTTCTGACAAGCAAAGTCAATGGGGAAGCTAGATTCATTCACAACCATGTTACTAGCATAACAACTGCAGTGGTTTACTTAATAGCTGTGGCAAGAAAGAATGGGGCAAAACTCACTTAACAATTGTCTTGCTTAGCAACAAAAATGTTGGGCTCAATTGTGGTCTTAAGTCAAGGATTACCTGTAGTTGTCATGGACACCCACATCTGCCAGGATTTTTTTCTAACCCCTATTCCACAACACAACATTCCCTAAACTGGTGCCCCTCCACTGTGTTAGATTTTAACTTCCATCATTTCCAGCTGAATCACGCTCCCTGAAAATTACGGGAATTAAAATCCAGTTTATCTGGGAGGCACCAAATTGAGAAAGCCTTCAATAAATAATAGAATCCTTTAGTTATGTATCTCATCCCATGTACATTTCTCTGAAAATATGTCCAACGCTATTCCATGCTACAGTTCTAACAGAACAACAGAACAAAATAACTAAATAACAGAGTTGGAAGGGACCTTGGAGGTCTTCTAGTCCAACCCACTGCTCAAGCAGGAAACCCTATACCATTCCAGACAAATGACATTCCAATCTCTTCTTAAAAACCTCCAGTGAAAAACCTTTTGAAGGCAAGTTGTTCCACTGATTAATTGTTCTAACTGTCAGGAAATTCCAGGGGGTTTTAAGAAGAGATTGAACAGCCATTTAACAACAACAACAACAACAACAACAACAACAACAACAACAACAACAATAACAATAACAATAATAATAATAATAATAATAATAATAATAATAATAATAATAATAATAATAATAATAATAATAATAATAATAATAATAATAATAATAATAATAAAGTTGGAAGGGACCTTGGAGGTCATCTAGTCCAACCCCCTGCTCAGGCAGGAAACCCTATACCATTTCAGACAAATGGCTATCCAGTCTCTTCTTAAAAACTTCCAGTGTTGGAGTATTCACAGCTTCTGGAGGCATGTTTGAGCAGGGGGTTGGACTAGAAGACCTCCAAAGTCCATTCTATCTCTATTATTCTATGTTCTATAATGAATGAATGAATGAACGAACCTTTATTATCAAAGTATAACATGTATACAGTGAGATTGGCTGAGCCTCCCTCCATGTCCCCCCCCCCACAACTCACAGTGACTACAAACCCCCAACTTATTACACCCTGTGAGCTAATTGCACAGCACGCCAGCCTCTCGGGTCTCCTCATGCATGAAATTATTATGTCCCATTCAAGAGCCTGACAGCCCATGGATAAAAGCTGTTCTTCAGCCTGTTGGTACGGCTGGCTATGTTTCTGTATCTCCTACCCGATAGTAGGAGAGTAAAGAGGTACCGACCAGGGTGAGAGTCATCCCTGAGAATTTTCCTCACTCTACCAAGGCAACGGGCCCTGGCGATGTCATCCAGTGGTGTCAGGGAACAGCCCACGATTTTTGTGCCATGCTCACCACCTTCTGTAATACCTTCCTGTCCACGGCTGTCAAGCCAGCATACCAAACCACAATACAGTATGTGAGAACGCTTTCGATAATAGACCGGTAGAGGAGGGTCATGAGTCGTCGTTCTACCCTGTTCTTCCGCAAGATCCTGAGGAAGTGGAGTCTCTGTTGGGCCTTTCTGGCCACCTGGGCTGTATTAATTTTCCAGGTAAGATCTTCACAGAGATAGACTCCCAGGAATTTAAAGGAGGGAACTCTCTCCACACAGTCCCCTCCGATGGAAAGTGGGGCAGGTTCCTCTCTTTTCCTCCGGAAGTCTAGCACCATCTCCTTCGTCTTGCCGATGTTCAGAGGGGGGGAGATCTAACTTTCCCCATCCTGTGTGTGAATGGGGCATTTAAAAAAAAAGTTATTTGAATCAGAAAACAAACCATCCATTGCAGCCTGGTCGTTCTGCAAGCAGCTTCGTCCAGCTTCATCTGGAGGCTTTCAAAAAGAGACCGAACAGCCACTTGTCTGAAATGGTAGAGGGTCTCCTACTTGAGCAGGAGGAGTTGGACTAGAAGACCTCCAAAGTCCCTTCCAACTCTATTTTGTATCTTTTCTGCAGCTTCCGTCCTAAGCTCTTCTGCCATTGAAACAAGCGTGCCGAGAGGCATCTGTGATGTACAGTTCCAATTTTATTTTTCACTGCAACAAGAACCCTTCCCTCTGTGGCAGAAGATGCTTATCTCCATCACAAGCCTTGTATAAATCAGGCAAGGCGGGGAAAGGATCATTTTGCAGGGTCTGAATAAATTCCCCAAACATGGAACGGAGGTGCTCTGTGGCTGCCTAAAACATTATATGCGAGGAATATAGAAATGAATTTGAAAGAGAGAGATGCACTCTGTTATTGTTTGCCTTTCTCCAGACATAATAACTAGAGGATAACCTATTTCTTTATAGCTAAAAATGCCCTTAGAACTAAAAAAAAAACCAGAACCCAAAAGACAATTCAAACCCCACCTTATTTATCTGCATTATATGTACTGCTTGAGTAACTATGGTGATCGTTTCCAAATTAGAAGCCACTAGAAAAGAAAAGTGGAAACGCTACAACAGGGGTAGGCAACCTTGGCTCTTTTATGACTCGTGGACTTCAACTCCCAGAATTCCTGAGCCAGCATGGCTCAGCTTGGAAACTCTCCCTTTCCCCTCAGCATGGCTGGCTCAGGAATTCTGGGAGTTGAAGTCCACGAGTTATAAAAGAGCCAAGGTTGCCTACCCCTGCGCTACAAGATCTGTAAGTTGATAATGGGTGATTAAAGTAAAGGCAAAGATAAAAGTTTCCCCTGTCCAGTCATGTCTGGCTCTAGGGGGCTATGCGTATCTCCAGCATTGTCTGAAGACACTTCCGTGGTCATCTGCCCAGCATGACTATTTGCCGAGGTTCATGGAACGCTGATACCTTCCCACCAAACTGTATCTACTCAGATTTGCATGCTTTCAAACGACTAGGTGGATAGGAGATGAGGCTCAACCCATTGCTCAGTAACTGGGTCTCAGCGTCTTTAACTGCTGAGCCATCCTGCCCCCTAATGGATGATTAAGGCCAATATTTAATCGCCCATATTAGAAGAATTAAAATAATGTGCATTTATTAATAGAATAGAATGGAATGGAATGGAATGGAGCTGAAAGGGACCTTGGAGGTCTTATAGCAGTGATGGTGAACCTTTTAGAGACCGAGTGCCCAAAAACTAGCCCCGCCCTCGCTCCACCACTTGCCCTGCCCCCGCTCCGCCCCCATCCCGCCTGCCCGCAGGGCCACTCACCGCCTCCAGGGCCCGCCGCAGATCGCCCAGGCAGCCCAGCAGCGCCATGGCAGCCACACCTTCTGCCCGCGCCCCGCAACATCAACTGTGCGCGATGGGGCGTGAGGGCAGAGTCTTGTCTACACTGCCTGGCTGCCATGTCTTTGGCTGCGCTGCTCTGCGTAGGCCATGCTCGGGGGCGACTCTCCTCCAGGGGGGCTACTGGTGAGGGGAGAGGCAAGGCTGGGGCAACGGCACATGTGCCCACAGAGAGGGCTCTGAGTGCCGCCTCTGGCACCCATGCCATAGGTTTGCCACCACTGTCTTATAGTCTAATCCCCTGCTCAGGCAGGAAACCCTATACCATTTCAGACAAATGCTTGTCCAATCTCTTCTTAAAAACTTCCAGTGTTGGAGCAGCCACAACTTCTGGAGGCAGATTGTTCCACTGATTAATTGTTCTAACTGTCAGGAAATTTAGGCTGCTTCTCTCCTTGATTAGCTTCCATCAGTGCAGTTCATCAGTTCATTGAATCCAGATACAACCTAGCCAGCATAAACACGGTTAACTTCATCAAATCCTTTGGCTGAGCAACACATAACAGTATATGACTAGCAGCAATCGTTTTTTTTCCTACAAGAAAATGCAAACAAGGAAAAAAAATGCGTTAAGAAATATGAACCTCTTCATTCCTCTTGCGAAAAAGATTATTTGTAACTCCAAATATAGGAAGAGCAGCTTTCCCCCCATAAAGAGAAGTTTGCCGCCTTGTCCCACTGCAACTCCCTTCCTGGGTTTTGCATCCCAATACAGGTAGTCCTTGACTTATGACCGCAATTGAGTCCCACGTTTCTGATGCTAAACAAGACACAGTTGTTAAGTGAATTTTGCTCCATTTTATGACCGTCCTTGCCATGGTTGTTAAGTGAATCACTGCAGCGTTTAATTAGTCACATGGTTGTTAAGTGTATCTGGCTTCCCCATTAACTTTGCTTTACAAAAAGTCACAAAAAGTGATCCTGTGACCCTGGGACACTGCAAGTGTCGTAAATACGAGCCAGTTGCCCAGCGTCTGAATTTTGATCATGTGACCATGGGGATGCTGCAATTGTTATAAGTGTGAAAAACGGTCATAAGTCACTTTTTTCAGTGCCCTTGTACTGTCACTAAATGGACCCTTGTAAGTTGAGGATTACCTGCACATTTGAAATGTGAGAAGCCTTTATCTTCTGATACCTCAGAAAATAATATCCTTTCTGCATTCATTGTTTAGTCCCGGTGGTTTATTCCATATTAAGTTATAAAACTTCTGTCTTTGATTCAGTGTCCTGAATCTGATTGTTTCAGCAAATTCTGTTTGGATAGCCCTTTGCAAAGCTGTATATCCTTCTTTTAAGCACTCTCCTAACATTCTACTTGCAGTAAGCTATTCTCTCTTAAAACCCTTCCAGCAATGTTTCATTTGCTACCCCTACTGCCAGAATTAACGATGCTATTCCTGGCTTCTTGAGATCTGATCTAATAAGTATCAGAGAGTGCTAACTTAATCGTTACTGATTTGTCTGAATGTGACACTAGCAAGTTCATATCAAGCCATAGATTCCTATGAGGAAGGCTTGGAAGCCAGGGAGAGAGAGGATGGATGGATGGATGGATGGATGGAGGGATGGATGGATGGATGGATGGATGGATGGATGGATGGATGGATGGATGGATGGATGGATGGATGAGGGATGGATGGATGGAGGGAGGGCGGGAGGGAGGGAGGAGGGAGGGAGGGAGGGAGGGAGGGAGGGATGGATGGATGGATGGATGGATGGATGGATGGATGGATGGATGATTGGAGGGAGGGAGGGAGCGATGGAAGGAGGGAAGGATAGATGGATGATTGGTTGGATGGATGGATTTTACTTGTCTGATTTCTAAAAATATAAGGATATTTATTGCAAGACAGGCAACCCTTTCAAATTATCGTTACAAATTCCACAACTTTATAACTACAATTTGTAATTTCAGTTGGGCTTCAGACTGGGGCATAATGCAAAAATAGCATTGACTGTGCTTGTTGATGACTTTTGGCAGAGCCAGAACGTGTGGTACATCCTGCCATCCTGATCTCCTTGATCTCCCAGCATGCTGTCAATCATGATATCCTTTTGGGCCAACTGTGGAGAATTGGAACAGGGAGCACTATAGAGTGATGGTTTTCCTTTTTCTGTGGTCAGTTCCAGTAGGTGTTGACAGCAGGGAAGAGGTCAAGCCTTCAGGCCTTCTTTCATATGTAACATCGACAGGAAATGATCTCTGTGAGGTCATCCATTGGCTTGGCATCAGAGATCTTCAATATGCCTACCACATCAAGTTGTACTTCATGACCAGGCTGCCCACACAATATTGTTAATGTCTTGTTTCAATTTCCAAAGACTGTGAAGGTCTGGATGGATGGAATAGACTCAGATTCAATCCTAAGAAGATTAAGTCCCAATGGGTATACAGGACCAGCAACTCTGGACACTTTCCATCTTTAGACTTGGATGGAGTCACAGGTGGCAACTATGGCCAAGTAGGCCTTTTCATCAATTCATCTTGTACATCAGTTGCACCCATTCCTGGACCAAGTGGCTCTTCCAATGATTACTTGTGTCTTAGTCTACTCCCGAATGGAGTAGAAGCTACCCTGAACACAACTCAATGGCATATTGAAATCGTCTACAGCCCTTTAAATGCAGGATTTTCTTTGAAACTATGTCTTACCGTTCATCTTTTGTGTTTCCATGAGTTTATACAGATAGTCAATAGATAAGTACAAAGGCTTTTTACTGCATCAGCAGTAAAAGTATGATAACTGGAGTTTTCGTTTTGATTTTTGGACAAAATAATATCCTCATTGCACTGGAAGAGAAATCATTAGCATTGGCTACCCATAATTTTTCAAGACTATTCAAACTAGGTGTCCTTCAGATGAGGTGGGATAGAACTCTTGAGTTCTTAAATTTGCAAACCCAATCCAGTTGCAGAGTGGTACATTTGGGAAGATTCCTCTAAAATGCCACTGGACCCTTGTTTTTTCTACTTTCAAATAGCTAGTCAAGGAACAGACCTTCCTTAGTGTTGAAAGAAAAATCTTCATCAGGGTCCAGCCCAAGCTGAGAATAAACAAAATGGAGACTGTTTTAGAAAGAAGGTTGCAGTTTATTGAAGAGGAGAGCCAGACAGAAAGATGGCTCTGGGAAAAAACTGACCACATGTAGTAGGGAGTGGGTTTTTATACCTTCTTGGGCTTTTGTTTGGAGTTGTTCCTGTGGCATGAACTTTGACCTGGGTCTGAGTGACTCAGGTATTCTGGTATTCTGATGGTGGTGGGTTAATCCCATTATGTCCCAAAGGTTATATCCTGCTTCTCTGGGGCTGTAGCTGATGAGTGTTTGATTTTTTTGGTGTGAGAGATTGTTGATTCTAGGGATCTTTATCTTTCTAATCTCAGCTTCCTGACTCCAATCTTTCTGACAAGATTATGATATCTGCATTTCTGCAGACCTGGTTTCTGTTTGGGGCAGAGAGACTTGGGCAGGGGGGGGGGGTTCTGCCTTTAAGATCCTTTGGGGAAATATTCTGCCTTTTAATATTCCCCAAAATATTTCTTTCTTTGGGGGGAGCTGACTTCCCACATTAGCACAGAATATCACATGGACCATCTACTCAACTTTTCTGCTTCTTCCTTATAAACCAATCCAGCATTCTGGTCAATACCTAAACCAACATAAGACCATAGAATACTGAGTGATCATGGCATTTCCAGTTGATATTTCTTTCCTATGCCTCTGTTTCATTTCAGGAAGTTGATTATGAGATGAACCGAGCTTTTATGTTGACGGTGATGGTGTCCAATCAAGCTCCTCTTGCCAGTGGGATCCAAATGTCCTTCCAGTCTACAGCCGGAGTCACCATTTCAGTCACTGATGTCAATGAGCCCCCCTACTTCCCAACCAACCACAAACTCATCAGGCTGGAAGAGGGTGTGCCTACAGGGACAGCACTCATGACTTTTTCAGCAGTGGATCCTGACCGTTTCATGCAACAGGCTATCAGGTATGATGGTGGACGATAGAGCTCACTATTTTGGAGATGGTCAACATTTGAATGCCTGTGAACCACAGGTAACCAGAAAGGATGTAAAATAGATGGAACCATGTTACACACATGCGTGGGAGTTGGGTTGGGTTCAGTTGGTTTTTAGATAAGAGACTTATAGAACAGAGGTCACCAACCTTTTCATGCTGGCAGCCCGGAGGGAAAGGCATCAGCTGTGAAATTTGCGCATGTATAAACCCACGTGCTTAAACAGGCCCATGCGCAAATGGGGCCACGCACAAATGGAGCCGCGCACACCCACACGGGACTAGCTGTCCCATTTGCGCAGGCACTAGCCGCCACCGCTGCTAGCCCCGCATGCATGTGTGAATGGGCCACACAACCCGCACAACTCTAGCAACCCTGTTTGTGCATGCACGCAGGCGCTAGGCACTGCCGCTGCTAGTCCCACGCGCATGCGCAAATGGGTCTGCAGGCTTTAGTGCAAGTGGGGGTGAGTGCACGCACACACGTGCATGCACTGGCCAGCCTGTCCTGTGGCCTGGTGGCCAGTAGGCCACGGCCCGGCAGTGGGCTGCAGACCATAGGTTGGGGACCCCTGTTATAGAAGACAATATTTGTAGCTCAGGATTGAACTGTGGGGTCCTTGGTACTCTCTGGGCTTGGTGGTTTTCTTGAAGACCTTTCATTACCAAACTAGGCAATATCATCAGTTCTAGTGATGTTACCTAGTTTGGTAATGAAATATCTGCAAGAAAACCACCAGGCTCAGAGAATACCAAAGACCCCTCAAATAAGAGACTTGTTTGGAGCTTACATTACACTTGTATCTGTTTACTGCCTCAATACAGCACAGAACTGTGCTGCTGTTTTATTTAGCAACTGTATTTGGAAAGGGATCTTGGAATTAAATAATTACTGAAATCCATTCCACCTTGTTTCTCATTGGCAAATCTGTATCATTGGAAACATCTGGCAATGCAAAATTATCCCACAGGAAGGACCAACAGCTTAATGGTTAGCCTCCAGTTTTGTATGACCAGGGTTTGAGGTTCAGTCCCTGACATTGCCAGGCAAATTTGGGGAAATTCTGCTCAAAACCTAGATTGTCAGGCAGTGCTGGCATTTAGTTCTGGAATAGATGGAGCAATGGTCTGGACTCAGATAAGATAGAAGGGCTGTTTTTAATGTGCATCACACAGAAAAACTAGTGGAGCTTTCATTCAACCATCATGGCTGAGATCATGACTGTTTTGAACTCTGGTATCAGTTCAAATTCAAAAGCTTTGATCCTGGGATAAGATGCAGCTGCTTTAAAGGGTCACACACAAGTTCTACACTTTTTCTTCTATTGCTTGCTCCAGCCCCTGATGAAATGAATGTCAAAGTGGCTGTTTAATTATGCTCTGCATTTTGCATGGTTCCTATGTTCCCAAGAAAGCACATATCTGATTCACCCGTTACATTTTTGGATGTACATGTATTTAAAAAAGAGTTAGATGCACACCTCATAAATGAGCTATTCCCTGAATTCTGCTTAGTTCCAGCAACAGTTAAAGAGAGTGGCTATAAGCATGGTCACAGACCTTCCATATTTTGAACATTCAGTACATTTAAATCCCAGTTGATTGTGTGGACCTGTACATTGAACAGTAGCCTAGGAAAAAAGGAAATTTAAGTTATCCTCCTTTGTCTCTTGCTCCCACTGGCTATCTGTCTGTTCCTTTATTGCAAACGTGAGATAAATTTGGCACAGTAGGAAGGTGCCCTGTAGAACTAGCACTGGGGCCAATTAAACTTACATCACTTGTGACATTTTATAATCATTCAAGGGATGAGATATTTTAAGGGGGAATAAAGCTGTCTGGTGCAAAAATGACAATGGTTACTCATTGCCTCTGCTTGCTGGCAGGGATTGGCAGTGGAAATTTTAAGGATGGAGGGGAATGTCTTAGCTAACAAGGCCATTTTTCTTCATAGTTCTGTTTTGCAATGGCTGGTCCTTCAACAGGGAGCTCATTTCTCTCCTACACCTGGACCAGCTTAGAGGTGACCCAAAGGAATGCAGTGAACCTGCCATCAGCTAAATCAATTTAGCACTGATTGATCATACAAGATGTGCCTTGCTTTTTTTCATTTTTAAAATAAACTCAAAGCAAGGTACAAACAATCATTTAACAAGATGAAGACAACCCAAAATTACAATGTTACAAAAAATTTAACTTTATAACAATCTTAATTTAAAAAAAAAACTTTAAACATCAGACAAATATGCTAATCCAATCCAGAAAGTGCAGTTATCAATTTCACTAACCTCCTGGATGAGCAGATATATATAATTATAGGTTGTACTAATTATACTGCATTGATACCTAGTTTTCTGCCTGCCTATCAATCTTTATCTATCTATTTATCTATCTGTCTGTCTGTCTGTCTGTCTGTCTGTCTGTCTATCTATCTATCTATCTGTCTATCTCTGTCTATCTGTCTGTCTGTCTGTCTGCCTATATTATCTATCGATCGATCGATCAATCGATCTATTCGCTGTAAGCCACTTGGAATGTTTGCATAAACAGAAAGATGTCACATAAATTTAACAATAGACAAATAAACATGAGTTTGGGAGCTTCCAGTTTGTTTGGATCGGGTGGAAAGGCATGGACTGTTTTCTTAATCCATTTTATAATCCCAGCTATTCTTTACAGAAAGAAAAAACAATCACATCTTCCTTTCATCTTTAGCAGTTATGGGCAGTTTTGATGAAGAAAACAATGCACAGATAGAGCATTCTTACACATCAGCAAATATACAGTACACATGACATGAAGACTGGATGGATGGATGGATGGATGGATGGATGGATGGATGGATGGATGGATGGATGGATGGATGGATGGATGGATGGATGGATGGATGGATGGATGGATGGATGGATGGATGGACGGACGGATGGATGGAGGCAAGAATGGATAGCTGGACAGTTAGTTGGCTGGCTGGATAGCTAGCTGGACATTTGGCTGGACAGAGAAATGGATTATGTGCCTTTAAGTCAGTGTGGACTCTATGGTGGTTTATTCCATTGATCCTGTAAACTATGAGTACTAACTACTGCATGCTGAGCTAAGATATGGTCGGTTGAAAGGTTCAACCCTCTAAAATGTGCCTTAGTGTAAGGTTATTTTCAATCCACATTAGGGACTTCTCACTGGAAGGGACTCCTAGGTGTTTTTCTTTGCTTCTGCAGATATTCCAAGCTGTCGGATCCTGCAAACTGGCTGAATATTAATGCCACAAACGGTCAGATCATCACTGCAGCTGTCCTTGATCGCGAGTCAGTCTACGTTAAGAACAATGTCTACGAAGCCACATTCCTGGCAGCTGACAACGGTAGGCTTGAACACTCCACTCTTCACGCTTCGATAATAATCAGACGCATTCACAGAAATAATGCCCCAACACAGTTGTCAGTATAAATTAGATGTTCCCATGTTTTCCTACTTCTTTTTTTTTTTGGGGGGGGGGGGGGAAAGATCTTCATGAAGTTGAGTTAGGACACTGCCAAAAGAAATGAAATGTGTGAAATGTTCACAGGTTACAATGGAAAGGAAAACTGGGGAGAACAGAAAGGGAATGTAAGAAATTAGAAGGTTTTTCTATATTTATTTGTTAAATTCTATTTGTTCAGGATATCCCAAAGGTGCTTTTTCAAAAGGCAACTGGACTTCATTTTTCCTTGAAGACGTTTTGCTTCTCAGCCAGGAAGCTTCTCCAGTTCTGTCTTTACTTCAGCCAACTGAGGAAGCTTTCTTGGGTGAGAAGCAAAGTGTCTTCAGAGTAAGATTGAAATTTGCCAGATCCTGATTTAATCAATCAATCAGAAGAGAGTTGGAAGGGACCTTGGAGGTCTTCTAGTCCAACCCCCTGCTCAAGCAGGAGACCCTATACCATTTCAGACAAGTGGCTGTCCAGTCCCTTCTTAAAAACTTCCAGTGATGAAGCACCTACAACTTCTGACGACAAGCTGTTCCAGTGGTTAATTGTTCTCACTGTTAAGAAGTTTCTCCTTAGTTCCAAGTTCAAAGAAAAACAAAGTCCAGTTGCCTTTTGGAAAAGCACTTTTGGGACAACCATGACCTGAATGACTGAGAATCTCCATAGACATTTGCGAAGCATCCAATCTGAGTCTCTCTCTCTCTCTCTCAGCTGTTCTATGCATGTTGTATTTATCTGGTTCCTGGCTGTGTGTAGCTTTTAGCTGTTAATTAGGGTGTTGTTGGCTGGCTATTAAATGATTAATTGTTGTTTCCTTATTTATTTGTTAAATTTATTTGCTGCCTATATCTCACCATGGGTCTATACAGTAGGCAGCTTGGGATGAGTGGAGAAGCAGATAGAAAAGGCAGGAGAAAGGATGGACTTCCTATATGTTCCTGATCTTATACAAGTAGTCCTCGACTTACAACAGTTCATTTAGTGACCGTTCAAAGTTACAGTGGCGCTGAAAAAAGTGAATTATGACCATTTGTTTACAGTTATGACCTTTGAAGCGTCCCCATGATCATGTGGTCAAAATTCAAAAGCTTGGCTTCTGGTTCATACTTATGACCGTTGCTATGTCTCGAGGGCACGTGATCCCCTGTTGCCACCTTCTGACAAGCAAAGTCAAGGGGGAAGCCAGATTCACTTAACAACCGGGCTACTAACTTATCAACTGCAGTGATTCACTTAACAACTGCGGCAAGAAAGGTTGTAAAATGGGGCAAAACTCACTTAACAAAGGTCTCACTTAACAACAGAAATGTTGGGCTCAATTGTGGTCGTAAGTCGAGGGCTACCTGTATTACCAACTAAGAGGCACGGCTGAGGACAGAAAGGGAAGAGACTCCAAGTGGAAATCAAAAAACAATCTAAGGTTAAAAGAGAAAGAATTACACGAAAGCTGTCACTGTGTAGATTAGAAACATCAAAGTGAGGTGCTATACCTTTCGAGTGACCTAAAAGCAACCTTGTCACAATCTACACAATTCACTCAATTTAGTTGCAGGGCCAAGAATCACCAGCGGCATCTTTTCTGACAAGCAGATCAGATATTGAAAGTGCCCTACTGTGTCCTTTAAATTATTGAATGTATTGAAGGCCCTGTTGTGTTCCTCACCCCACTCTGCAGGCTACAGGGGAATAGGTCTGACAGGCATCAGAATAAAGAGAGTCAATCTGCTTTTAAAATCTGGTTTCTTCAAATATCTGCTGTATTTCCTTCCCGGGATACATTCCACCTAAGTAGTTATCTATCTATCTACCTCTAATATTTATTTCCCGCTGGGCCTCTATGGAGTTCTGGTTACTAACAAAATCAATAATAAAAAAAAAAAGCCTAGAAATAGAGAACAGAACAGTGGAGAAATGTTTCAGAAGCCCTAAAATTAAGTGCCGTATTTTAAAAGCAGTTAGATTTTAAAATATAAAGGAAAGAAGAAAATAAATCCAATATAGGTAGCCCTCCTCCAGATTTAGGCAAAGCAACTAAAGGATGGTTGAGTTAGGCACAAAGAATCAGGACCATACATTAAGTTGCAGTTCAGAAAGATTTATTATTTAAGCCTATACACAAAAATCTAGTCAACTCAAGTTCAAATTTGCCAGGCAAATTTGTCAGTGAATTGGGAGGGGATGGGCTGGACCTGAATCATTTTTTTAGTAAATATTTCATTAATTTTCTAGTTTTACAGTCAAATACTTAATAGACAACGTGTTGTCTGGGTCCATTAGTAATTCAGTGGTATATATTAACTTCTTCAATCTAGATCCAATATTTCCTCTCTTCTTCTGGTAGTACCTGATTTCCCACACTAGGCAAATACAATTCTTATTGTTATTAATAAATATACAATTGAATATCAAAATCTTCGTTACATTTTTCTCATATCAATAATGTCAGTTTCAGATAACTTTTCTAACCAAAACATATCTTAATTGCATTTGCACTTAATATCCATATGTTCAATCAGTATCCTGTTTTCACTTTTTTTTTTAATTTTAATTTCCCATCGGTGTTCAAAATGTCTCTATTGTTTATAATTTCAATGTAAATTATATTTGGGTAACTAAAAGCTTCCCTTATTCAAACTTCTTAGCGTTTTCTGTTTCCCTTCTTATACCAAAATCTATTATTCTAGTTACAAATCTTTCTAGTTATGATAATACTTCTATTTCTAGCAATTATCTATTCTCCACCATATTCAAACATCTAGTTAATAATATAATATCCCATCCAATGGATCAAAACCTCTCTTTTCTTCAGTCTTACTCTAGCTTTCTTCCTTTGCCAATTAACTTTCCAAGCCAATGCATTTGAATCATCAGGTAATTTTTTTTCTGTTTTTGTGTATATTATTTGGAATAAGAAAGATCATTTGGTTAAAGTATTTTTGGAAGAACGAACCCATTGTTATTCATTAAACAGTCTCCCTCCTTCTCCAATACCCCACAGTTCTCCTAACAGCCCTATCTTCCATTCAATCAGTTCTTCTTCCTTTTCCTCAAATATGTTCTGAATTCTTGATTGGTAAGATGTCTTTTCCATTTCCGATATTATCTCTCCGTCTTCTAGTTCTTCAGTTGTCTGAATCTGTCGGTTGGTTCCTTCCTTTAGGTCCTCCATCTTTGGATCTGCTTCCTCTAGTTTTCCTTCTATTTTCTGGGTTGCTAGTTCCTTCTTTGTAGTCATGTTCTGGGTTTGTAAATTTAAATTAGAAAATTGTTCTTTTATCTCCTTTGTGTTATTTCTAATCTCATCACGAGCTAAAGCGATAATCTCTTGTATCGATTTTAACATGGATAGAATTTCTTTCTGATCTTCATCCATATTTTCTTGGTAGTATGTCAAACTGAAGACTTTGGGGACAGGTGTTAGAGATAGGTTTTTACCATTTAAAGTTGAGTATGGGACATCCATTTCATTTTTTGTAGGTGGTCTTTATAATAAAAATTGTTCATCAATCAAGGATTTGTAATCCAAAATATTCCATTATCTCAAGTAGTGATGTGCATTTCTCCTGCAGGGAAATAGATCCACAACACAGCTCTGAAAGTCATATTTATATTCGTAGTTCAGGCAAGCCAGTTTCAAAGTAGTTCATCATCTCTGCCACATCAATAAGCAGCCCAAAAGTTTTTGTATTTTTCCCTTTTCCCAGCTGCAGTCTCAAAAATGAAAGCTTCCAAGGTCAGCAAGAGTCTTATCTAAATCTGGGCTTCAAGCCAAGTTTCCTTTAGGCATAACAAATTGTAGTGCCATAATTTGCCACTACATGACATTAGTGCCGTTTTCCAGCTTTTTAAATCCCAATTTATAATATAAGTTTTTCAAATCTCTTTTTTTTAAAAAAAAGTCTCAAAAGCACTTTTAGTCCCCAAATTTCAAAGCTATAAATATATATTAATTCCAAATTAATCTTGTAATTTTCTCTGTTTCCCCCAAGTAGTTAATTCGCTGGTTTTCTTTTCCTGAGGGAATGGGGTGGAAATTCCCCTTCCCTCTCTCATCGGGGAGGGTGCTTTGGGCAGTTTTTTCCAGGAAGAAGTCTTAAAGTCATAAAGAGAGGATAGAGTCTCACCCAGTTTCATCCACGTTCCTGATAGTTTGCTTGTTAGTGCTTATTGTCTTCCATTGTCAGCAGCTTCTGACTGGCCACACGAATGTAGCCAGTCTTTCCCCCGCCGGTTTGGAGGGCTTCCTCAGATCAAACGGAAGGGCCGCCGCCCTCCTGCGATCAATGAGGGTCCCCTCCTTGCTTGTCACCTCTATGGGGCGACTTTCGACCTTTTCCAGGGTCCCCAGCAGGGCGAAATTGAACGCAAAAGACGGAGGCCCGTCTTCCTGCGTCCCTTTCTCCACGACGTCAAAACCAGAAGCCTGGGTCTGGATCATTTGTGACAACATAAGGACTCTAAGCTGATGGCATGTTTAACTCCAATCCCCAACTGTGCCTGCTCGTCTTCTACAGTTGTGCTATTTTTTCAATCCAACCTACAATTGGCTTCAGTGGTATGTTGAGAAGGTCAACCCCCCCCCCCCCAAAATTAGATCTATATAAGTGCATATGCTTCCCATGATTGTTGTATCTCTTTTCTAGTTTCATGTTAACCTGTGTGGTTTGATGGCATTTCTGGGTATGGAAGGCTGTTCCTAAGGCTTGGGGCCCTCAGCATGGAAACATCTTCTCTGCGAGCTTCTCAAGCTGTTTCTTCTGTCTACCATGAACTCCTTGAAGATTCAACCTCCAAGAGGGAGGAAGCCTTGATTTTATTATGAGCAACTTACCTGCCAGTACCCTTTTATTTAGGCTGAATTGCCATTCAGAAGAAAACTATTTCCTACAAGAGGTCTTGTTGCTGATTGGGAAATACCACCCATACATACAGAGAGGACTAACATAGCATAGTTTAAAGGAATCCTCAAACTATTACAAATACCTTTATCCCAACAGCATCAGATTCTTGAATCCAGGGCTGGACCGTGTCCCTGTTAGCACCAAAAGCTTGCAATATTTTTCATCAGCTTAGCTCTTATCTGACCCTATTCTTTTCTTTTCCTTCTTTACTAAAAATTAGTCCAGAAGGATCAAAAATAAGTTTAGGAATCTTCTTTGCCCGATGCACGTGGAACCCAACCTGGATCTTTATTATTTAAGGGAAGAACTTCAATTGTTTGCAACATTCACTGTCCTCTTTCTCCCTGTCCATTTCCCTCAATCTTTGTCTAGATATTGCCCCACCATGTTAAGAAGATACATTATGAGTGTAGAAGACAAAAAGAACTCCCTCCTACACCAATTTGATTGATAAGAAGGCATTCTGGTATTAGTAGACACTGGATTTCTATATCTGTGTTAATTATGCAGGAGAACTTAATAGACATAATATTTCCAGCTCAAGTGTCCCAAAGGTACTTTTTCAAGAGGCAACTGGACTTTCTTTGTTTTTCCTTGAAAACATTTCGCTTCTCATTCCAAGAAACTTCCGTTCTTCAGTTCTGACCGAATGGTAGAGAATGGAAGGATTTATGAAGGATTTTCATTCTCCAATCAGAACTGAAGAAGCTCCTTGGATGAGAAGTGAAAAACAAAGAAAGTCCAGTTGCGTCTTGAAAAAGCACCTTTGGGACAACAATAACCTGGACGACTGAGAATCTCCATAGACATTCCGCTCAATGTTCCCTTTCTCCCAACCTGGTTATTGGAAAGGTAGGCTAAGCATACATCTAAAGGACTCATATTGAAATTTTTCAGGTCTGTTCTGCCTTCGTGAAAGACTAGCATTCACCTAAACCTCCCCATTTCCGATAACTTCAGGCAAATGCAGTTAAAGCCATGGGCTTTTTCTGCTTTGCAGCAAATCCAGAGGCTGATCAAAGAAGGAAGGCGGGAGAAAGCATCAACAGCCAGCAAGCTGAAATAAACTATGAGATCTGAGGTTAGGAGGCCTAACATAACAACTGCAAGAAATGGACAAACCGAGATTCATCTGGGATTCAGAGATTCTTCAGTCAGCAAAAGCAAACAGGAGACATAAGCCAGAAAGCTTTTTTAAAAGACGTAAGAAAGAAACCGAAATTCGGCAAGCTTTTTTTAAAAAAAAAAAAAAAAGTTTGAAGAAAGGGTGAAAAAGAATTCACAACATGAGTTCTAAAATTGAGCTGTTTTAAGAAACAGTGAAAATCTCCAAACCAAAACACCCTGCAGTTCACAAAGGAAGGAAAATGACAGTGTGGTCTCTTTTTCTCCTAACTAGAAGGAAATGACTGAAACAGGCTGAGACAGGGGGGTGAAAATGTGCATATGTATGTCAGTGTGTGCCAAGAATTGTATGAAGTGCATAAATCTGCATAAAAGTTACAAAGAACTTGATTTGGCAACTTTAATAGAGCTAAACTTTATTTTAGCAACAAACGTTGAAAGATGGCTGGAAGGAAGCTTTTGAAATGTGGATCTGTAACTGCCACGAAATGGTTTCAGTCATTGCTATTACTCCAACAATATGAGGGGACAAATTTTGCCCCATTTTACCAGCGTTTCTCAATCTTGGCAACTTTAAGTTGTGGAGACTTCAACTTCAACTTCAGAATTCCCCAGCCAGAATTCTTGAAGTTGAAGTCTCCACACATCTTTAAGTTGCCAAGGTTGAGAATCACTGCATTATATAGCTCAAAAATAAATTACTTTTTTCCAGCCTGTTGCTTTCCAATGTTTTGCTTCATGACTTCCAGAAGGCTCAGCCTATAACACTATAGCATCTGGGACTACAAGAACTATCCTTGGATCGGACCAGTAGCCATTATCAACATGCTACATCCAAAAACAACAAATACCTGTGGAAGCTCAGAAGTAGAATATCAAAGTAATTTTCCTGTTTTGGAAGTCATTTCAGGCTCAATAGATCTGAACACAGAGGCCACGTGTAGATGTAATAGATAGGATACAAGAATTTTGTTGACGTCATAACCCATTAATATCCACTCTGAGTAACAATCCAGCTCATCATCTCCTTCCTGATCCTTTATTAGAGATGCTGAATAACGAAACTGGAGGTCTTCTCAATGCCAACAGGCATGCAAGACCCATGATCTCCTCCCAGCTTGAAAATACTGATAGGATCACTTCTTAATGAATCTAAACCCATCCATATAACATTTTATTGTCACCTTAGGACAGCAAAATCTATATGTTATAGAATGTACTGTGGACTATACCAAGAAGAAAATTCCATAGGTTTCTACCCCATTAGTCATAATTCTGGTTGTATCTCATGTAGATGGAACAAGGGAAGGACAACCTGTGGTAAAATGGGTGGCCAATCAATTGGATAGATAGATAGATAGATAGATAGATAGATAGATAGATAGATAGATAGATAGATAGATAGATAGATAGATAGATAGATAGATAGATAGATAGATAGATAGATAGATAGATAGATAGATAGATAGATAGATAGATAGATAGATAGATAGATAGATAGATAGATAGATAGATGATAGATAGATAGATGATGGATGGATGGATGGATGGATGGATGAGATAAGAGAGAGAGGTATAAAGATAGATCATAGACATAGATCATAGATCATAGATAGATAAGAGTGAGAGAGAAAGAGATAGAGAGGTATAAAGACAGACAGACAGACAGACAGACAGACAGACAGACAGACAGAAACACACACACACACACACACACACATGTACATCAAGGTTTCTAAAATTCTTTCCAACCTTTTACCAGCACTGGATACAGGCAGCATCTGCATTTCCTGTGTTAATAAATCTGTGTAGATATATGTTTGTAAATGGTATACATGTGTGTGCTTCTTCCCAAGTGTCACTTATGTATGTGTCCATGGGCCTATTGGGAAGCAGAGGGTAATCTTCATACATTCCACTGTGGTCTGGTCTATTCAGTTTCTGGAAAGTTATCCTGCTGATGGACAGACAGAGTCTTTAAATTGGGTTGGAAAATAGAGGAATGGAGGAGAAAATGAAATTCTGCATTTCTTTTATTTAGTTATATCACTCTTCTATTATTTTTATAAATAACTCAAAGTGGCAAACATACCCAATATACCTCCTCCTATTTTCCCCGTAACATCAGCCCTGTGAGGTAAGTTCAGTTGAGAGAAAGGACTGGCCCCAAAGTCTCCCAGCTGGCTTTCACGTCTAAGACAGGACTAGAACTTAAAGTCTCCTGGTTGTTAGCCTGATGACTTCACCTCTGGACCAAACTGGCTCCCTGAAAGAAATGGTTTGCTGTTGCCTCCTCCCTTGGGCTGAGAGAAAGCGATTGGCTTAAGGTCACCCAGCTGCTTTCTGTCTAAGGTGGGATCAGAACTTATAGTCTCGTTTCTATCCCGGTGCCTTCACCGCTAGATCAAACTGGCTTCTGCTTCACCATTTCTTCATGCAGGTGGTATCTCAACCGCTTGATTGTTGTGATTGATCTTTCTTGTCAGGCCTGCCTCAGCTTGAACCCTAGGCAAGAATGATCCATTACTCCATTTTAAGACTGAGTTATAGTTTTACTAAAGTCAAGTGAAGTACAGTAAAGCAAAGCCAGGTCTGAGGTTCCTGTGCCAATTTCTTAGTGAAATTCTCTTTCCCCCCCCCTCATTTCCCATGTCTGCTCTCCCATTAATAATAATAATAATAAAGTTAGAAGGGATCTTGGAGGTCATCTAGTCCAACCCCTTGCTCAGGCAGGAAACCCCCTATACCATTTCAGACAAATGGTTGTCCAGTCTCTTCTTAAAAACGTCCAGTGTTGGAGCATTCACAGCTTCTGGAGACAGGTTGTTCCACTGATTAATTGTTCTAACTGACAGGAAATTTCTGCTTAGTTCTATTTTGCTTCTCTCTTTGGTTAGTTTCCATCCGTTGCTTCTTGTCCTGCCTTCAGGTGCTTTGTGTCCAATCATATTCAAACCAGATGTTTTTGGAACAGACGTCCTTGGAATGCAGCTGCATTCTTCTCTCTCTAGCCAGATGTCCTTGAGATGTTTGTCTCCGGCTGGCACAAAGCAGTTTGGAGATCTCCCCCCTCTCCCCCTCCCAAACAGCTTCTCTCCCCCTCCTCCCTCCCCCCCCGAATCTATGGCAGGCTGGCACTGAAGCAACGCGAAATCAGGAGCAAGGTGGTGACTCTGTCCTTTGTGCAATTCAGTGCCTTTGTGAGATCGAACGACAGGAGCAAACTCTCTGTCTGCAACCCCCTGTGTGCGTGAACCATTGCTCATTCACATGGTCCTCTCCCTGTCTAGGTATCCCTCCAGCCAGTGGCACGGGCACACTCCAGATCTACCTAATTGACATCAACGATAATGCTCCTGAACTTCAGCCAAAGGAGGCCCAGATATGTGAGAAGCCAAATCTGAATGTCATCAACATCACAGCCGCCGATGCTGACATCGATCCAAATGTCGGCCCCTTCGTCTTTGAACTGCCGAGCGTGCCATCTGCCATTAGGAAGAACTGGACCATTACACGTCTAAATGGTAAACCAAGCGGGCAACACCTGGCCCTGTTTGTAACTTGGCACGTGGGCCTTCAGACTTTGAAACTTTCTGTGCCGTCTTTGGTGTTTGTTTTTTTAAAAGAAAGCCACGTTCGGGACGACATTTATAAGCAAGAGAGTTCATGAGAAATTGCCTGGATTGGACCTGAAGCTGAATTGCTCACAGCTTGCATTGGTTCTTGGCTTCCCCACCTTAATGCAGCTTGTAATTACACAGGGTTACGAAGTTGGGATAAATCATCTGTAATTGCCCAGGAGAAAAAGCTATTATCAGTCTTCCTTATGTTCCATTTTTATTGTCATAAGCCACAATCAGGATCAATGATCAACCTCTGCCCATAATTGCTTAAAAGTCACCTCCTTTTCTAATTTGTCATAGAGGCAGCTTTAATGCTTGGAAAATAGGAAGGTTACCATTTGGGGAAAATGTGCGGGGGGAAAGAGCTGTCGAAATTATAATAATTAGCCTCTTTGTGGCTTATCAGAGTCTGCCCAGAGTTCAGCCTAGGTGACCCATGGGCATACAGGTAGTCCTCGACTTACGATCAGTAACTGAGCCCCAAATTTATGTTATTAAGCAAGACAGTTGTTAAGTGAGTTTTGCCCCATTTTGCGACCTTTCTTGCCACAGTGGTTAAGTGAATCACTACAGTTGTTAAGTTAGCAAAACGGTTGTTAGGTTAACCTGGCTTCCCCATTGACTTTGCTTGTCAGATGGTTGCAAAAGGTGATCACATGACCCCGGGACACGGCAACCGTCATAAGTACATGCCAGTTGCCCAATTTTGATCACGTGACCATGGGGATGCTGTAACGGTCATAAGAGTGGAAAATGGACACAAGTCCCCTTTTTCAGTGCCATTCTAACTTTGAGCGGTCGCTAAACGAATGGTTGCAAGTCGCGGACTACCTGTATGCCCATGAGTTACTTGGGGGAGTAACTCATAAAGAGTGGATTCTCCAGATCAGTAGATATTCAGAAGAAGTAGATTTTCCACCCAGACCTGTTCATCATGGCTTCCTCCATTTTGCTCCCCACAGGTGATTATGCTCAACTTGGCTTGCGAATAATATACTTGGAAGCTGGTGTGTATGATGTTCCAATCATTGTAACAGATTCTGGAAACCCTCCTCTGTTTAACATGTCCATCATTAAGGTCAAGGTGTGTCCATGTGATGAGAATGGAGATTGTACCACTATAGGAGCTGTCGCTGCAGCTGGGCTGGGAACCGGAGCCATTATTGCCATCTTGATATGCATCATCATTTTACTAAGTAAGTGTTGCACCAGGCAATATATGCATATGGTTTGAAGCCAAGCTTCTTTATATACATGCATGCAGCATTTTTATTTATTTATTTTATTCGATTTTTATTATTATTATTATTCTGCCTTCATTGCTTCACAAGTAACTCAAGTCAGCAAACACATAATGCTCACTCCTATTTTCCTCGCGTCAGCCCTTTGAGGTGGATTGCTCTGAGAGAGAGCGATTGGCCCAAAGTCACCCAGCTGGCTTGCATGCCTAAAGTGGGACTAGACTTCATAGTATCCTGGTGATTGCCCCAAGGTCACCCAGCCAAATTGTATGCCTAAAACGGGACTAGAACTCACAGTTTCCTAGTTTCTAGTCTGGTGCCTTAATCACTAGACCAGACAAAGTTCAGTAATTCATAAAATCACAGTAAAAGGGAATCGGTTTCATAGTTGTAAAAGCACAGCTGCTCTGTAGTGGTTAAAAATTGGTTTTTAAATATATGCAGACCCCTCACATCCTGGACATAAACTGTTTCAACGTCTTCCCTCGGGATGGCCATATAGGGAATTGCATGCCAAAACAACTAGACACAGGAACAGTTTTTTTGTGCCATCACTCTGCTGAACACTGAACACCTAATTCTCACAATACTTTTTATGTCTAAGTATATTTACCCATGTTGTAGGGCTGTAGTATTATTATTACCCTTCTTATCTTCTTTACTATCCATTGGGGGGGGGGGAGGAGGACTCTGTTGCTTTGCATGTACACTGAGAGCTTTTGTACCGGAGACAAATTCTTTGTGTGTCTAATCATACTTGGCCAAATAAAGTTCAGTCCAATTCAATACAAAAAAAACCTCAATAAGTACAAATTACCTCTATATTTACACTTGAAAAATAAGCCATTCTATTTCCTGGGTAATCTTTAATATACACATACTAATTTAATTGTGGCCTGATGGTAATAAGCAATAAATATACATTGGCATTCTAAATTGGTTGATCATAATAAAGCTTCCTAATGCCAATTGCTAGTAGCTTGTGTAGTAAAATTTCACACTGGAAGAAACAGAAGGCAATAAAGCATAAGACACAGTTTTACTTTTTTTCTGCCTTTGCATAACTCAAGGCCTAAAATATGATTTAAACACTTGAGCATATTCTGTTGACTGAAATTAAATGCGGATGAAAGGGGTTTGATTTAGGAGAATCTTCTTCCCATCTTCAAATCCATTATCCTGTTCTAAATTATGGATTTTTATTACAAATGTATGTTTTTAAAAATTCATTGCTCTAATTGGCTTTTTTAACGTTCAGCAAACACCCTGGTTTTATATCAGTGAAAATGGAATGGTAAATAGAAATCTTTCTTCCATGTACATTATTTAATTTGGGGGCTTATTCTATCAATTATTTTTACTGGGGGAGGAGTAGAATGAGTGAATGGGACTTATAATTAACGTGGTTTGTGTGTGCCCGTGCATGCCCTTGAATTAATCTTGACTCATGGCAACAAGCCCATTAAGAGCTAAATATGATGTGAAGATACAGGTTTGCCCTCATAAATCCAGCCTTTTCATGGTCTAAGTCTCTAGAGTCATGTAAAATCCCATTCAAATCTGTTCAGAAAATTTATCCCATTCAGTTCTACTTCAAACAGGCTGTGATCTATCAGATAGTCTACAATGGATCCTACACTGAGTAGGGTCTTCTCAATTTCTAAGATCCTTCTTAGCCCAATGATTTCATGATTCCAAGTACTGTATTCAAATCAGTTTGCAAAAAACAGACTTTTGTATCAAATGACATCAGTCAAATTCAGATGTTTGAAATGATTTTGGAGAGGCCAGATCTGTCCCTTTGCTGAAACTTCCCAAGTTATTTGAATCAGTTTACAGTGGAAGCATCTTAACAAGAGTTGTCAAAAAAACAACACCACCAAGATATTGTGACTGCTCTTTTTCACTTCTCCCTCCCTACCACTCACCCATCCCACATGGATGGCATGGAACCTGTTTGGTCTAGTGGTAAGGGCGACCGTGAGTTCTAGTTCCACGACAGCCATGAAAACCAGCTGGGTGACTTTGGGCCAGTCCCCCCCTCTCTCAGTGCCAGTCCACCTCACAGAGGTGTTGTTGTGCAGGAAATAGGAGGAAGAAGGATATTTCGCTGCCATGAGTTATTTTTTAAAATAGTAAAGATGGGATACAAATAGATAGATCATAGATGATAAAAGAGAGAGGGGAGATAGATAGATAGATAGATAGATAGATAGATAGATAGATAGATAGATAGATAGATAGATAGATAGATAGATAGATAGATAGATAGATAGATAGATAGATAGATAGATAGATAGATAGATCGATAGATAGATAGATAGATAGATAGATAGATAGATAGATAGATATAGATGACAGATAGATGATAGATCAGACAGACAGACAGACAGACAGCCCAGACAGACGACAGACAGACAGACATACAGACAGACAGACAGACAGACAGACTACAGATCGATAGCTATTAGTAGATAGATAGATAAATAGATAGATAATCGATAGATAGATAGATAGATAGATAGATAGATAGATAGATAGATAGATAAGATAGATTTTTTTGTCATAGAACGCCCAAAACGGAGTTTTCCGGCACCTTTTTTGGATGGAACCTTGTAGGGTAGGGCAAGGCGGGTTGTATGACGTTGTGAGTTCCGGCACCTTTTGTTTTACAAAAAAGCCTAATGATGTGATGTGGGATGGATGGATGTGGATGGATGGATGGATATGGATGGATGGATGGATGGATGGATGGATGGATGATGGATGGATGATGATAGTATAGATATATAGATAGATAGATAAGATAGAATGATATCGATAGATAGAATAGATAATAGATAGATAGATAGATAGATAGATAGATAGATAGATAGATAGATAGATGATAGATAGATAGATAGATAGATAGATAGATAGATAGATAGATAGATAGATAGATAGATAGATAGATAGATAGATAGATAGATAGATAGATGAGAGAGAGAGAAATGATAGATACATAAAATGAAATGAAATGCTTCCGATTCACAGACACTTAACTTGACGGTTTAAATGAGCCCTTCCAATTTGATTGGGACAGTCTGGATGATTCAGAGATTTTTCTCAAATCATATCTGCAAATTGCATATTCGTCCAGTCCCTCTTTCAAAGGGCTGTAGAGTATTCAGTGAATGGACATTCAGTGCTGGCCATCGCTTCCATCTGCAGGGTGTTACTTCCCAGGGATCCGTGTCCCTTGCAACCCTGGCTTGAAATCACATCTGGGGAAAAAAGCCAAGAGCTTTTTCTTAAAGCAGTACACTAAAGAAAAATATAATAATTATAGTGGGAGAAGGCAATCGATTTCACAAAAATTACCTTCAGAAGGGAAACAGGCCTTAAAGCAACAATGGAGCTCTCTTTTCTTAAGAGCAGATAAAAAAGGATTGAACTACATTTGTTATTGACACTCTGAAAGCCTCTTTTTCAAGAGAGCTGTAAAGGTGTTAATAGGACAATTTTTATACAAAGGGTGACCAGAAGAAAAAACGCCCCTGCCTTAAAAGAGAGAGAACTTGCTTCTGGTGAATTGCAAAGAAAGAGAGAGATTTCACTCGTTGTGATAAGTAGTTAAGAGCAGATTGATGTTTGTCTTCATATGTGGATCCCCTTTTATTTATCTCTGATTTTTTTTTTTTTAAGTGGCAGGCCTTAAGCAAATGCAAATCGATCTGCAGATCAATTTATATGGCTAGACTTAAAAGAACAGGGAAGTGACATATAGAAACAGTAATTAGCTGCTTCTCATGTTAGAGCTTTGTTGGGGGTGGAATTGCAGACAAAAGGGAAATAGATGGGGTAGAATTTGTCCTGGCATATTTCTTCATTTGCACAGATTCTTTTTAGAGTAAGCCTGTTGGGGAATTGTCTCTTTCCATTCTTGCACTTGGCAATAGGAGACAAGAAAATCACCGTTTTTGCTCTGATTTTGTGGCACTTATGCGGTGGTAATCTGCATCCCTAATTAGAAGTAAGCACTGGGCTGTCCTTTCCTGGGAATTTCAGATTGGGAAACTCATATTTCGCACCTGAGACTTTCACCGGATATGCTGTGATAGATGGAGGAGGAGAGACCTTCCAGTTATGAACAAACATCCTTGTTCAGCAGTCAGCAGTAACAGAATAATAGGGTTGGAAGGGACCTTGGAGGTCTTCTAGTCCAACCCCCGACTCAAGCAGGAGATCCTATACCAGGAGTAGGCAACCTTGGCTCTTTTATGACTCGTGGACTTCAACTCCCAGAATTCCTGAGCCAGCCATGCTGAGGAGAAATGGAGAGGTTTCCATGCTGAGCCATGCTGGCTCAGGAATTCTGGGAGTTGACGTCCACGAGTCATAAAAGAACCAAGGTTGCCTACCCCTGCCCTATACCATTTCAGACAAATGGTTGTCCAAACTCTTCTGGAGGCAAGCCATGGCTTACGCACACACACACAGTCACTAACTCTGCAGGATCCAATCTTGGTTGGTCATCAGGACCAGAGGTTTAATCTTCCAAGCTTTCGGACTTCCGCTGGAGCCCATGCAATTGGTGGACCCAGATTGGATCCTGCAACATTATCCTGGGACATGTATATTAGCCTTCATTCATGTCACTAACGCTGTCTACATGCCTTTAGATCGGGGGTCTTCAGACTTGGCAACTTTAAGACTTGTGGACTTCAGCTCCCAGAATTCCTCAGCCAGCCATGTAGACAGCGAATTCTGGGAGTTGAAGTCCACAAGTCTTAAAGTTGCCAAGTTTGAAGACCCCTGCTTTAGATCATTAGGTTGTGAGCTACTGGAGAATCAATCATAACCTTTCTCAGCAGCTAAAGCATCAGTCTGCAATTACCATAATTAATTTTATTTATTTAATTTATTTAAAACATTTATGTAGCCACCTCTCTTTCAGCCAACTTTAGACAGCTCCCAGTCAAAAATTAAAGGATATATAAAATCATTTTTTAAAAAACTATAAAACACAACCAGTTAAAACATAAAGCACTAAAACAATGAAATGTTAAAATGCCAATCCGTGTTAAAATATGTAATCTAAACCTGCCACAATGCTTGGGGGAAAAGCCAAGTTTTTAGATCCTTTCTCCAGAGTTTCTGTGTTGATCTTTCGGCAAAGGCTTGGTGAGACTCTCACCCAGGTTCTCTTCTGATGGGCAGGATCTCGATCCAAAATAACATAGCAATATCAATAGTATTTATACTTATATACCATTTCATAGTGCTTTACAACCCTCTGTAAGCGGTTTACAGAGTCAGCATCTTGCCCCCAACAATCTGGGTCCTCATTTTACCAACCTCGGAAGAATGGAAGTCTGAGTCAACCTTGAGCCAGTCAGGATTAAACTCCTGGCTGTGGGCAGAGTTAGCCTGCAATACTGCACTTCAACCACTGCAACACCAGAGCTGAAAAAGTTAATCTTAAAGTAAGGTTACTTGGGGTTCATGGGAGTGGGTTGGATACATCCCTAAGTAGCCTCAACCATGACTGTTGCCTTTGGCTCAACCACTCCCAAGTCCATTAACAGGACATTGATTGTGCTCTGGGTACAAATCCCATTCAGTGGCTGCTGAGGTAACAGCTGAATACAGATTCTGAATACAGGTCCTCGATTTATGACCACAATTGAGCCCAAAATTTCTTGTTGCTAAGCAAGACACTTGTTAAGTGAATTTTGCCCCCTTTAACGACTTTTCTTGCCACGTTTGTTAAGTGAATCACTGCAGTTGATAAGTTAGTGACCAGGTTGTTTATTAACCTCTCAACTGGCTTCCCCATTGACTTTGCTGGTCAGAAGGTCGCAAAATGTGATCACATGACCCTGGGACACAGCAACGGTCATGAATATGAGCCAGTTGCCAAGAATCCGAATTTTGACCACATGACCGTGGGGATGCTGCAAAGGTTGTATCTATGAAAAACGGGTCATAAGTCACATTTTTCAGTGCTGTTGTAACTTTGAACAGTTCACTAAATGAACCGTTGTAATATGAGGACTCCCTGTACTTTTTGCTTGCCCAAATGCTTGCTACCATGCAAGAACAGTTATGCTCCCGTAATCATAATTGATGTCCTGGCTTCTGCCCATTCTGTATCCTGTAAGTTAATTTGAGATCTGGGTTGACTAGCAAGCTAAGATCCACCTGTGCAGTGCTCTTTAGCTACCTGCACAACCTCTTGGTTCAAATCACTCCCTTCTGCTTGATGCATTCTCCTTCCTGGACTGGATTTCGACTGTTGCAGCTGTGCTTAGCCATGTCATTCAGGGGCTTTTCAACCGCAGTGTTCAGAAGCATCTGCAAAATTCAACACTTCAACTCAAAGTGTGTCAAATTGGAGAAAATCTAAGTGGTTGCTAGGGAATGAAACTGACTTGATGCCACATAATCAATCAAATGATTATGCTGCAATCTCCACCTTCTATAAGTCTGGCACTGTGGTGCAGTGCTGATATTGACAGAATAACAAAGTGGGAAGGGACCTTGGAGGTCTTCTAGTCCAACCCCCTGCTCAAATGGCTGTCCAATCTCTTCTTAAAAACCTCCAGTGTTGGAGTACCCCAAACCTCTGGAAACAAGTCGTTCCACTGAGGTGTCATCATTTGACAATTTGAAAATGATCTCATCATTTGAACTAAAGTGTTGGATCCTGATGCATCTGCAGTCAAAATCTCTACCTTTTTCAACATTTTATCCCTCCCTAGAGCATAGAATAATAGAGTTGGAAGGGACTTTGGGGATCTTCTAGTCCAGGGCTTTTCAACCAGTGGTACGGGTACCACCTGTGGTACATTGGCACCTAGCAGGTGGTACATGACCATCCTAGAAAAGTGGTAGCGGGGGAGGGGAATGAGCTGAACCGGTGGCAGCACTGCACAAGCCTGAGCGAGAGATGGCTGGAGCTGCAGGGCTGCCAGGGCTCAGCGGAAGCGCCAGGATCAGTGCTGCTTTCCAGCTGATTGGCGCTTCTTCGGGGCTGTCAGGGCTCAGTGGAAGCGCCAGGATCAGCGCCAGGCTCCAGCTGGAACTCGACGCTGATCCTGGTGCTTCTGCTGAGCCCAGAAGAAGCATCAATCAGCTGGAATGTTGCGGCATCTCCAGGGTCTTGTGATTTACATTCAGATGCTTGGCAACTGATTCATATTTATGACGGTCACAGTGTCCCAGGGTCATGTGAAGTGACCAAAACCTGCTGCAACCACCCAGCAGACGGGGGGGAATAAAAACCAAACACCCCCCACCCCATCCCTGCTGCCAATCCTCAACAGAAATGCTCACAACAATGAAAACCTCAGACAGGAGGAAGAGCGGCGCCGGGCACTGTCTTGCTCGGCTATGGCTTGGGGGGCACTTTTTTCAGTGCCATTGTAACTTCGAACAGTCACTAAGCGAACTGTGTTGTAAGTCGAGGACTACCTGTACTTTATCACTTTTTTCCTTTTTTTTTTTTTGGGTCATCAAGTTTTTGACACCTTGCTAGGCGACTGGTGGTACTCGGATGTTGCCATATCCTAAAAGTGGTACAATGGGTGAAAAGGTTGAAAAGCCCTGTTCTAGTCCATTTCAGAGAGGTGGCTGTCCAGTCTTTTCTTAAAAACCTCCAGTGATGGAGCACCCACAACTTCTGAAGGCAAAGCTGTTCCACTGGTTGATTGTCCTCACCATTAGGAAATTTCTCCCTGGTTCTAGATTGCTTCTCTCCTTGATTAGTTTCCACCCATTGGTTCTTGTCTTGCCTTCTGGTGCTTTGGTAAATAGTTTTACCTGTGAATCCACAGAATCCACATTCCCTTTTTTCAGTCTTATATTTGTCAATCTCAGTCTGGGATAAATTTTTGCAACCTGCTTTAGGAAGTCAGTTTCCATCGATACATTAGCCTTCGTGGCTTCAGTCAGCTCTAGACACTGAATAAAAACCTGTATCTTTTCTTTGGCTGAGAAGATAACTTTCATATTTCTCTGCCCTAATGCCCAAGTGGCCAGTAGGTTGAGAGTAGCAACTGAAGTCACACTTCCAACACATAATTCCTGGAACAGGTCACAGAAAACCTGCTTTAAAATGTGCTCCATCAGTCCATTCCCCAAGCAGTTCAAGGATTAATACAGATGTTCCTTCCTATTATTTATCTTGTTCCCACAATGATCCTGAGTGATGAGAAGCTAAAGAATAAGAACTCAGCAAGCTTCCTGGCCATGGAAGGTTTAGGCATGAATAACATTTTTCCAGTCCTGGACTATTTAATTGTGGCATTTCACCTTTTTTGCAAAGTACAAGCAGTCTTCGACTTACGACCACAATTGAGCCCAAAATTTCTATTGCTAAGAGAGACAGCTGTTGAGCGAATTTTGCCCCATTTTACAACCTTTCTTACCACAGTTGTTAAGTGAATCACTGCAGTTGTTAAGTTAGCAATGCCACGGTTGTTAAGTGAATCTGGCTTCCCCATTGATTTTGCTTGTCAGGAGGTCGCAAAAGGGGATCACGTGACCCCGGGGCACTGCAACCGTCATAAATATGAGTCAGTGGCCAAGGATCTGAATTTTGATCACATGGGAATGATGCAATGGTCGTAAGTGTGAAAAACGGTCATAAGTCACTTTTTTCAGGACTGTTGCAACTTCGAACGGTCACTAAATGTTGTAAGTCGAGGACTACCTGGAACCCTGTGTATTGGATTTGAGATGTAAAAAATACAAAAGCAACTCACACTGGAAAAGTTCGCTATTTAATTTCCTGAATTTAATCTTCAAACAAAGCAAAGCCATGCAAACATGGTCTTATCCTGCCAAACTAGATCTGATATTCCAATGTTTGCCTTTTTTTTTTTTCTTCCCTGGCACTTTCAATAAGAAGTTCAAGGCTTTGCTCGCATCGTCTAAGCAAAGCAGCCGAAAAAGAGTCTTTCAGAACGTTTGTTAATGTGATCTTGGAAAGACAAGAAAGTTTGTAAAAAGGAGGAGACTAAGTCCAAATTGGATTAGACGAGCTAATATTTTATCCAGTCTCTGTTGCATCCCTTCAGAGAGAATCACACACACTTCATTAAAATGAAATTAGTACAGCTGCAGCATCTTGCAGATTTGAAAGGATTTATTCTAATGGGGGAGCAGGGCAGAGTGGGGGGAGGATACCGTAGAAATATCTGCCCCCTCAGCTGGTTAGAACATGTTGATGCCCCTCTGTGCATTTGGGACTGAGCGAAATTCTACTTTTTTTAAAAAAAATTACTGCTGCTTTACTTGTGATGAAATGCAGCACCGGAGAGGTAAGATGCAAAGGAGAGGCCGTGTAATCCAAGAGTTTATCCCTCTGGCTTCAGATTTTGGTTCACTTAGAGCAGAGGTGGGGAACGATGGCCCCTTTATGACTGGTGGACTTCAACTCCCAGAATTCCTGAGCCAGCCGTTCTGGGAGTTGAAGTCCACAAGTCATAAAAGGGCCATCGTTCCCCACCTCTGATTTAGAGAGACTCTTCCTCCCCATACACACACATCTCATAACCTGTAATTTTCCAACACAGAGAAGAATAGTTTGGTAAAATTGCAGTAAAAGGTAACGACAAAGATTTCCCTGTCCAGTTGTGTCCAGCTCAAAAATACTCACCCGTGTTTCCTAGCTGAGGGAACCAGCGTTGTCTGAAGACATTTCCATGACTATACTCCAAGGGGCATGGAACGCTGTTGCCTTCCCACCCAACTGGTACTTATTTACTCGCATTTGCATGGTTTCGAACTGCTAGGTGGGCAGGAGCTGGGGCAAGAAATGGGAGCGTTGCATAGCGTTCAGGTCCCGAGCCCAGGCTGTTAGCTTTCCAGCTGACAAGCTCAGCATCTTTAACCACTAAGCCATCGCGCCCCTTAAAATTGCAGTATCACAATGCATCACGATTAATCAGGAGGTGATTACTCTGGAGCATCATTGCAAAGTTTGGAGCGCGCCAGGTCAAAAGGGGCACTTTCTCATCACCGAAGTGGGTTCCTTCTCAGGATAATAAGGCTGGGGTGGAAAATAAATCCTGCTTTGGAGTTAATGGAAGTCTTTATTCAAGCTTCACGGTTGCTTAGAGAAGGAGGCAAGGAAGAAAGGATATAGACCTGCTGAAAAAGTTTTAGGGATGAAGGCTGCCCAGTTTTTGTCATACTGATCTATCAGAGTGCTGAACCTGGATGCCACTTTGTCAGGCATTATTTTTATTTATTTATTTGTTTTAGATTAAATATTCTGCCTTTATTATTTTTATAAATTACCTCAGGACAGACAATATATCTAATACTCCAATTTTCCCCGCAACAACCACCCCATGAGGTGGGTTAGGCTGACAGACAGTGACTTGCCCAAAGTCACCTAACAGGCTTTCATGCCTAAGGCGGGATTAAAACTCACAGTCCCCTGGTGATTGGCCCAAAATCACTCAGACAGCTTTCATGCCTAAAACAGGACTAGAATCCACAGTCTCCTGATGATTGGCCCAAAGTCACCCAGCCAGCTTTCCTGCCTAAGGCGGGATTAGAACTCACAGTCTCCTGATGATTGGTCCAAAGTCACCCAGCCAGCTTTCATGCCTAAAGCGGGACTAGAACTCACAGTCTCCTGGCTCTAGTCTAGTTCCTTAACCACCAGACCCGATCATTTGCAGACAGACATTCGACTGCATGAAGAAGGAGCATGCAAAATAAAATTAAACAATTAATGTAATCAAAACCCCATTCATCCTATTTTTGAACCTCAGAAAATAATTAATTGCCTTTGTATGTTATGCAATAGTACGGTTTACCAATTGTGTAGCATTTATTGCTTTTAGTACATTTAGTAGTGTCGTGTTTTATTACGATAAAGCAAGGAGCCATTTCCAGCAGACAGCTCAAAAATAAATGTTTACAAAATCCTACAGGGAGACCTGGTTAGTTTTTAGATAAGAGAGGACCAGGGCATCCCAAATAGAGAGCCCAGCTTGTGACATTCTTGAAAAATCTCTGAAAAAGACAATGGCAAAGCCACCTCCACACTGATGTATTGACTTCCTGATGATGTCTGTGAAGCTACGAATATGTGTCGACATTTCATTCATTGCCACACATTCAGAACGGAGAGCATTGTAGAAGGTGTCAATGAAAGTCATTTCATCGACAAAGAACAGCTGTGAAAACCTACCAACTAGCACTTCTGTATTGTTGCTAAGAAATGCATATGATCTGTGTACTGAGTTACAATAGTTGCTTTCAGCTTGAGAAAATATTTTACCTTTTTAGCGTAGTTGTCTAGAATGTAAGCTAGCATATGTACCTTTGGCATTCTCAATATCTTCCCTAAAAACAGTGCTACCTGCTACCACACCAGTCCACTTTCTGCCTATGAAGAAGTAGATTGTTGCTAGGCTTACTCAACGCATACAGAACCATCTAACACAAGGATCTCCAAACTTGGTAACTTTTAAGACATGTGGACTTAGACTCCCAGAATTCCCCAGCCAGCACTCCCAGAATTCTGGGAGTCGAAGTCCACAGACATGGCTGGCTGGGGAATTCTGGGAGTTGCAGTCCACAAACATGGCTGGCTGGGGAAGCCTGGGATTTGCAGTCCACAAACATGGCTGGCTGGGGAAGCCTGGGAGTCGAAGTCCACAGACATGGCTGGCTGGGGAATTCTGGGAGTTGAAGTCCACAAACATGGCTGGCTGGGGAAGCCTGGGAGTTGCAGTCCACAAACATGGCTAGCTGGGGAAGCCTGGGGGTTGAAGTCCACAAACATGGCTGGCTGGGGAATTCTGGGAGTTGCAGTCCACAAATATGGCTGGCTGGGGAAGCCTGGGAGTTGCAGTCCACAAACATGGCTAGCTGGGGAATTCTGGGAGTTGGAGTCCACAACATGGCTGGCTGGGAAGCCTGGGAGTTGCAGTCCCATAAACATGGCTAGCTGGGGAAGCCTGGGAGTCGAAGTTCCACAACAATGGCTGGCTGGGGATTCTGGGAGTTGAAGTCCACAACATGGCTGGCTGGGTATTCTGGGAGTTGGAGTCCCACAACATGGCTGGCTGGGGAATTCTGGGAGTTGGAGTCCACAAACATGGCTGGCTGGGGAAGCCTGGGAGTTGCAGTCCACAAACATGGCTAGCTGGGGAAGCCTGGGAGTCGAAGTCCACAACAATGGCTGGCTGGGGAATTCTGGGAGTTGAAGTCCACAAACATGGCTGGCTGGGTAATTCTGGGAGTTGGAGTCCACAAACATGGCTGGCTGGGGAATTCTGGGAGTTGAAGTCCACAAACATGGCTGGCTGGGGAAGCCTGGGAGTCGAAGTCCACAGACATGGCTGGCTGGGGAATTCTGGGAGTTGCAGTCCACAAACATGGCTAGCTGGGGAAGCCTGGAGTCGAAGTCCACAACAATGCTGGTCTGGGGAATTCTGGGAGTTGAAGTCCACAAACATGGCTAGGTGGGGAAGCCTGGGAGTCGAAGTCCACAACAATGGCTGGCTGGGGAATTCTGGGAGTTGAAGTCCACAAACATGGCTGACTGGGTAATTCTGGGAGTTGGAGTCCACAAACATGGCTGGCTGGGGAAGCCTGGGAGTTGCAGTCCACAAACATGGCTGGCTGGGGAATTCTGGGAGTCGAAGTCCACAACAATGGCTGGCTGGGTAATTCTGGGAGCTGAAGTCCACAAGTCTTAAAGTTGCTAAGTTTGGAGACCCCTATATCTAACATCTAGATTTTTTCCCCTTACTTACTGACATAGATACTTCTCTGATAATAAAAAAGTGCAGGTAGTCCTCGAGTTGTGATCATAATAAAGCCTGTCCATCAAGGTCATAACTTGTGGACGGTCGTAAAACTAACCTAATTTTACAACCTTTTCTCACGCAGCCATTAAGCGAATCACCCGAATTGTTAAGTGAATCCAAGGTTGTTAACTGAATGCCACGGTCATTAAGTGAACCAATGGTTCACTAGAGGTGCGATTTTGCCAAAAAAAAACCAGAAGAAAATGCTTTTTTCAGCAAAAGGGTCATAAAACACAGTCACAAGACTGTGGGAGGCTGAAAACAGGCCATAAATGACTGTTTGCCCAAAATTGCAAACACATGACTGTGTGGGTGACCAAACCATGGGAACCTCAAATCTGAGTCTTAAGTACCTGTCTGGTAGGTCCGTCAGAACTTCGAATAATCACTGCGCTACCTGTCATAAGCTGAGAACCACCTGTGCTTATCCCAGTTTCAAACTGCATTTCATCATATAACTCTTTCTCGCTGCATTTAGTTGAAGTTTGTACTTTGGCAGTATGGAAGATTCAGAGGATGGAATGATTTCTGATGTTCTCAATGCCTCCAGTTTAATTTAAAAAATGAACAGTAGCAACACAACAGGTAGCATCTATGTCCCCTGTGAATGAAGGCTAATATGTCCCAAAGATGCTTTTTCACGAGGCAACTGGACTTTCTTGCTTTTCTTTGAAGACGTTTCGCTTCTCATCCAAGAAGCTTCTTCAGCTCTGACTGGATGGTGGGGAATGGAAGGATTTATACTCCTTGCAGACAGCTGTTCATTTGCATTCTTTTAATTCTCTCTCTCTTTCTCTCTCTCTCTCTCTCTCTCTCTCTCTCTCTCTCTCTCTCTCTCTCTCTCTCTCTCTCTCTCTCTCTCTCTCTTTTAGTTATTAACAAGGGTGTTGATGGCTGCTATTAAGTTATTAGTTGTTGTTTCCTTGTGCTGCCTGCCCTTGACTCCCAAGCACCTGATAAGCTGGTGGTAAATCAGCACTCCTACTGATTGACAAGGGGCCCGTTTCCCAGACTTTAATCACTTCTCTGGCTATTTTTGTCTCCGCTCAGCCAACAATCATAGTAGCTGTGAAATGAAAAGTGTGTCTTTGTTCATTGCAATGTGAGGCTACCAATGAGTTCAGGGGTCCTCGTCTAACTGCTCACTCGTGTTCTCACAATATGGTGGTTAGCTTCTATTTATTTCTCCTATTTGTGGTCAGTTTTGCAGATCGCAGGCCAACACAAAGTATAAACCCCCCTTCATGAAGAAAAGATGGGGTATTATTGACTGCACTTTTCTTGGCTAGGGTTGATTGTCCTTAAGGAATAGGAGATTGTGATATTCAGCTGTGGTTGCTATCGTTTAATTGTTTTTTTTCTAGCCATGGTTCTGCTTTTTGTGGTATGGATGAAACGGAGGGAGAAGGAACGTCACACTAAGCAGCTACTCATTGATCCCGAAGATGATGTCCGGGACAACATTCTTAAATATGATGAAGAAGGTGGTGGAGAAGAAGATCAGGTGAGGATCACTTCATCTTTGTGAGAAATCCGTTACAGTTCAGGTTGGAATCAAAATAACGCAAAAGATCTGAGATTGTATATCTGAACCGCAGTTATGAGACTTGAGCTGGATACAGCACTACTCTAAAATTTCTATTAAACGGTTGAGAAATCGATGGGGATTTTAAGGAGTTGCAGCTCAAATATATCTGAAAAGTGAGTGCTATAAAAACTCAATTCCGTATTCATCTGTCACCAGGAGAAACACTAATATTAAAGCTCAATATAAATCTAGAAAATTTATATAGCACAAAAAGGTCTCAATTTTGGAAAAGATCTCTGGGCATAATGTGGACTTTGGGAAACTATAATGTCATTGATCACAGCTTGGATTCTTTGTTTCTGTTGTGATCTACCACCATCTGACATGCCAATCCATAATTCGTTTGAAGTTTGGATTTGCTTTGTTTAAATCGGTGTGTCTCTCTCTCTTCCAAATCAATTACAAATTAGATTGTGGAAAGATCACTGAGCAGCAGAGGCCGTAAGATGGTCATTGAATAGAGCATCACTAATACTCCAAACCCACATTGAGATGTCTCCAGAATGTGAACCGAATAAGTGATTAGTCAAGAGTGCGTGTTTGCATCTTTCTGCCTTGTAAATCTCTTTGCACCGTCCAGCCAAAGATCAATAGCATATCATATATGTTGAATTAAGTAGCAATATAAATGCCATAGAGTTAAAAGCTCTCTTTTGATTTCCCTTAAACTTAAGTCAATCATGTTATTTGGCTCCCCCAATGGCACAAAGGTGCTGGATAATCTTCAGTGAAAATCTGCCGCAACTTCACTCTTTTCCTTCTGTATTCGTGATAGGATTATGATTTAAGCCAACTTCAGCAGCCAGAGAATATGGATCATGTTTTAAACAAGCCAAATGGAGTCCGGAGAGTGGATGAAAGACCTGTCGGTGCTGAGCCACAATATCCTATACGGCCTGTCATCCCCCACCCTGGAGACATCGGGGACTTTATTAATGAGGTATGTTCCTGCAGATTTCTGTAGACTGCTGCTGTAGGGTTAATTGGTCACCAAGAGTTGGTGACAGCAATAAGCATGTACAAAATACAGACAGGGATAGATGGATGGATGGATGGATGGATGGATGGATGGATGGATGGATGGATGGATGGATGGATGGATGGATGGATGGATGGATGGATGGATGGATGGATGGATGGATGGATGGATGGATGGAATGGACGGATGGATGGATGGTTGATGTGATCATGGTGGGTGGATGATGGATGGAATGGATCAATGGGTGGGGTGGGTGGGTGGATGGATGGATTGATGGATGGATGGATGGATGGATGGATGGATGGATGGATGGATGATGGATGGATGGATGGATGGATGGATGGATGGATCGATGGATGGATCGATGGATGATCGATGGGTGGGGGTGGATGGATCAATGGAATGGATGGATGGATGGATGGATGGATGGATGGATGGATGGATGGATGGATGGATGGATGGATGGATGGATGGATGGATGGATGGATGGATGGATGGATGGATGGATGGATGGATGGATGGATGGATCAATGGGTGGGTGGACGGATCAATGGGTGGATGGATGGATGTCTTGGAACATGTTCCAAGAAGGGTATTGCTGAAGGGTGGTTTTGAGAGAAACCACACCTGCCAAGTATATTAGCATTGTCTTGTTTCAAAAGTTAAAGTATACATTTATTATAATCTAGTGTCTAGTTGGCAGGATAGTCAAACCAGATGATGGACTCTTAACTAATCTTGACTGATTTCAAACAAGCTAAGGAGATCTGCTTAGGATTTGGATGGAAAATCCCAGGGCTAAACTGGGGCTGGAGTGCACTGAAAAACTTGCCAGGGAGTTAATGTAAAGCAGCATTAGTAAGCTCATTTACCAGTATCCCTACTCCATCCAAAGTTGGAAAACCTTGTTGTTCATATTCAGTGTCTGGGCATCCCTGAAGATGCTTTGAATTCAAGCCATCGACAGCATTAGCACTCTCATCTGCTTAGCTCCCACAACCCAAGCCCCATTCCCTCGCTTTCTTTATTTGCTATTGTATTCACAAAACATTACAGCCTGCCCTTCCAACAGATCGCCCAAGGCAAATCAAGCATAAAGAACCAATGGAACCGACATTTAACAGCAGTAAATTGAAACTGTAAAAGCAATAAATACGTAACGGCTACTCAAGAGACGAACCGGTTGCTTCTGTGAAGCAATGAACCAGGGGCGAGAGTAGCCATCGGATACAGGACTTGTAGCGTTTCCGCAATGGACCGTATGAGAAAATGTGGTTGCTATTCCGCAGTCTGTAAATATAATAAACCCGATTAGTGCAGTGCTCTAAGGCGTGTAATCCTCCATCTTGGGGAATGTGTTCGTTATATTTAAACAGGTGCACATTACGGCCGATTCCCATGGTTCACTCATCAGAGGCATGTCAAACCTGCAGCGCAGTATTTTTTTAAAAAAACAAAAACAGAGAGATTATTTTATCTGTTCCTGCCTTGTTCCATTGTGCATTTTTAATTTATTTTTTTTTTTAAAAAAAATGTTTGGGCTGCCTTCAAAACCCAATCGATCCCAGGGCAGCTTTACAAGAGGCTGTAAATTCTAAAACAATTAAAATATACAACAGCACAAACGTTCAGTCGCATAACATTAAATCAGTAGAACCGTAATAGCAACAGCCGAAAAGAAAGGTAGAAAAGGCTCCTGAATAGCAGATACTGAAAATCAACAAGTTGATTACAATGCTTAGAATGTGTGGGAGGATAAAAGGGTGTTTGTCTGATGCCCAAAAGACAATAAAATGGATAGCCAGGAATACCTCACTAGGAAGAGCATTTCAGACATAAGAGACTACCATTGAAAAAGTCTGCAGTCAGGCAGCCTCAGATAAATGTATAGAGAAGAATGTATTTATTTGTTAGATTTACAGTAATAGCACTTAGACTTATATACTGCTTCATGGTGCTTTACAGCTTCTCTTAAGTGGTTTACCAAGTCAGCATATGGCCCCCAACAATCTGGCTCCTCATTTTACTGACTTCAGAACAGTGGCAGGCTGAGTCAACCTTGAGCCAGTCAGGATCGAACTCCTGACAGTGGGCAGAGTTTGCCTGCAACACTGCATTCTAACCACTGCGCCACCAAGGCTCTTATATCCTGCTTTTCCTCCTCAAGGTAGAATACAATTTCCCCATCAAAATCTAATGAGGCATATTGGATTCAGAGTAAACAATTGGTTCAAAGTCAACCAGTGACGGTCCATAGCTGTGATGGATGTGCTCCTGGGTTACCCTCAGGATTAAGATCTTCTGGCCAAACTTCTGATCATCCAATATTTAAGAATCTCTCTGTGGTATCACTGGGTGCGACACACACTTATTCAAGGCAGACTGAAGAGCTATTTTTCCCACAATGCACATTTAATTTATGGAAACGATAACTGTGGACTAGTGATAAAAAGCTCTGGGGGCACAGTGGTTAGAAAGCAGAATTGTAGACAAACTCTGCCCACAACCTTGAGTTCGATCCTGACGGGGCTCGAGGTTGACTCAGCATTCCATCCTTGTGAGGTCAGAGAATAATAGAGTAGAGTAGAGTAGAGTAGAGTAGAGTAGAGTAGAGTAGAGTAGAGTAGAGTAGAGTAGAGTAGAGTAGAATAGAGTAGAATAGAATAGAATAGAATAGAATAGAATAGAATAGAATAGAATAGAATAGAATAGAATAGAATAGAATAGAATAGAATAGAATAGAGCTGGAAGGGACCTTGGAGGTCTTCTAGTCCAGCCCCCTGCTCAAGCAGGAGAACCTATACCATCTCAGACAGGTGATTGTCTAGTCTCTTCTTTAAAATCTCCAGTGATGGAGCACCCACAATTTCTTGAGGCAAGCTGTTCCACTGGTTAATTGTCCTCACTGTCAGGAAGTTTCTCCTTAATTCCAGATTGTTTCTCTCTTTGATCAGTTTCCAACCATTGTTTCTTGTCCTTCCCTCTAGTGCTCTGGTGAACAAATCCACTTTGCAATGCATTCTTGGTTACAGAAATTTCCATGACTCCATGACTGGTTGGGTTTTTTTTTTCCCCAAGCCACTCCAGAAAAGCCCCAAATTCCCTCTAGAGTTCTTGTAACTGCATTTAATATTTTCCTTTAATTTGTCTCCTTGATCCTTTTACTATTAAAAAGAGAGACAGCATGTTTGCAAACCAATCGATGCGTTATTTCCTCAGAGGTGAAAATGCGATCCATTTCATAAGTCAGATACATAAAAGTGAGAGCAATTTAATTTTGCTATTGTATCTATTTCCTGCTCTGGAAATTTTCCTTTCCAGCCTTACTGTTTTTCATCATTAAACGTTCCCCTGCTCCGGTCTCTCCGGCAAACACCATCCTGCACACTTCGCTAACATTCAGTCTGATTCATCTTCTCCCTGTCTTATAATCCTTGCCAGGTAGAGCTATCCTTTCCATGCAAACACATGTATGAAAAGTCATAAAGGACATTGGTGCTTAGTGAAATGAAAACAGCGTTTGCCACATCTTGGCTCAGAATGGTACAAGGGCTGTTTGAAGGAAGCGGGCGACTCTTAATTTTTATTGATCTACTTAATTGTAGGAAGCCCTCAACTTCCAACCACAACTGAGCCCAAAATTTCTGTTGCTAAGTGAGACATCTGTTGAGCTTTACCCCATTTTACAACCTTTCTTGCCACAATCGTTAAGTGAAGGGCTGCAGTTACTAAGTTAGTGACACGGTTGTTAAGTGAATCCGGCTTCTCCACGGGCTTTGCTTGTCAGAAGGTCACAAAACAGGGGGGTCACATGACCCTCGGGACACTTTAACCGTCATAACAATGAGTCAGTTGCCAAGCATCTGAATTTTGATCACGTGACCATGGGGATGCTGCAACAGTCGTGTGAAAAACAGTCATAAGTCACTTTTTTCATTGTCGTCGTAACCTTGAATGGTCACTGAATGAATGGTTGTTAAGTCGAGGACTAGCTATATTAAATTTCTGCCTCACCCATCTCATCTAAGTGACTCTAGGCGGTTTACAACAGCATAATAAAACCATATAAATACACAGGAAAAGCATAGCTTGCTTAAATGCAGAATTTAAAGGCAGATTAAAACTGATCAGTAAAAATAAATCAGATTAAAAATCCAAAGGCTATGAGGTTAACAAGGGAGCAGGAGGGTCCTCAGTCCACCTGACAACCCAGGGCTGCATCATACTCTTAGACCCCCGTGCAAATTGGCCATGCCAGGTCTTAACACCTGGATCAATGTCACTGAGACCAGACAGTTCCTCGGGTATCCTGTTCCCATGCAATGAAGGGCTTCACAGATGATCGCATCGCATTGCACTTGTGTTGGAAGCAGTGCAGTGGAATATTTCCGGGATGAAAGGATGATCCGGTGACATCACTGTTGCCCAGGAGACGCCCAGGAGGGCTCCTTTCACATCCCCAGAAGGAGCTGGAACGAAGGTCAGCAGCTCACCCCTCCCCACAGCAGCACTCGGGTCTCGAACGCAGACTTGCTAACCTCCTAACCAGCAACCTAACCACGTGGGCCACCGTGCTCCTTTTTAAAGGTGATAATCAACACCTGCAATTGGAAGCAAACTGCACCTAGGTGTTACATGGGCCACCCTAGGAACACTGCCTCTAGGACAGCCCAAAATTGCCAAAACAAAATCATTTTGTTTGCATGGCTTCCTACCAAACTAAGATGTGAAACACATGAGAACTGGCTGTAAGTCTTAAAAATAGGCATTACAATTCCAGATTTCCTCTTTCCCAATATAAAACTCCTGGCATTTCCCACATGCATGATATCTATCACCCAACCTATTTTGTACCAGTGTGTCTCAACCATTGCAATTTTTTCCCCTTTGAAATGTTAGGTGTTGTGGTCCGAAGGAAGAAGCATTCCAAGAAAACTGAGACATTATTTTCTCTTTTAGATTCTTTATTTTCTATTTCTTCCCAGGAGTTCTGCAACAATACTTCGGCACATCACAAAGTGGATGCCAGAATCTGGATTTCTCTGGCTTGCGTCTATCTTATCTCGCTAAACTCCTCCCTTACTTTACAGTCATGATTTACGTCTTCCAATTAGGCTGGAGGCCAAAGATTCCCTTCCCTTCCCTGTCTCCCGCTTTTCTTCATAAATCTCCTCCCTTTGTATGTCATCTGATTTAACTCCAAAAATACCAAACAGTTCTGCATATCTTGTCAATGCAATAATATCCTATATTAACAGCGTTGACAGTTAGGTGCAGCTCCAGATCACCAAAGTTTTGCCCAACTCTAACTTAGAACCAGTATGAAAATCAAATACAATGGGTCCATTCATATTTTATCCCAGAGAGATCTGTGAGGCGGTCACAGCCACAGAGTCAAGCATTTTATGTACCATTTAATCACATTATTGTGACCTCCGTCTTGACTTTTTTGATTTCCCCCCCCTCAACAGATGCCACTGTTTCCACCAACAATCTCCTATACATACTGATTCTTAGTGCCACTCGCTTGTAAACAAAGAGTTAATCTTTTTTCTGTGATTTTTTTTTTTAAACAAATTCATTGCAGAATCTTACAATTACAATCTTACATTACAATCGTGGTTGCACCTGTGAATCCAAAAATAGATGAGAGAGAGGTCAAAAAGAAAGTTCCTGAAAATCAGATAAATTCACCCTTCATTAAACGAGCTTCAGTTTTAGTGGCAGAAGTCTAATTCTGTATATATATAGTTTGCAGCTTTAATTGAATAGAAATTTCAGAAAAATGCAGTTTGATTGTTAGTACCGTATGCTTAGCCAGAAATAGCAATAGCACTTAGACTTATATACCGCTTCACAGTGCTTTGTACAGCCCTCTCTAAGCGGTTTACAGAGCCAGCCTATCGCCCCCAACAATCTGGGTCCTCATTTTACCGACCTCGGAAGGATGGAAGGCTGAGTCAACCTTGAGCTCAGTGAGACTCGAACTGCCAAACTGCAGGCAGCCGGCAGGGGTAGGCAACCTTGGCTCTTTTATGACTCGTGGACTTCAACTCCCAGAATTCCTGAGCCAGACATGCTGAGGAGAAATGGAGAGGTTTCCATGCTGAGCCATGCTGGCTCAGGAATTCTGGGAGTTGAAGTCTATGAGTCATAAAAGAGCCAAGGTTGCCTACCCCTGAGAGAAGCATCACCACAGCTCCTAATAAGCTCCTAATAAGCCTAATAAGCCAAATAAGCCTCATTGTGTTCAGTAGATATTCCTCACAAGTAACTTTTTTTACAGCATCATCTTCTTAAATATTCCAGGGCCTCAGAGCAGCTGACAATGACCCAACAGCCCCTCCCTACGACTCCCTTCTCGTCTTTGACTATGAAGGAAGTGGTTCAACAGCAGGATCGGTAAGCTCACTTAACTCCTCAAGCTCTGGAGACCAAGATTACGACTACCTTAATGACTGGGGACCGAGGTTCAAGAAACTGGCGGACATGTATGGGGGTGGCGAGGATGATTAAAAATGACCTCACTTTTCTTGTTTTGCAAAAAGAGGAAAGATATAGCATTTAGAAGAAGAGGATGGAGAGAAAGAGAGCAACCCAAGGTGGATGAAAGAAGAAGAAGAAGAAGAAAGGAGTAAAACAAAAACAAATTAAACAAAAAAAAAACAAAAAAAAAGAGAGAGCGAAAGCAGAAGAGGAATCAAGATCTGTTCAAAGAGGCAGCTTTTTTAATTAATACCTTCGGCCGACTGTATTCTTTTTAGTGGTGACTTAGAACGTTTCTTTTGCTGTTGTTTCTTTCTTTCTTTCTTTCCCCCTTTCTTTCTTCTTTTTCTTCTTTTTTTTTTAAGAACATTGAGCTGTCTAGCATGAACACGTGTCTCTGCTGCCTTTTTTTATTTTAATTGTTTCCCCCTCCCTCGTGTGTCAGCAGGGATCTTGCTTGTTTTAACCACTTTATGACTAAAGGGAGTGAAAGGCACTCTGTCTTAACTTGAATTTCTTAGAACAGAAGCACTGTTTTTAAAATATATATAGAGATAGATATATATATTTGAAAGTGCCTTTTGGTACGTGTGTCAGATTCCCTCAAATCTCAGGAGTGTTCAAAAAGAAACAAAACAATTTACGTTTCCACCGTGTCTTGGACACCACACTCTGTAACCCTAAGCCAGTTCTAGCTTGGAAGGAATTAAGGAATTAACAAAACAAAACACCAGGAACAATGGTATGGTTTATCTTTTGGGGCTTTATTCTAAAAGAGAAAAAAAAAAAACCAGGAGAATTGTTTGTGGGTGGGGAATAACAAAAGAAACGTGATGTTAGTATACAAGAGAGGAAACCAAACTTAGAAATCTTTTTGGCCTAAAAAAAATGGTGAACTCAGTCAACCTGTTGTATATATCATTCATTGTTTTATCTGATGCAAAATATTGAATTGGGTTTTCTCTTGTGACTTGGCCACATGTGATGTAGCTGCATAGAATTATAGCATTGGAAAGCCTTGGCGAAATACAAGGTGACGCTCTTACCTAAACTTTACAGTAAATGATCCGAAGACCAAAGTGTAACTTTTGTCTTTCTTTTCAATTTCCTTTTCATTCTTTTTTTCCCAAAAACAAAAACAAAAGACTTTTTTCTTCTGCTGAGTCCATGGTGGAGTTATGTATTGCTAATCGATGTTTGTTGCAATGAGTAGGATGCGGGAATCTGGTGGAATTATTTGATGTACAGAACTGTAAGCATCTGGAGAAGTGATTTCAGGTTAACCAGCTTGGTCACCGGAGATTAAAATGTGGAGGAAGGCAGCACAATTTATTTTGGCCACATATGACTCTCTGAATGTTACAGTGTGGGTCTTAGTTGGTGTTTTCCCTCCTATGTTTTGTTAACACAGAGCATCGGTTTTGTAGACTTGTTTTCTTTTTGGCCACAAAAATCACCTTCCTACTGCATCACAGAAAATGAGCATGGCAAAGCACAAACAAACAAACAAATCTAACTCCCTTATTATATTGATGGATGGTTGAAGGCCAGAGAATTTGGCCAAATATTTGAGCTGCCTTATTTTGAAGAATTATAAAATGAATTGAAATAAAATAAAATAAAACAATGCCAAGGACTAGCTTGTGGGACCAATAGTCCTTAAAATACTTTGAATGCCATTGCATCAGTAGAAAAAAAAACCTTAACAAAGAACATTATCTTACTGGTGTTACAATATTTATTCTTGGAAGGATTTTGTTTTCTTCTTTTGATTTTTAAAAATAAATAAATCAGACTAGATAGGCCTCTAGCCTGAATCAATATGTGAATTTCCGTGCTATTAAACAGCAGACAACGGTTATCGAAGTAAATTTGTCTATGACCCTCTGATATAAGGGAAGAAAAACAAATGATTTCAACTGAAAAGCACATGCAAATCAATAGCATATAAAGACTAATCAAATAGCTAGATTTATCTGATCATTTCTTAATGGGTTACTTCCTTGTAAAACAACAACAAAATTATTGTTTGGTACTTGATTTTCAAATTGTCCATATTTCCCAAAGTGTAATTCAAGTCAGGATTCACTTTAGAAATGTTTACATGTGTTTGACTTAAGCCGTGAATATCATAATATTCTGCAAGAATCTTCACTTTTTGAATTGCCCACTGCTACTTATAAAATCATGACCATTTCAAACAATCTCTTAACCTACTTGGAAAGTCAGCTCAATCCCAGTTCAATATTAATTATTTTTTGCATACGTAATAAAATTACGTCCAGTAGACTTTTCTCATGCAATGAATGTTGTTCCTGAATGCAACACAGCTAAAGTAATGTTTCCAGACTATGGCAAACATCAGATCTAATCAGATCTGAACAGATGATTTCTGATATAAAAGCAACAGGCAAAATCACTTTGTAAAAACTATTGCATCAAAAATTAATCAGCCAAGTAGGCCTAAGACAAATAATGTTGCACCGCTTCGTAGATTGCCTTGCCCACAGCCAGGAAAGGAGCTAGAAAATAAATAAAAGCATGAGATAAGTGACTGTAATTCAGAAAAAGATGGTCTCTTTGATCCTCAGAAATGTTTGATATGGGATATACAACCTCAGGTAGATTTTTGAGGTCTCGGTTAGTGATCGTTCACCTATTTTGCGTATAGCTAATTGTTGGTGCAGGCTTTGGCTTTGTCAGGTAAAGGTTTCCTAAGGAAAATGTTGGGAAAGTTTTTTGTACAAGAATTTGGAATTGCACATTCAGTCACAACAGTCTCACACCACCTTAATGGATGCAAATGGAGAAAAGATTCTCCCCCCCCCCCTCCAGCCAAGAATTGGTCTTCTTTAGAAGTACCGAATTCATATTTTAAGAACCGTCAGCTTGGGTAATTCCCCCACACTCAGTTTCTTCTGTAGAAAGAAATGCTCCATATTTGGAAAAGGGGTTTTATTTTCTTGGGGGGGGGGAAAGAGAGCCAGAAGCACGTTTGCCATAAATTCCCTTGCCCACAAATGACTACGTTAAACAGCATTTCATGTAGGACCCCAAATAGAGATGAAACCTTGAGAGGTCATTTTTCTCTCTCTATTTAAACATGTAGGCACAACATCTTTATTTTAAAAAATAATAATAACTGGTTTCTTTTTTTAAAAAAAATTGTCTAGAGATTCATTAACTATCCCATGGGTGTATCTTGAATATTATGAGCCAAACCTACCAATTAATGATGGCACTTCCTGATGAGTGGTATTTCTATCTGTGATCAAAGCCTATTATGGGATAAGAAAAGACAGGTATGTCAGTGGGGACCTTGTGATTAATGTGCTTAAATGTTGACAATTAAGCCAGACTTATTTGCTGCATTCTGATAGAACCTCACTGTTATCAAGGGTAGCATGCTACCCAGTTTGTACGTAGGGTCTGTATTTACAAAAAAAAAAAAAAAAAAAAATTACAATTCTGCAGTTTTTCCTCTCTCTCTCTCAAAACTGTGTTTTTTTTTCCTCCCCTTTAATGATTTGGACTTAACGTGGTTTATGTCTAATGTTTGTACAATTATTTAGATTGCATGGATGTGTAATGTAAAAACCACATTTAATGGAGATTGAGCCACTTAATTGTGCTATCAAATCTTGGATTACTTATGATAATGGACAAAAAAAGGTCTGCAGCAGATTGAAGAGGAAGCCATGAAGGATGGATTAGATATTATTTCCTTCAAATCCAAGAGGGAGCACAATTTTGGAGAAATTGTTTTGATGATCCGTGGGGGGAAAAGGGCTGACCTTCTTCCCCCGACACACACTTTTTTGTCAATATAAAAAAAAAAAAAAAAAGATTCTCGTTTGGCACTGAGGGGGGAAGGAATGAGTGCAAATAAATATTTCAAAAGGTTGTTAAGAGATCGTACTAGAATGCAAGCTCCTTTGTCTAGAGACTTTGAAAATGCTCCTTGTGCATTTTATATTTCATTGTATCATATTTTCTATAAAATGCAATTTCTGTAAATTTACGCGCATTTGAAATGTGTCGTGTCTAATAATGGAATGTGGTTTTAAAAAAAAAAGTATTCTGGAGGGAAGAGTCTGCCTATCTCTTATGTTTTAATGCACCAAGGTTGTGATTGTGTTACTCAATGGACTGGCCACAAACTTGAGGTGCATCCAGAATTCTGCACTCTGCTCAGAAACAATTCCATGAACAGCAGGCCACATCATAAACTGCTTTTGCAATCCCAACTGTGGTTAGTAGCAGCAACACAGCAGAAAACCAACACGATCCTATTGCGCACATGAAAAGCAGGTTGCATTGTTCTCTGGATTGTGGCTTCGAACTTCCCATCCATCAACCTCTGAAACCAGAGGTGACTCTTGTTTTAATTCTTCCCAATTTGGTAAAAGAGATTCTGAGAGCTACTATGTGGGGTCTTTGATGTTCTTTGAGCTCGGTTGTTTTCTGGCAAACGTTTCATTACCCAACTTGGTTACATCGTCAGTGCACTGATGATAGTACCTAATTGGGTAATGAAACATCTGCAAGAAAACAACCAAGCTCAGAGAGCACCAGGGACCCAATAATTCAACCCTGAACTACAAATATTCTCTTCTATTGAAAGCTGCTGTAGCCAGCAGTGAAAAAGATCTGACATCCAAGGGAAAGAAGGAAGAGTTACTTCTGCTGGTCTTGCAAATTTCCCACTTTTGATATTAATAGAGCTGGATAATCTGGACCTTCCCTCTTCATGAAATGTTCCTTGTCATCCTCCTCCTCCTCCTTCTCCTCCTCCCTCCAACCAAAGGGCTGGTTCTTCCACAAAGTCCAGGATCTCTCTGAGGGAATTAAGAAATACGACACATACAACTCAAAACCACATGTAAATCCACATTAACTTAGATAAGGATTTGGGGATAGGGTGATCAATGATCATGTGGACAACTGCAATAAAGAGGATTGTAGCTAGTTATCTTCAGAGCCTCCTCTTTCTTTGGCAGTTTTGACTAGAAAATGGCAAGTGTTTAGTCATAAAATACATTCCTATCAGGCAAAAGCTCTCCAGATCTTGCTCCTAGTATCTCCAGACAGAGCTAGTAGAAGAGATCCCCTGTCTGAAGTGCTGAAAAACTGCTACTAGTCAATGTAAACCAGATATAGTTTCTAGTGAGAGGGCAACTTCCAGAATTTGCAGAATGAATCTTTAGGAGTTGTGATCTTAGCACCTCTGGATGGTGCTAGGTCAAGAAAAGCTTATGTGTAATCTTAGTAAACCAAAGTTTGACTTGGAATAAGATGGTTTTCTGTATGTCACCGTAGAATAACAGAATAACAGAGATGGAAGGGACCTTGGAGGTCTTCAAGTCCAACCCCTTGCTCAGGGAAGAAACCTGATATCATTTCAGACAAATGGCTGTCGAATCTCTTCTTAAAAACCTCCAGTGTTGGAGCACCCACAACTCCTGGAGGCAAGCCTTTTCACTGACTAATTGTTCTCACTGACAGGAAATTTCTCCTTAATTCTAGATTGGTTCTCTCCTTGATTAATTTCCATGCATTTTTCCTTCTCCTGCCCTCAGGTGCTTTGGAAAATAGGTTGCCCCTCCTCTTCTTTGAGGCAGCCCCTATGATATTGGAAGACTGCTATTATGTCACCCCTGTTTTTAATTGTTTATGTGTTTGATTTCACATCATGCCTTTCTTTGCAGAGTTCAAGGCAACTTAGAGGATTTTCCTTCGTTTATGTCAGATAGAACGGGCTGAGAGAAAATAAGAAAGTTCCTCAGGGAGCTTTCACGGCTGAAGGTGGGTTAGAAGTTGGGTTTCCCTGTTGTTAGTCAAACTCTTTCACTACTGCACCACTCTGGCTGTGAAAACGTAAAAGTTGCTTATTGGAGATTCCATCTGCTCAGTGGTGGGATTCAAATATGTGAACAACCGGTTCTCTGTGTGGATGCCACTCCCGGAAGTCCATTCTGGGCCTGGGCAACAAAAAATTAGCTACTGGTTCTGCCAAACTGGTGCGGACCAGCTGAATCCCACCACTGCATCTGCTGCAATGAAATGGTTGTACATACTGGCTCACAAATCCAGCTCACAGCAGTCCTGTTGTTTTAGGTATTGGTTGTGAGGAGATCCGCTATATAGACTCTCTCATAGGGATTAATTGAAAGGATCCAAAATGTGGTAGCTAAAAAGATGTGAACTAATTAAGATTGAGAAGCATTTCAAATAGAATTTCTGCCCTGGGCAGGGGTTGGACTAGAAGACCTCCACAGTTCCTCTCAGCCCTATGATTCTGTGATTCTAGAAGGACAGATTAACACGATCATTCTTAAGAAATGGAAAACAGGATGAGGTGATCAAAAGAAGGATTTGGAATCAAATTTGAGTTGGTTTATACGTCCTGTTCGCTAATGAACTAGTACAAGGAGTGAAATTCCATAATCCCACATAAAGCCACATGTTTTTAAAATCTGCAATGCAGTTCATCAGGAAAAAAATGATGAACTGGGCAAGGTTTGCACAAAAGTCCATACATAAGTGAAAATAATGGGATAAGTGCATTATTATTTTTTAGAAAAAATATTTCCCCAAATATGTACATTGAGACAAATTTTGAAAATAAAGTTACATGCTAGAAGAAATGTGTATAAAATACATGGACATTTTAGTGAAAACTTTAAACAAAATTACAGATTTGCAAAAATGAGGTGTGAAGAGAAACTTAACAGATTCATCAATTCATACAGGGCAGATTTTGTATCTGTGAACTGATGATGTTACCTAGTTAGGGTAATGAAACATCTGCAAGAAAACAAGCAAGCTGAGAGAGCACCAAGGACCCTTTCAATGAAATTGTACATCCATGATTACACTGATAACATTATAGTATACTCACCCTCTACAAAGTGTTCCAGGATGTAATGAGAAGCAACTTGAACATACGCCTGAGAAAGATACAAAGAATAACAGAGTTGGGAGGGACCTTGGAGGTCTTCTAGTCCAAACTCCTGCTCAAGCAGGAGACCTTATACCATTTCAGGCAACTGGCTACCTAGTCTCTTTTTAAAAGCCTTCAGTGATGCAGCACCCACAACTTCTGAAGAAAGCCATTCCACTGGTTAATTGTTCTTACTGTTAGGATATTTCTCCTTAGTTCTAGTTTGCCTCTCTCCCTTGTTTAGTTTCCATCCATTGTTCCATCCACATGTTTTCACAGAAGTGTTCTCCCAAAATAAGTATAATTTTAATCAATGTCTTTACATGAACCATAATCTCAACTATTAAAGTTGGTAAATCAACAGCAATCTCTTATAATGTATGCATTCACCGATGCAAATTGGCTTGTTCTTCTGAATGGAAATATGTCTTCTGTTCATATAAAGGGCTGAGTGCCAACAGATATTCCTTATGAGAAGATAGGTGTAATCAGTTTTTCCAATTTACAAATTCTTCTGCAGCTTTTCTGGTGACCCAATGGAATAAAGAGGAAGGATGATCAGCAAAGTTATACCCCCACCAGTTTTCTGCACCAAGAACATGTTATGAGCAAATGCATTCATACATAGAAAATATGTATTGAATTGATAAATTCATCTAACTCCCTAAGGGAAAACAAAATTCTGAAACTGGCCTGAGCTAACTTTAATGCTCACCAAATGATAGATTGCTTTGTAAAATGTGGACACAGGTAGCCCAGATTTGCTGCTTGTTACCCTCAATTATCAGTGCTGGTTGAGTGTCTATCCTAAGTTTACTATATTTACTAAGATGCCTCTCCTGAACTGAAAATTAAGCAAATACTGTATGTCACTGCTTTACAACTCAATCACTTGAATTTGGAGGTCTTCACTGCAATATGTAATATACTTGTTTCAAAACATCCTAGGAAGAAGCTGTTTTTTAAAAAAAAAAAAAAATAACTTGCTGTGATATCAAATTCTACTTTGTTTAGAGCCCAGGACTGGGGAGAAAAAATGTGATGGTGTTCCAGGAAGAAACTATAGTTTGAAAGTAGATTGAATGTTTTGACACACAAGATCACAGGTTGAATTATTGAAAAAAAGCAGAGAGCTCAGAAAAGCGACCGCCAGAGGAACATTGCAATTCAGGCTACACAACACTGAGCAAATAGAAACGGTGGTCTGACATATATCAAGAAACCTTTGTGGCACTTTCTGAAGTTGAGGAATCTTAGAACAAAACTAAGAATAATAGACACACGCTAGCCAGCCAAGGGTAATTTTAGATTTCATTTGTTTTGGAAGCCACGGGCAAGCGTTCGCTTAGTGCTTGCTTTGAAATCAATGGGATGATAAGTATTTTGTTCCAGCTGGAATGTAGCTGTAGGTAATGACAAAAGACCCAGTTTTTTAGGGAATTAACAATTCCTGAACAGGAAGGTCCCCATTTACTTCTACCTTATTTCTATGTTCATCTCTATTAATGTAAACACAAATGCTGATTAGGAATGTCAAGGACAGGGATGACTTTCGGAAATAAAAAATGTGTTTAAAAAGGAGTAATTTGTCTTCACAGATATCATTAGGTTATTAAACTGGATGTTGATGAGGGCAAATTTGCAAAAACATTCTTTCAAGGCTGCTTGTGTATTTGTTTCTCCTCCCTTTGATTTAGTTTGCACAATAAACATTTCTTTCCTGAGAAATAAGTATGAAAAAGGACACTTGTTTCTGAAAGTTGGGTACAAAAGAGAGCATATTGCAGGTTATGTTTTTAAACAGCATACAATAGAGGTGGTGAAAATAATTTTCATCCAGGAAACCCTTAAAAGTCTACATCTGGGAAAGTAATTTAAAGGGGAACTAGAGAAATTTGGATTAAAAGCCTAAAGGTGGAGATTTCTATAAATAAAAAGTGGTATTTTGCAAAAACATCAAATATTATCAAAAACTGTGAACATCGAAGGGTGCAAGTCTCTTTCAAAGGATCTTTTTTACAAAATCTGGAGGGGAAAAAGTAACAGAGAACAATACACTTTTATAATACCATCATAGCACAATGGTACTGATCCTGATGCCCTTCCTAGAGCTTGTCTATGGAGATTCTCCATCATCCAGGTCATGGATCAAAGGTGCTTTTCCAAAAGGCAGCTGGACTTTTTTCCTTGAAACGTCTGAATTTCTGAAAAGTTCTGAACTGAACTGGATGAAAAGCGAAACGATTTCAAGGGGAAAAAAATAAAAACCAAGAAAGCCCAGTTGCCTTTTGGAAAAATCATCTTTGGGAGTTCCTAGAGCTTATAAATGAGAAGATCTTTAATTGTGTGGGGAAACGGGTGCTCTCAGATTCTTTTGCTCCAGTTCTATGTAAACTTCCCCAAAAGAAACTACGCTAGACTCTTAGCAACAGAAACAAGAGATGGAAACAAGTCCTAACGCAGCATCACTGAAGTTGCATCCACGTACTAAACCCATCGCATCACATTGCTTGGGACTAGGTTCAGCCCAAAAAGATTTAGCTCTGAAGGGCTAGGAATGAGGCTCAAATCTTTGGTCAATAATTGTGTTTTAAAAATGTAAAAAAATAATAATAATGCAGTATTCTTGTATAGGAGTCAAGTCTGCAAATTGTTTTGCTTCTCATCCAAGGCTCTACAGGTAATCCTCGACTTAGTGAACGCTCAAAGTTACAACAGCACTGAAAAAGGTGACTTAGGACCGTTTTTCACAGTTATGGCCTTTGCAGCATCCCCATGATCATGTGATCAAAGTTCAGATGCTTGACAACTGGTTCATATTTATGACCGTTGCTGTGCCTCAAGGTCATGTGATCCTCTTTTGCGACCTTCTGACAAGCAAAGTCAATGGGGAAACCGGATTCACTTAACAACTGGGTTACTAGCCTACCAACTGCAGTGATTCACTTAACAACTGAGGCAAAAAAATAGGGCAAGGCTCACTTAACAAATTTCTTACTTAACAACAGAAAATTGGGGCTCAATTGTGGCCGTATGTCAAGGACTACCTGTACTTGGATACATCCACAAACTTTCAGCACTCACTTCTCCGATCTTCTACATGTTTATGTTCTTCAAGGTTTGCAACTGGGTTCTGACAACAGGCAGTCCTTGACTTACGACCATTTGTTTAGCAACCATTTGACGTTACAGTGGCACTGACAAAGTCACTTACAACCAGTCCTCCCTTTTATGACTGTCACAGCATCCCCACAGTCATGATCAAAATTTGGGTGCTTTGAGGACTGGCTTATGTTTACAACGGTTGCAATGTCCCAGGATTGCCTGATTGCCATTTGCAATCTTCCTAGTTGGCTTCCATTATTTACTTAATGACAGCAGGGTTCACTTAACCCCTGCAAAACGTGCTTAACAACCGTGGCAAAAATGGTAAAAATCTATCGTGACTCCCTTAACAACTGCCTTGCTTAGCAGCAGAAATCGTTGTCCTAATGGTGGTCACAAGTTGAGGACTACCCCTATGTGACTTCGAAAGTTGCTAGAAAGGTGAGGACACCAGTGAAAATGATTTCCAGATATTGAACCACGAGATTCTAAGAAGGAGTCTTGTCAGCGTCCCAAGTTTACAGCTGATTAAAGCAGTATAACTCCTCTTTTCAAAAATGACTCTTATATGTGGGAGAATTATGCCTTTCTGAAAGAAAAAGAAAACGCAGACCCCCATTGTTTTTGCCAACTTTAAAAAATCAGCTTTGTTTGGCCAAAGTAGCAATTCTAACTCCAATCCCAACTCACCCCAATTTGCTTACCAAGCTATATATATAATTTAGTAGTTATTTGCAGCTGCCAGTCATGACTGGGGACATAAAGCATATCTCTGTGCAATGGAGGATACTTTATTCTTATTTTATTTGCATGTTTTCTAATAGGGAAAAGTGTGCATGATTGTGGTTATTTTGAGAAAGGAGTCGTTTCCTTACACGTTATTCCTTCGTTTCCAGTTTAGCAGGATGACCGTGCCAATTTGACAAGGGGATGGGATCCAAAAGCACAAAGAAAGAAAGAAAGGGGGTGTGTGCACAAGTTAAACAGAGCTCAAACCTTCTTTTTTGTACCCATCAAAAACAGCACAACTCTTTTGTAGTGTTCTTTGTACCATTTTTTTGTACCGATACAAAACAACGGAAAAATAGAGAGAGGTAAACAAAAACATCATTAAGGGGAAGCAAGTTGATGTTTTCAATGTGTTTTGAGTGCCGTTGCAGATCATGGTTCAGAAATGAATAACAGCTTTGCTGATTTATATGTGTATCAAAGCTGAATTGGTGCATTGGCACCAAGCTTATGTAATAAATAAAATTCTCCTTTTAAATAGCCCTGCTTTGGTCATTTCTCTCTCTCTCTCTCTCTCTCTCTCTCTCTCTCTCTCTCTCTCTCTCTCTCTCTCTCTCTCCCTCTCCCTCTCCCTCTCCCTCCCTCCCTCTCCCTCTCCCTCCCTCCCAGTCTCTCCCGCTCGCTCTCTCCTTCTCTCTTTCTTTCTCCACACACACACAGCCTTTATCAGACAACGCTGGCTCCCATCTCATCCATCCATTTCCATATATGAAAATCAGATGCAATCTACAGCTAGTTCTCAAATTACGACTGGAATTGAGCCTGGAATTATGGATATAAGTCATTGGGGTCATTAAACACATCACTACACGACCCCATCTGATTTTACAACCTTCTTTACAATGGTTTTTAAGTGCATGCCACGGTTGTTAAGTGAACGTGGTGGTCACTGAGCAAATCCATTTTACCCAATGGGCTTTTTTTTTCTTTTCTTTTTTTGCCAGAAACTGGCGATAAACTATGGAAACTGACAAAAATTGTCAAAAATTGTGGTCACATGATTTTGGGTCACTGCAAAAAGCCATAGATACAGAGACAGATATAGATATAGTTTATGGATATATAGATATAGATAGATATAGATTAGATAAGAGAGAGAGAGATGAGAGAGAGAGAGAGAGAGATAGTAGAAATATAGAGATGGAGATGAAGATAGATACAGACACATATATACAGATATATACAGATATATACAGTCATAGTACTGCTTTATACTGCACTGGTGAGATCACATTTGGAATACTGTGTCCAGTTCTGGTCACCATGATATAAAAAAAAAGGTATTGAGACCCTAGAAAGACTGCAGAGAAGAGCAACAAAAATGATGAAGGGTTTGGAAGTTAAAGCATATAATGCATGATTGAGGGAACTAGGTATGTCCAGTCTAATGGAGAGAAGGACTAGGGAGGACATGATAGCAGTCTTCAAAGACTAGAGGGGCTGTCACAGAGAAGAGGGGTTCAACTTATCTTCCAAAGCATCTGTAAAGGTAATGTCCAGTCATGTCCGACTCTATGGGGCAGTGCTCATCTCCCCTTCTTGGCCAAAGGGGTCAGCTTGTCCAAAAACACTTCCGTGGTCACGTGGCCAGTGAGACTAGATGCTACCTTCCCACCAAAGTGGTACCTATTTATCTACTTGCCTTTGCATACTTTCAAACTGCTAGGTTGACAGGAGCTGGGGCAAGAATAGGATATCACCCCATCATGCAGTACTTGGGTCTCGAACTGCCAACTCTCCAGTTGACAGTCTTAACCATTAGGCCACTGCACCCCTTGTAAGCACCTGAGGCAAGACAAGAAGTAAAGGAGGGAAGAACATTAAAGAGAGATCCAACCTAGAAACAACACAAAATTTCCTAACAGTGAGAATAATCAGTGGAATGGCTTACCCCCCCCCCCCAAAGTTGTGAGTGCCCCATCACTGGAGGTTTTCAAGAGGAGACTGGCCGACCGTTTGTCCTGAATAATCTATTGCATGAGCAAGGGGTTGGTCTCTAAGATCCCTTCCAACCCTGTTACTCTATATTTTATGTTCAATTTCAACATCCAAACTGGTTTCAAAAAACTGGCACCTGAGTTGTTCACTTCTATCAGGAAGTGGCTTGCGTTTGGATGGAATCTCTGCCATGAATATTCAGATACCCTAGTACAGTGGTGGCGAACCTATGGCATGGGTGCCAGAGGCGGCACTCAGAGCCCTCTCTGTGGGCACGCGCGCCGTCGCCCCAGTCCCAGGCCTTCAGCTGGGCTTTATAAAACCTTTTCTTTAGGCTTTAGGCCTCCGCCACCATGTGCAAAAAAAAAAAAAAAGGTTCAATCAGTCAATTTCAACTTCTCCCAGGAAAAAAAGAGATCTTGCAAAGTTGGAATTGATTGATTGAACTTTTTCCACCCAGTCTGCCATTACCACTGCAGCCATGCCCACCCAATGGGCCACGCCCACCCAATGGGCCACACCCAGCCAATGGGCCACACCCAGCCAATGGGCCACACCCACCCGGGGCCACACCCAGCCAATGGGCCCACACCCCAGCCAAGAGCCCACACCCAGCCAATGGGCCACACCCACCCAGGGCCACGCCCAGCCAATGGGCCACACCCAGCCAATGAGCCACACCCAGCCAATGGGCCACACCCAGCCAATGGGCCACACCCACCCGGCATTCGACGATGCATAAGTGGGTTTTGGGCACTCAGTCTCTAAAAGGTTCGCCATCACTGCCCTAGTACCATTCCTCCATCATCTGATTTCCCTTAGTAGCCAATTAGATGCACTGGGAAAGCTCATCCAGAGATGATTAAACAGGTCTGTTGACTGTCTTTATTGGCTATCTATCAACTGGGTTTATTTACCCAGGTAATTTGATGAAATACACAGATTAAAAAAGGATAGACCACAGCAGGAAAAAATAACCTTGTGTCAAACGCGAAAAGTCATCTTGCAATTCTATTGTGATGATTTTAGGTTATTCCCCCACCGTTTTCCCAAGAGCTGCAAAGAATCACCTTTTGTTTGATCCACAGGACAACAGTCCTGTGAGGTAGAGAGGGCTGAAAAAGACCCACTGCCCCAGAGCCACCGAGGGGTCTTCTTTGACTCAGGACAGACTTGAACTTGGGTTTTCCTAGTCCGAGTCCAGTTTCTTAAACTTTACACCATGCAGCCTTTTAATATCATAATGCGTTTTCCTTGTAACCTTTAAATACATTTTCCAAATTTAAAAAAACTATGATGATACCGTCCAGCTGTTACTGAAAGAGTGAATGAAAGCCAGCTGGTGACTTTCACTCAATTCTCAAGAGACTGGAAGTTCTAGTTCTCCCGCCTTGAGCCTGAAAGCTGGCTAGGTGACTTTGAGCCAATCACCAGGAGACTGGGAGTTCTAGTCCTGCCTTAGGCGTGAAAGCTGACTGGGTGACTTTGGGCTAGTCACTCTTTCTCAGCCCAGGACATCAGGTTCAGGCGACAAGCTGTCAGTCAATTCCTGTTGCAATAAATAGACCAGTAGATCAACACTCAGTTGATCTGGGGGGGAAAAGCAGACCCTGTACTTGTCGGGAAAAATGCTCGGAAGAAAAGAAAATGTCATAGATGTTTTCATTTGGATCCCTGTAGGGGTTGGATCCAATAGCCTAGCTCAGGGGTAGGCAACCTTGGCTCTTTTATGACTCGTGGACTTCAACTCCCAGAATTCCTGAGCCAGCATGGCTCCGCTTGGAAACCTCTCCCTTTCCCCTCAGCATGGCTGGCTCAGGAATTCTGGGAGTTGAAGTCCACGAGTCATAAAAGAGCCAAGGTTGCCTACCCCTGGCCTAGCTGGTTTTTTTCAAGCTTTGTGATATTGTGATGTTATGAGCATAAATATATGTGGGATCCAAAGATGGTTCCAAGCCATTGGGGTTATCTAGTTTACTCATTAAGAGGAAATAGAAGTATGTTTAATTGACGTTCACTAATTATCACCTCTGCCTCACATTTATCAAACATCACAAAGCTGGTAGCCAAGCAATTTCTTGGGGAAAAAATTATGGCTTTCATCTTTTGTTGAAAAAATAAAATCATAAACTCCTCTCTCTCTCTCTCTCTCTCTCTCTCTCTCTCTCTCTCTTTCTCATCTCCCTTCTTCTCCTTCCCCTTCCCTTCCCTTCCCCTCCCCTCCTCCTCCTCCTGTTTTAAAGGCACTTTTGTATCTCTTTTGTTCTTATACAGGGCAATTCAATGTCACGGATGAGGCAAAATTTAAGGCAACACTGCAAAGCTGCTACTTTAGAGTAATTAGCTGTGATCTGTAGGTGCCCTTTAGGAAAGAGAAATGTTCAAGTCCTCATTTCACCATCTCTGTAGCAACCAGGAACTCTCTCCTCCTCTGGGTTTCATCTCTTCCATAGACATCTCTCTCCAAAATAGCTGTGCCTCTTTGGCTCCTGACAATGGCAGCTGCCTCTTGTCAGCCTAGCTGGCAGATAGCTTGAAATGTATAGATTATCTTTTTTTAAAAAAAAAAAAAATCCCCTTCTCCAACTGGAAAAAGTTACAATGCAGATCAGAAACAGTTAATAAAAAAAAAAACTTAGACTTGTCTTGTTTGCAATTCCAGAATGTCTTGCCTTGCCAGTTGCTTTTAATATAATGACACCTACCTGGCCATCTAAAAGGAGAAAGAAAGGATTCAGGGAACAGATTCCATTAATAAAGGGCTCTCAAAGAGCATTTTCTGCATTTTCTTCCATTTGTTCAATTTCTTTAGTGCAAGTCTAACCAATTTCACACTTGTGAGGTGTTCTTGCCATTATTTGCACACAGGGTTTCCCTTGCTGCCTTACAGAGTACAAAAATCATATAAAAGGATCTTTTCCCATTTGCATCCAACTTGGGCACAATCATGTCTTGGAATTTTTGTTGTTGTTGTTGCTTTCATCTCATCTCTAGCCCACTGTGAAGCTGGCTTAAGCCTTCCTCAGCTGTACCAGGGTTCAAATTGCGCGCGTTACCCTCAATTGTTAAACTGCCAAGTTGCTTCAAGCCAGAAAAAAATCTGAGAATGCTTTATCACCCATTACCGTGAAGAGATTGGAAAGAGATACATTTATTTACTTGTTCGTTTGAATCCCACCTTTAATTATTTTTACAAATAGCTCAAGGTGATTAACATATCCAGTACACCTGCCTCCCCCTATTTTCCTCAGAACAACCCTATGAGGTGAATTGGGTTGAGAGAGTGAGTTACTGACCCAGTCGGCTTTCATGCCTAAGGCAAGACAAGAACTCACCGTCTCCTGGTGATTGGCCCAAAGTCACCCAGCAGGCTTTCATGCCTAAGGCGGGACTAGAACTCACTGTCTCCTGGTGATTGGCCCAGAGTCACCCAGTTGGTTTTCATGCCTAAAGCAGGACTAGAACTCACCATCTCCTGGTGATTGTCCCAAAGTAATCCAGCTGGCTTTCATGCCTAAAGCAGGACTAGAACTCACCATCTCCTGGTGATTGGCCCAAATCACCCAACTGGCTTTCATGCCTAAGATGGAACTAGAACTCACCGTCTCCTGGTGATTGGCCCAGAGTCACCCAGCCAAATTTCATGGTTATGGCAAGATGCACCATGATATCACATAATTATCTTCCCAATGTTATTCCCTCAGGAGTAGGGTCCACTTTTCGGATCGACAAACGCCATCTTGTACTACCAAACACAGCATCCAGGTCATATTTGCATTTTGGCAGAGATGGCTGTAGATCCATTGATTGTGGACACGCTCAAGTTCATGGCCCCAAAGCACTTGAAGACTAGCTATGAGATGTCCTCACCCTCCTCAGGAATCCAGAACAGTGTACAGGAACTGGTTTTGTTGCGCTCCGTAGAGAGAAAACTAAAAAAAAGTTTGCCACTGCTATTTCGTGCAACCAAAAATCAGATTCCGAAATACAGTAATATCTCAACCTTATTAATACAGCAACAACAATATTGTATCTGTACATATACATTCCCTGTGGACTTGGAAGATAGGGAAGGAATTAAAAAAACTTGTAGATAAAAACATATTTCAGTGGGCAATATTTACTTTGCCTGCTGAAGAAATTAAATGTACATAACCTTCATTTGGTCATTTTCTTTTCTTTTTTTTAAGGCCTAATTTTTGTTTCACTGAAATCTATCTCATTCTTCTGTGGTTGATTGAGGCTGATGATTATAATCCAAACCAAATCAATGCAAGTTAATTGGCTGATTTGCCAGTCTTACACTCTGAACGTAGATCCAACTGAATCTGAACATCTGTAGATTTCCTTAGCCTAAGCAAAAATCTAGAATTTTGCTTGGTGAGAAATCTTGTTGGGTTCTTTTTAACTTGCAGGCCAGATGCTACCTAGAAGTAGAGTCCACCAAATCAATATAATTCACGGCTGAGCAGTTGTGCTTAAACATAATGTTGTTGATAACTATCTGTTACTTCTAGGATTCCTATAGATAATAAATAGGTTTTTTTCCCTCTCTTGAAAGTCAGTATTCTCTGGCTGCTGGCCTCCAGCAAAATGTACTCCACATATGAACGCTTTATTTGAAAATCGGCAAAGTAGTATTGACATCCCATCAATGTATTTAATGCATAGGAAGCCTGCGTACTTTAAGCTTTTGAAGCTCCATAGACATCAACAGCTGGATTCAAGAACATGCTTAAATCTCTCTCAGATGAAGCCATGCATTTGGAAAATGTTTCAGCATGAATTGCATTGCTAAATTGAGACGGAAAGTAAATGTGGTTCTATATTCTGCCCCTTCTTCTGATTCTTTAGAGTCCAACTCTATAATATCTCAAAAAGTGATTAGAACATTGTGTTGCACAAAGCAAAAATTGTCATAAGTAGCTAGAAGAGTTCATGCTTTCTGCCTTGTGGGATAGCCTGTTACTTGAAGGGACATTTTCTTTTCATCAATTTAACACTAACAGTATAATATAGTTGGGAGGGATCTTGGGGGTCTTCTAGTCCAACCACCTGATCAGGCAGAAGACCCTACACCAGGGGTAGGCAACCTTGGCTCTTTTATGACTCGTGGACTTCAACTCCCAGAATTCCTGAGCCAGCCATGCTGAGGGGAAAGGGAGAGGTTTCCAAGCTGAGCCATGCTGGCTCAGGAATTCTGGGAGTTGAAGTCCACGAGTCATAAAAGAGCCAAGGTTGCCTACCCCTGCCCTACACCATTCCAGAAATATGGCTGTCCAATTTCTTCTTAAAAACCTCCAGAGATGGAGCACCCATAACTTCTGGAGGCAACCCGTTCCACTGATTAATTGTTCTGAGAGGAAATATCTCTGTAGTTCTAGGCTGGATCTCTCTCTGATAAGTTTTCAACTATTACTTCTTGTTCTGCCCTTTGGAGAATAGGTTGACCATGTCCTCTCTGTGGCAACCCCTTTAAATATTGGAAGGCTGCTATCATGTCATCCCTAGTCCTTCTCTTCGTTTAGGCTAGACATACCCAGTTCCTGCAATCATTCGTCATATGTTTTATCCTCCAGTCCCCTAATCATCTTTATTGTTCTTCTCTGCATTTTTTCTACAGTCTCAACATATTTCTTGTATTGTGGTGACCAAAACTAGATGCAGTATTCCGAGTGTGGTCTTTCCAATGCAGTATAAAGCGGTACTAACATTTCACATGAACTTGATACTATCCCTCTGTTGATGCAGTCTAGGACTACATTCCCTTTGTTTACCCTCTGTAACACACTGCTAATTTACACAAGGAACTTCCATAACATTGTACACTACAATACAATATTATAAATTCCAGTGCTTTGGACTTTACATTCTTGTTTTATAAGTATCAAATCCAAACTTCAGGAGTTTTCACATAGAAAACCTTTGAGGGATTCAGTGAAGGAACTGGAGGCTTGTAAAGGCTGACAACACCATCACCAGAATTTTACATCCCCTCCGAATCCTTCCATCTCTCAGCACTGGATATGAAGAAGAGTTTGAAAAGGACATCTTTTTTTTGTTTTCTATTCATCAATCATTTGCTCACTTACTTAGAAGGTAGTCAGCTTTTCACCCCAAAACCCACAAACTGCTATTGTACACTAAGGGAGCAAGCAACAACATGCCAAGATTGTCTGATAGACTCTACACCAGTCATGCTCAACCTGTGGTCTGCAGGTCATATGACAGCTAGTAATGCAGCCCCAAAAGATTGTAAAAAAAAAATAAAGGAAATTTGTTATTTATATACATTAACTATATTTTATATAGGACTAGGGGTGACATGATAGCAATGTTGTAATATCTCAGGAGCTGCCACAAAGAAGAGATGGGGGTCAAGCTATTCTCCAAAGCATCTGAAGGCAGGACAAGAAGCAATGGATGGAAACTAATCAAAGGAGAGAAGCAACCTAGAATTAAGGAGAAATTTCCTGGCAGTGAGAACAATTAATTAGTGGAAAGACTTGATCCCAGAAGTTGTGGATGCTCCAACACTGGAGGTTTTAAAGAAGAGATTGGACAACCACTTGTCTGGAATGGTATAGGATCTCGTGCTTGAGCAGAGGATTGGACTAAAAGATCTCCAAGTTTCCTTCCAATCATACATTATTCTGTTGTTCTGTTTACATGTAGCCCAAGATAATTCCTCTTCACTCAGTGCAGCCCAGGCAAGCCAAAAGATTGGATACGCCTTCTCTACACCAATATCGCTGAGGGATGTTCTCAGGTGTAGGTGAAAAAGTGTCTCATTAACCCACCGTCAATGAACTGTCATTGGGCAAAGAAACCTCACTCTCCATCCATCAAAATTGGCACAGACAGTGGGATGCTTCACATGCATGAACTGTGAAAACTGTGAAGTTTCAAAAGCTGAAGAAGTTTGAGAAAAGAAAGTAAAAGAAGACAAGCCTGTTAAAAAGTGTGAATGTTTCCTTCAGGAGATATAGACAAACAGATTAGAAAGCAAAGCCGGAGATGGATAACATTCTGGCTCTCTTTTCCAAATAAAACTGAGCTGAATTAAGCACACCGGCACTTGAGAAACCAGGTGTCAGCTCTTGACAGAGAAAGCTATTTTACTCTGAAAGCAATAAGTCAACAGAGCTGCAGGAGGCATCTGCATGAGAGAAGTTGGAAAAATGCCTGTCACTGACCAAATGGATGGGAGTTGACAAACTTGTTCATTAGAAATCATGGCTTTTGAGAAATCACCCGGCCGTCTGCTAATCTATCTTCCAGGACTCAGGGATAAGGTGACACTCTTATGACTCTATCCTGGTCAGATCAATGCTGATTAATGGACAATCAGGTCAACCAGAAAGCCAAGTCACATTCAGTTCCAAACTAGCTATTTATACTATTTTTCTTTCTTCCTCTTTTCCTCTGTTTTCCTTTCCTTTCCTTCTTCTCTATTGCCTTCCCTTCCCTTCTCTTCCTCGTCTTCCCTTCCCTTCCCTTCTCTTCCCTTGCCTGCCTGGCTTAGTCCTTCCATTTCTTTCCCTTTCCTTTCCTTTCCTTTCCTTTCCTTTCCTTTCTCCTTTCCTTTCCTTTCTCCTTTCCTTTCCTTTCCTTTCTCCTTTCCTTCCCTTCCTTTCCTTTCCTTTCCTTTCCTTTCTCCTTTCCTTTCCTTTCCTTTCCTTTCCTTTCCTTTCCTTTCCTTTCTCCTTTCCTTTCCTTTCCTTTCTCCTTTCCTTCCCTTCCTTTCCTTTCCTTTCCTTTCCTTTCCTTTCTCCTTTCCTTTCCTTTCTCCTTTCCTTTCCTTTCCTTTCCTTTCCTTTCCTTTCTTTTCCTTTCTTTTCCTTTCCTTTCCTTTCCTTTCCTTTCCTTTCCTTCTTTCTTTCCTTTCCTTTCCTTTCCTTTCCTTTCCTTTCTCCTTTCCTTTCCTTTCCTTTCTCCTTTCCTTTCCTTTCCTTTCCTTTCCTTTCCTTTCCTTTCCTTTCTCCTTTCCTTTCCTTTCCTTTCCTTTCCTTTCCTTTCCTTAAACTGTACAAAAATCAGATGCAGAAAAAAAGCATGGTAAGACAAGTTCAACAGCAGAAATTATAATTGTGCTAATACAGAACAAATATAACAATACTATATTAAAAACCAGTTATAAATACTGATGTTTTAGAACATCAGTATTTAGAGTTATTAAAGGGAAATAAATGTGTGAGGAACAGTTAAAGGAACTAAGAATGTTTAGCCTGCAAAAGGGAAGATTAAGGAGAGATACCATAATAGACATTTAAAGGATTGTAATAAAAAATAGAGAGTGAATTTTGTTGCCCTGGAGAATAGGAGCACAACCAGTGGATTGGAACAGCAGGGAACAGATTTAGGATGCTTATTAAAAGTGATTTTTTGATGATGAGAGCTGTCAAGCAGTAGAATAGATTTCCAAGTGAAGTGCTACTGTGTATTCCCCCTCACTGAACATTTTCAAACAGATGCTGAATAATCATCTGTCCAAACTGTTTTAGCAGATCCTGGACCAAGCAGAAAGTTAAAATACAATTCTTTAAAAAGTCCCTTCCAACTGTGATTCTATGTCATATTTTTTTTTTCAAAATTAGGTATGAAGTGAAACAATGGCTTCTCCCAGGCTTTCTAGTTAAATCAGGGGTATCCAACCTTGGCAACTTTAAGACTTGTGGACATCAGTTCCTGATGGGAAATTCTGAGAGTTAAAATTCACACGTCTTAAAGTTGCCAATGTTGAACACCCCTGATTTAAATTATGTTTCCCAAGTTCATTTTACTTCTCAAGAGGAAAAAAGAAGCTGTAGTACTCAGAGAATTGCCAATATTGGGTAGCTCAAAAGTAGAAAGGAAGGAAGATGATGAGGGGAAGGGAAGGGAATAGGGGAGGGATGGGAAGGAAAGGGGAGGGGAGAGAAGGGGAGGGGAGGGGAGGAGAGGAGAGGAGAGGAGAGGAGAGGAGAGGAGAGAAGAGAAGAGAAGAGAAGAGAAGAGGGAAGGGAGGGAAAGAAAAAGGGAGAGGAGAGGAGGAGGGGGGGGGAGGGAGGGGGAGGGGAGGGGAGGGAGGGGATGGGAGGGAGGGGAGGGGAAGGGGAGAGGAGAGGAGAAGAAAGAGAAGAGAAAGAGGGGAGGGAGGAGAAAGAAAGAGGAGAGGAGAGGAGGGGAGGGGAGGGAGGGGAGGGGAGAGGAGAGAAGAGAAGAGAAAGAAGAGAAGAGAAGAGAAGAGAGAGAGAAGAAAGAGAAGAGAAGAGAAGAGAAGAGAAGAGAAGAGAAGAAGGAAGGGGAGGGGAAAGAAAGAGGAGAGGAGAGGGGAGGGGAGGGGAGAGGAGAGGAGAGGAGAGGAGAGAAGAAAGAAGAGAAGAGAAGAGAAGAGAAGAGAAGAGAAGAGAAGAGAAGAGAAGAGAAGAGAAGAGAAGAGAAGAGAAGAGAAGAGAAGAGAAGAGAAGTACTTGCAAGCCCTAAATACCATGAATTCTATCTCTTTTGCAATACTCTGGCCATTTCCCAAAAACTAGGGACTCATTCTTGGTCTTGATAATACCAAAAATCTGATCTCACATCTGGGTTGGTTTTGCTTCTCATTTAGAATGTTAAATAGCAGCTGTATACATAGAGTTTGGAAAGTGTCTTGGGAAATCCTGTGTATTTTATATCAGTCTTGTACAATAACTTAAGAATGTTAAGTTCCAGAGTAATATTTTGGACAAAATCTGTTGCTCCTTTTGCAGTGTCCTTGCGTAAAAATAAAACACCATAAAATTACCTGAATTAAACATGTAATTATTTTGACTTTTAAAAGAAAAGAATTACAATAATTATATATAAAAAGATGCAGCAAATTTAAAAAATAGCAAGAATCCAATCAATACTATCAAATAGAGAGTTATTTCACAATCTGCATCCAGTTGTGAAACTCTTCATTCTTAAGGTTAATAAATAATTACCATTTTTGTAGAATCTCTCACTTTCTAATAAAGCATATTAATTTTAGAAGCCATGCTAATTCCCGTGGCTATGATCTTCTGTTGCTTTCCAGTGATGTTCCATATTCATATTTTCCTAGCAATCTGAGGATTTTTTTTGGGGGGGGGGGAATTTTTGTGCCTTCCTTCCTTCCTTCCTTCCTTCCTTCCTTCCTTCCTTCCTTCCTTCCTTCCTTCCTTCCTTCTGTGCTTATATTATAATCTCAATGTGTCACAATACTGCAGATTTTCCTACTTATTTTCAATGGCCCTAACTCAGTTTTTCTCAACCTTGGCAGTTTTAAGATATGTGGAATCTTAAACTTCCAGAATTCCCCACCCAGCCATGCTAGTACTGTATAGTAAACCAAACACATTAAAAGCATTAAAAACAATAAAAACCTGGTCCCAAATCAAACTTCTGAGAATTTGCCCCATAAAATTGCTTCAGCTCTCCTTTCTCATCTGGATTATGTTTCATTCTGGATTGGGATTTTTGCATTTGTTCTGTATTTTTTCATGAAACATTTCCTGGCAAACAACAGGTGCTGGTTTAGAGAATCTTAAAAAAAAGAAGTGGGAGGAAGTATAATTTGGCCATTATTTCCATCTGCATTAACCTTTGGAATCCCCCAGCTCTACTCACTAAAAGTGGTCCACATTCTGAAAATTGGAGGTAGATGGTCCAGGCTGCTTTCTCCAAAAGGAAGGATTTTGTTATTGCTTTCAAGGCCAAAAGAATCATGCCTGGCTTAAAACAGATGGACAAGTTAATTAAAGATAGAATATATAGCAACAACTGCAAGCATTTCAGAATTAAGTTTCAGGTTTTTTTTATATATATACAAGAAGGTGGAAATGAGCTTGCAAAGAATACTTGGCTGGGGCCACAATATTTTCATGGATTACTAAAAAAAAATCCTTGTCTATTCTAGTCATCTTCTCCACATGTATCATTACTGTCTAATATTAGCACTCTTTAGTAGTCACGTGGCTGCACCTTCCTCTGTCACATTTCCACTCCCATTTAATGATATGGGTAGTCCTTGACTTACAACCATTCATTTAGTGACCGTTCAAAGTGACAAGGGCATGAAAAAAGAGACTTATGATCGTTTTTCACACTTACAACCATTACAGCATCCCCATGGTGAGGTGATCAAAATTCAGACGCTTGGCAACTGGCATGTACTTAATGACAGTTGCAATCTCCCAGGGTCATGTGATCCCCTTTTGAGACCTTCTGACAAGCGAAGTCAATAGGGAAGCTAGATTCACTTAACAACTGTGTTACTAACTTGACAACTGCTGTGATTCACTTAACAATTGTGTCCTATCCCTCTGTTAATGCAACCTAGGATTGTGTTGGCTTTTGGGGAAGCTGCAGCACACTGCTGGCTTATATTTAAGTGATTGTCCATTAGGACTCCAAGATCCCTCTCACAGCTACTACTATTGAGCAAGGTACCACTTATTTTATACTTGTGCATTTGATTTTTCTTGCCTAAGTGTAGAACCTTACTTATTTCACCGTTGAATTTCATTTTGTTAGATAGGGCCCAGTGTTCAAGTCTGTCAAGATGTCTCTGGTATAGGTTCTCCTACTTGAGCGGGGGGCTGGACTAGAAGACCTCCAAGGTCCCTTCCAGCTCTATTCTATTCTAAGATCCTTCTGTATCTTGAGTCTATGATAACATCTTTATTTTTTAAGTGTGATGTTTTAGTGGCATTTTGATCTGATCTGTCCCCTGCTCTCTCTCTCCGTTCGTTAGCTTTTGTTTTCTTTTTCCCTTTCACTAGATAATAAAACATAAATTAACATGTGTAATGCTAATGCTAATGCTAATGCTACTGTATAATGTAAATTGGTACCTCTATATTTTACACAAATGTACACATGTTCATTAACTACAAGTACATTAACTATCAACTTGGGTGAAAGTGGCCTTTGGTTTCTCTTGTCACAGTAATACAAATCAAGGTGTTACTCTTGAAAATATTATTTCTTCAAAATGTTTTCCATTACAGCTAAAACAAAATCTCATTAGCAATCGTGTTGCCAGGTTATTCTTCTACTTAATGGAAGAGAAGAAGAGATGAGCGTTTAATTTCAGCATCTTTAAAATATGGCACAGGGGATTAATGGAAAGCATTCGTAATGGGAATCCGCTACTGTCAGCCAAGCATATATCAAAGGTAGCTGCTCAAAAGGTTTTCCAAGGGTTATTCATGATATAAGCACTTTGTAAAAAGAGATCATGCACTTTTAGCAATTATGAACAGGGATAGAGAAAAAGAGCAACACTGAAAATTTATGGGCTTGTTCATTCTCACCGGAATATTTCATCTACATAGTACAGAATGCTATTCTAGCAGAGTAGCTCCTTTTTAAAAATAAATAAATATGTATATCTGTTATTAAAATTATCCCGTTATATTTACACACCAGCACACAGTCCTGGTCAGCTTTTAAAAAGACAAGTGTGGTCCATTCCTGCTGGGTATAGTGGTTAAGGCATTAGGCTACAAACTGGGAGATTGTGAGTTCTAGTTCTGCTTTAGAGACAAAGGGAGGTGGGTGACCTTGAACTAGTCATTTTATCTCAGCCCTAGGAAGGCAATAGCAAACCACTTCTAAAAAAAACCTTGCCAGGAAAACTGCAGGAATACAGGAAGTTCTTGACTTACGACCACGACTGAGCCCAAAATTTCTGTTACTAAGTGAAACATTTCTTAAGTGAGCGTTGCCCCATTTTATGACCCTTTTTTCCCACAGGTGTTAAGTGAATCACTGCAGTTGTTAAGTTAGTAACCCCGTTGTTAAGTGAATCGGGCTCCCCCACTGACTTTGCTTGTCAGATGGTCGCAAAAGAGGATCGCATGACCCCAGGACACTGTAAGCGTCATAAATATGAGCCAGTCGCCAAGTGTCTGAATTTTGATCACATGACCATGGGGATGCTGCAACGGCCGTAAGTGTGAAAAACAGTCATGTCACTTTTTAAAGTGCCGTTGTAACTTTGAATGGTCACTGAGCAAAATGTTGTAAGTCAAGGATTTCCTGTATTTCCAGGCAGTCTCTGAGAACTTGAGATGAATGAACAAAAGAAAAAAAGAATATTTTTAGGATTACTATTTGATTAACCTGAATTTTTTTTTGTTAAGTGGTGCTGAAGCTATAAGAACACAATCACATTAATAGAAAGAATATACTTATAGATGCCCTGCACTGCAGCAACCCAGAACGCCAGAAACCGAATAGTTATATAATATCTTCCATCAAAATGGATACCCTTCTCTGAATCATCACATATAAAGATAGCTGAATAGTAATGGTACATAAGGAAGAAAAAGGTGAGCTAAATTTAAATGTAAGCTACTTTTCATTGTATGGAGTTCCTAACAGAAAGAGAATGAAGATATTGAAGTGATGGATAACTTCTGCCTTTTAGGATCAGCCATCAACAGTAAAGAAACAAACAGTCAAGAAATACACCAGACATTTGATAAGAGCAGCCCATGAGGTCCTTGGAAAATATATTAAAATGCGGCTATGTGTCTATACCTCCCAAAATCAGAATTGTACAAACAATGGTACTCCTTGTGAGGAGTACCTCCTTCAATGGAAGCAAAAGTTGGACTTTAAAAAAGCAGAATAGGAAGAGTATGGAGGCTCTGAAGTTTAATGTGGAAGAAAACGTCTGAGAGTCTGTGGAGATTCTCAGTCATCCAGATCATAGTTGTCTCAAAGGTGCTTTTTATAAAGGCAGCTAGACTGTTTTTTCCCTTGAGGAAGAAGAACAAAACATTTTGCTTCTCATCCAAGAAACTTCATCAGTTGTGATAATCCTTCCAATCCCCCCCCTCTCCTCCGTCACAACTGATAAACATCTGGAATTATTCATCCCCAAACCCCTTCTAGATGTGTGTTTAAACCACGAGGCCTGGAACTGTTTATTCTACTTTCTTAACAGCTGTGGATCTCAACAGAACACATCCCTTCTCACAGTCCCTGTGGTTGATTGTGGAATGTGGAACTTTTAAAAAAATGTGGATATGAAATAGCACTGTTGAATGAAAAATCTTCATCAGGGTCCAGTCCAAGCCGGGAATAAACAAAATGGAGACTACTTTAGAAAGAAGGTTGTAATTTATTGAAAAGCAGAGCCAGACAGAAATGTGGCTCTGGGAAAAGCTGACCACATGTAGTTGGCAGTGGTGGGTTTTTATACCTTCTTGGGCTTTTGAGGTTGTTTCCTGTTCCTGTGGCATAAACTTTGACCTGAGCTTTTGAGTGTGTCCTTTTTGGTATTGGTGGGTTAATCCTATTATGTCCTAAAGGTCATGTTTTTAGAGTTTGGGTGGGGTATGTAGATTATAGGGGTCTTTGTCTTTCTAATCTCATCAGCTTCTAGCTTCCTGGCTCCAACCTTTCCAACCTTAAATTTGCATTTCTACAGACCTGGTTTCTACTGAGTTTTTGGCTGGGGGGGAGGGAAAAGTTTCTGCCTTGTTTTTAAGATCTTCTCCATTATTCCTTTGGAGAAATATATTCTGCCTTTTTAATATTCCTCAAAATATTTCTTTCTCTGAGGGGGGCTGACTTTCCACAGCACAATGAACATTGTTGGAGAGTCTTTTGTTATCAAGAACCAGTTATGAATTATATACTCCAGATCCTAGACTGTAACACTTTCTTTTTATTTCTACAAATAGATTCCTTAACAAGGTGCAGTTGAGACCTCAACAAAATGCATCTATAAGTTCCCTACCCACTCAATTTTCTTTTTTGTCAGAGGTGACTAAGGTTCTCAACTGCAAAAGCAATTTGTTGTATACCTGGAATGTCAATACCTTAAAAAAACGTTCTTTAAATCAGTAAACAAAACTAAGAGCACTTTGTTACAGCAGCCTTCACTTAAGGGAAGAATCCACATTATCACCAAAGCAATGGATTTAAGAGTTTTACTTCAGGTCACAAAAATACTGGTATTCATCGGATTGCCGATCTAGTCATCCATTGGCTTTTCACTCTATGAGGCAAAGAATTGACTAAGATTCATTTACAGAAAGAAATGGGAGACACAGACATGTCAGTTCAGGTCCTCCAGCCCAATCTTCTGCTCAGCGAAGAGATCAAAAGGAAAGCATTCCCAACAGATGCCTGGCTAACCTCTATCTGAATGTAACTCACACGAAGTTGTGTTGAAACTGCAAGAAACCTTTCTAGAGTCACGTTTCATTTTAAAATATTAAGCTCCTAAAGTTCCTATATTGGAGGGGCTGCCACAAAGAAGAGAGGGTCAACCTATTTACCAAAGAACCTGAAGGCTGGACAAGAAGCAATGGATGGAAAGTAATCAAGGAGAGAAGCAACCTAGAACTAAGGAGAAACTTCCCGACAGTTAGAACAATTAACCAGTGGAACAACCTGCCTCCAGAAGCGGTGAATGCTCCAACACTGGAAGTTTTTAAGAAGAGATTGGACAGCCATTTGTCTGAAATGGTATAGGGCTTCCTGCCTGAGCAGGGGGTTGGACTAGAAGACCTCCAAGGTCCCTTCCAACTCTGTTATTCTATTATTCTATTATCTCACAAGGAATGGTAGCGATCCACTGGCTTATTTATTAAACTCATTTAATTTGGTTACACAAGTAACCCATTTTCAAGATTCATTTGTACAGAAGAGAAACTGGGTGAATTTGCTCATCATTCCATGCTACAAAACTACTAACCAAGCCAAGCGCTAGCCGGGTTTAATATGCTGCACCTTTGGGCTTCTGGGGCAAAGCAAGAGAGTTCAGGTTGAGCCAGCTATCAAAATTCAACATTTTTCCCAAGCCCACTGCGCAGTTTTGCAACAGGAATGCAAAATAGGTCAATAGACCCACCCTGTCCCTTTTGCAGGGAAAGCAGGAGAATGCAGGATGATCTTCCTGTCAAAATTACCATTTCTAAATGCCCCATCGCCATTCCATTCTTGTCGTAGTAATGGGTTGGTTAACCTGCGGCTAGTGACGTGCATTTCTTTTCATGTGAATTCATGAATTGCATGAAATTATGTGAATCCAGAAAATGAGTTACTTTGGGATTTGGGTTCAGGTACAAGGGAACACAAAGAGGAGAACCCAAAGTTTCTTCAAAAGGCAACTGGACTGCCTTGTTTTTCTAGAAGAGGTTTCGCTTCTCATCCAAGAAGTTCTGACTGAATGGTGGAGAACAGAGAGATTTACAGTATATTCTCCACCATACAGTCAGAACTGAAGAAGCTTCTTGAAGGATGAGAAGCAAAATGTGTTCTTAGAAGCTAGAAAGCCCAGTTGCCTTTTGAAAGAAAGCACCTTTGGGACACCTGGGACCTGGATGACTGAGAATCTTCATAGACACAACGAGGAGAAAGTAAATGTGATTATACATTTGTGGGTTTCTAACAGTCCACTGGCTGGCATTCGAAGGAACCCAATGCAAGAATAATCAGTTTCTGATCTGATTCAGCATAGCTCATTTCTTGACCAAGGGCATTCATTGCGGCAATTGCCTGCTACAGCAAGCATAGAGAGGTCAAAATGTGGCAAAGGACATTGTCTTGTATGTCCCAGTGTACAAGGTCCAGCCCTAGCTGTAACTGAGTCTGCAGTTGTATTTAAATCCTGATTCCATCTAAGAAGGTTTCAAAGTATGGACTAGGATAAACAGAGCTTCAAACCCAGTTATTCTGCTCTTCTTCGCAGATTCATGTGGAGAGCACAAGGGAATTTTAAGGCTGTAAGATCAATAACTAAGTCTGCACACAGAAAGTCACTAGGTGTCAGGCTTTACCTCACAAGACTGAATGACTTAATCAAGCTCACGAAAAAAATGAAAGTACTTCTGATGAATTATATTTTGCAGAAAGTTGGGAAGCTGGAGCCATGATTTCAAAGACTCTGGTGTGTGTTGCTCCTTCTTTCCCAATGTATTGACATCCCCCTCTTTGAGGTGAGATGGTCCTTCTCCATCTCTTGTCCGTCTTTTGCTTCTCTACTTTCCGATTTGCTGCCATGTTTTTCACTGACAGTGTAGGAATTAACACCCCCAGCAGGCCAAGGAGTGATCTAAATCAAATCCAGAATTATCAGATCCCCAAACTAAAAGGTGATTGAACTCACCTTATAGCTGAGCATGCAGGTGACAGTTCAGGAATCTGAACTGCAAGTATTCATGTCCAAGGCAAACCACAACAATATGAAAATGGCAAAACATGTGTTGTACCATCACAGTGCAAACTCTGGCCTTTTTGTACTTGTGTTCACAGCATTGTACTACAAAGGCCTGGAGGCTAAAACAAACGAAGAATGGCACGCGTGCCATACGTTCGCCACCACTGTATCTATTGCCATGGTGGCGCAGTGGTTGGAATGCGGTATTGCAGGCTAACTCAGCTCACTGCCAAGAGTTCAATCCTGATTGGCTAAAGGTCGACTCAGCCTTTCATCCTTCTGAGGTCAATAAAATGAGGACCCAGATTGTTGGGGACAATATGCTTATTCTGTAAACCACTTAGAGAGGGTTGTAAAGCACTATGGAACCATATATAAGTTTAAGTGCTAGTGCTATTGCTATTGGTAGAGGCAGAAGGAGTGGTATCTAATTCAAATCCAGAGCCTGATCCAGAAGCTAACCTCTCAGTTCAGAATCATGAGCAATATAGGATCAGATCCTGATCTGCTCAGATCCTTATAGGACTCTATTGGGGTAAAAGAATGGGATCTAATTCAGATCCAGATCCTGTTCCCTGAACAAGAAAAGCGATATTTGCTCCAACTCTGCACTTTTCTTCCCAGCATTTAATTCCTCCCCAGGTCTGAGGTCATTTCCAGCAATTTATAACACCCAATCATCACTGTGCCACAATAACTATAGTGAAGTCAGATGTTACATCCCTTCAATAATGGTGTAATGATGCAATGAAAACTGTGTTAGTCTCTGCATCCTAAATTACTTAAGTCGGATATAATAATTAGTCTGTTTCAGGTGTTGTTATAATAGGACCACATCAAAGAGGGGTGCCCGGGAGGGAAGGAACCCTTCATCTGATGGTGTCATGTTTCCTTCTTGCAGCTAGTCCCCATCTTGACAATGAAACAGAAATCAAGACAAACTCTCTCAGCTGCTGAGAAGAGAAACTGTGGAGTGACGGAGAAGATGCCGGCTCCATTCTTGAAGATCTGCCAGCAAAGATTGGTATCTTCCAGATAGGTTCCTAATTAGAGCTCCCTTGCTGTGCAGGCAATTGTGCTCTATGAGTTCAAAGTGTCCATTACATATTAATTAGATTGCAACTTTGCTCCCCTTTCTGTTTTTGCAACAAACGATTCCTCGCGGTGCTAACAGAAGGCAATTATGTGCACTTCCGTTCCGTACAATTCTCTGCGTATCTGAGGCCCTTAAGAAGCATGAAGTGGATGATTCACAGTAATATTCCCACCAGCCAAAAAAAAAAAAAAAAAAGACACAATAGGCAGATTAAATTCCTCTTCTCCCCTGTGGTCAACTACCTGCTCCCCCCCCCTTCTTGCCAAATCTGCTCCAGATGGTGGGGGAACATTCCAAAACAGGAGGGAGGAATGGAGAAAAAGTCTTTTGACTTAACTTGGATTGAGTTCAGTGAAGCAGCAGGGCCCCATTGTCTCAAAGATATCTCAGCAATTTGCTTTGGCAAAAAGAGGACAAAAGAAAGCGGCAGGCTGCCAGCTCAGACCCCCCCCCCCCCGGCTAGGATGGCTCGTGGTTCACGGAGCGTTCATTATTTCTACCTCTGCCCTAAGGCCGTTCTCATTCATTCCTCAACTATAGTCCATCACTACCGTAGTGTAACTTGCTGAAAATTTTTAATAGCAGGATGATTCTCAGCGCTCAACTAAATTCCCCCGAGGCTCTGAAGCAGGTTAGACTTGGGTAGATTTCTGTCTCTGCAAGGGATGCTATGATTCAAACCCTTCTAAGGCTGAGAACACACACACACACACACAAAGAATCCCTTGCACTCGTCCTTCTAAGATGCTGTTAAGATTTTAAATATATATGTTGTTGTTTTTTCAATCTTTGTTTTCATGATTATGCAGGATCCAATCTGAGTCGGTCCCTGGGATCTGAGCTTTCGGAAGCTGATGCTGGAGCCCATCTTCAGGGAACTTCTCTCTAGCAGAGTTTTTGCTTTGGGCTGTTCTGTGTGTGGTATTTATATGGCTCCTATTGTATGTGGCTGTTTAGATGTTGAATTGGGGTATTGATGGCTGGCTATTAAGTCATTGGCTGTTGTTGGCTTCTGCTGCCAAGCCCTCGCCTCCTAAGTACTTGATAAGCTGTTGGTAAATCAGCACTCCTGTTAACTGATGAGGGGCGGGTTTCCTAGGCTTCAATCACTTCCCTGGCTGTTTTTGTGCCTGCTCGCCCGACAATCTTCATAGTTGCAAAATTGAATGTATGTCCTTGTTCATTGCAGTGTGAGGCTACCAATGAGTTTGGGTCTCCTCATCTGACCGCTCACTTGTGTTCTTGCTTGTGTTCATAATGCTTATGGTCCTTTTAAAGCTTGTTTTTTATTTTGGCTAGGCACATAGAATGCTTTTTAGCAGAAAAGTAGAATGGAAATATTCAGAACAGAAATGTGAGAGGATGCTTAGATGGCGAACTGTGATGTTCCTCTCACAGTTGAGTGTATTGCCCATGTTCTACATGTACACTTTAGTGTTGAGGGTAATGTGCATAGCAACAAGAGGGGCTCAAAAGGACGTGGGTGGAGATATTACAACTATGGACAGGTAGAAAACTGCTGAAGACATCAACCATTTAATGATTAGATTAGATTTTTATCCCACTTTTATCATTGAATAAATACCTCAAGGCAATGAATATAGCTAATCCTGTGCTCCTTCCTCCTCCCATTTCCCCCACAACGACAGCCCTGTGAGGTGAGTTGGACTGACCGAAAGTGACTGGCCCAAAGTCACCCAGCCAGTTTTCATGCCAAAGGTGGAACTAGAACTCACGGGCTCCTAGTTTCTAGGCCAGCACCTTAACCACCACACTAAACTGGCTCAGTTATCAGTAGTACTGATTTCCAACATCCCAGAAGAAGACCGAGGAAGGAAAGATGCTTGTTTAAACCACTGTAATCTTGTGACTCTTGGGGATTTCCAGCAACAAAAGCATCCACAACACAACAAGTATAACCTAAATAGTAAAGCTATAAGAAATACAATTCTTAATTTAAATTAAAACAGAATCACACTTTGATAGCTCAAGATTGACTGATTGACTGACTGATTAATTGATTAAACTCCAAAAGAGTTAGTGCTAGGCTAATACCAGTGCATGACGTTTAGCTAGAAGTTTGGCTAACCATGGCTCTTTAGTGATGGTTAGGAATCAGATGCAGGGAAGCGACAAAGTCAGCCAACAAATTGGCTGGTGGTAACTGAAGTGACAGAATAACAGAACAATAGAGTTGGAAGGGACCTTGGAAGTCTTCTAGTCCAACCCCCTGATCAAGCAGGAGATCCTATACCATTCCAGACAAGTGGCTGTCGAGTCTCTTCTTAAAAACCTCCAGTGATGGAGCACCCAGAACTTCTGGAGGCAAGCTGTTCCACTGGTTCATTGTTCCCACTGTTAGGAAATTCTTCCTCAGTTCTAGGTTGCTTCTCTCCTTGATTAGTTTCCATCCATTGCTTCTTATCCTGCCTTTAGTGCTTTGCAAAATATAGAGTATATAGAGAGCAGCAATAGCGCATTTAAGCTTGCATGGCAAGTCAACCAGGGGAGATTAGTGTGGGATCCAGAGGCCAACCAGGAGGAAAGGAAGAGGCTGACCTGGCAGGTCAACCAGTGAAGAGAAGTTTGGAAGAAACTTCAGCCACAGATCAACTAGTGAGGGAACATCTGAAAGGCAGTGGAGCCAAAGTCAATAGAATCAGATCACAAAGATCAGGGGAGACAGGGGAAAAAAAACTGGTTCCATCAAGTTTATTACATAATCGTGGTGATGATGCATTGCCCTCCAACCCTAAATCCCATGCATCTCCCCCACACACAAAATAATTGAAGTTACAACTACCAAATCACTATCCACTCCTATTAGAAAACATTGACATTAGACTAATTTAGTTTGGTTTATGGTGTATCCCATAATCTCTTGGCATCACCCCAGATAGGTGGTTCCCCCATTCCTGCATTTCCAAGATTCTCTGTTCTATACAGCACCCCAAAGATCAAGATGTAAAATAAAGTAGATGCTCTTCCACGAGCGAAGTAAATTTTTAAAGGAAGCCATTCTTATGTCTCATGTCACATTCATGTAGAATGCTTCATCCATAATTTCTAGGTAAACTTCAAATTATAGGATAGGATCATAATGAACTCACTGAAATGTCCCATTGACCTGAAAATATTGGCACTAAATCTGTTCTAAAACTTCATATTTAAACACACTGCAATATCTTTGGCCTTCCATAAATCAATGCAGGAGTCAGACATGGTGGTGCATTACACATATTTCAAGCTAGGAGAAGCAAAGAAGGTTCCCCTGCCCCTATTCAGTAAAGAAAGTAGGCATTCAGACCAACATCTTACTTTAAAATGGGCTGCTTTATGTAGCCACTAGGAAGTCACGTGAAGTGTTAATACCGCTTTACAATGCCTTGGTAAGGCCACACTTGGAATACTGCATCCAGTTTTGGTCATCACGATGTAAAAAAGATGTTGAGACTCTAGAAAGAGTGCAGAGAAGAGCAACAAAGATGATCAGGGGACTAAAACATATAAGGAACGGTTGCTGGAATTGGGTATGTCTAGTTTAATGAAGAGAAGGACGAGGGGTGACATGATAGTGTTCTAAAATCTAAGGGGCTACCACAAAGAAGATGGGGTCAAGATATTCTCCAAAGCACCTGAAGGCAGATCAAGACACAATGGATGGAAACTAATCAAGGAGAGAACCAACCTAGAACTTCCTGACAGTTAGAACAATTAGTCAGTGGAAAGTCTTGCCTACCAGAGATTAAGGTGTTCCAACACTGGAGATTTTTAATAAGAGATTGGACAACCATTTGTCTGAAATGGCATAGGGTCTCCTGCTTGAGCCTTTGGACTAGAAGACCTCCAAGGTCCCTTCCAACTCTGTTATTCTGTTAAATCCATATTAAATCACATTTCTATCTATAAACAGTCTTGCAAAGAGTTTGGTGTACAGCATCTTCCTTATGACATTAAGAAGAGAGCCAGCCTCGTTTCAATAAGGACCCTGCTGTTCCAAAAATGAGTTCAGCCCCCCACCCCCACTTCACAGAAGTGGAATACTGTAAGCAGTTTCTTTTATGTTGGCTGGATCAATTCTCAAAGATATCTTAATGTGATGCCCTGGCTCATGCAACATGCTAACATCCTGGCTAGGGTCCCACAACATACTGAATAAGGAACTACTTGGCCTTATTTTTAGGCCAGGAGACATAAGAAAGTCAAGGCTATGGAGGGTTTTCGATTTGGAAGTTATACCATGTTGTATCATAGCAACAGAACTTTCATCTGCAAATAGGTCTATTAAACAAAATTTGCATTCGGCCAATAATCTCTGCTGGGAACATACCAAAACATCTTTACATCTGCTGGCTATTTATGTCCTCTTCTTGATTTCTTTCTTTTTAGTAGCTGCTATTTCTTTCAGCCATCGCTAACATATTCTAGTTAGTAAATACTACAGAATGCACAAGAGTGTCCAGCTGTCCTCTTATTTGGCAACAGCAAAATCTAATTCAAGAGATAACATCCATGAAATAGGACCTTATCGTGGGGTCGTGATATCTCCTGCTGTTTTATAAATGCAGAAGTGCCTATTTTCATGAGCAGGAGACATTGATCTTGTGAGATTCCTCTGTCTCAAATACAATTCTTGTCCAATGCCTTGCAGAGGACACACAGCTCTGTCAATTGCCAAGCGATCAGAATAGAAGGCTACTGGTTTTGCTGGCAACTGTTGACAATTGCCAGCCTCAGGATGGAAAATATAATCTACCTGTCCATATCCACATGTATACCCAGATGATACCGCCCAGATATGTTACACTTCAATGGTTCAAAATTCCCAGTCAACGCAATTATGAGCAATACTAAATTGGAATTCTGAATGCTGTAATCCCATCATATCGTATCAGGAAGGCATCAAACTGGAAAAAATAATAATCGTATGTAGCTATAACAATGTCACTTCCTTGAATACAAATACACAGACAACCAAAACAGCACCATCTGTTCATAAGAAAATTTTAGGATTGTGGTGTTCCAACTTTATAGAATTATTTTGTAGAAAGACCGAAGGAAAATGTAAATATTGTAGCAACAATGTACAAGTCTCATATTTCTTGTAAAGTACAGGTAGTCTTTGACTTATAACAGTTTATCTAGTGACCGTTCAAAGTTACAACGGCACTGAAAAAAGTAACTTATGACCATTTTTCACAATTATGACCATTGCAGCATCCCCATGGTCATGTACTCAACATTTGAACTCTTGGCAATTGGCTCATATTTATGACGGTTGCAGTGTCCCGTGGACATGTTTTATGACCTTCTGATAAGCAAAGTCAATGGGGAAGCCAGATTCACTTAACAAAAGTGTTACTAATTTAACAACTGCAGTGATTCACTTAACAACGGTGACAAGAAAGGTCATAAAATGGGGCAAAACTCACTCAACAACTATCTCACTTAGCAACAGAAATTTTGGGCTCAATTGTGGTCGTAGGTAGCTGTGCTTCTTTCCAAAGGATGGATCTCATCAAAAGTTGTCAAAGATCAAGAAATTGAGGTGAGATACAACATTTACTTTTGGGGGTACAGTTCACCTTTCTTCTTTTTTTTCCTTCTAAATTCCTACAGGGTTTAAATATGATGTATTTCACCATCCCTACATTTTTAATGAGTTAGCCTTGAAAAGATTTATATTTATATTAAAAAAAAGTATTTTGCTTTCCACAAGATTTCTGCTAGCAATCAAAAGCAGAACAAGAAAGGATTGGCCTGTGTTTGTGCATAGGAAGTTGTGTTGTGCTGCAAGATGCTATCAATTCAATTAGAATAGTATTTTCTGGGCAAATGTGAACCAGGCAATTGTGTGGCTTCAGTCCCAATATATCAGAAAGTAACTCTTTTACGAATACTTTGCTATATTGCATAGGCTAGTTAGCATGACAGCTAATTGGATCTATAGCTGGCTTGCAAAGTGTACTCAAATAATGTTCAATAGAACCTCATCAAGTTGTAAACATTCAGTGAGATGCCCCAATAATCAATTCTGAGTCCTTTCCTCTTCAATATTCTCATTTAGATGGAGGGAAGGCTTTTCATCTCTGTAACTGATACAAAATTGGGCAGAAATGCTAACTTTCTAGAAGATATAAATAAAGTTCAAAATAATGTTGATAGATTGGAGTCAAGGACTTAACATAACAAAATGAAATATATTAAAAATGAAAGCAAAGCTTTCGCTTAGAAGACAAAAAAAAATCAAATGCCTAGGAATAGAACAAACATCTAAGTTAGTAAAGCTATTAATAAATACTATCTTGGAATAGTAATTGATTGCAAACCAACTATAGCCAATTAGTGTGCAGAGGTTGCAAAATAAGACAAATATGTGTTTAGGCTACATGTACAGAAGTATAATTTCCAAATTATGGGAAGGAATCATTCTATTTTATTGAGCTTTGGTCAAACACCATTTTCCCACAAGACAACTGGACTTCCTTGTTTTTCTTTGAAGACATTTTGCTCCTCATCCAAGAAGCTTCGTCAGCTCTGACTGGATGGTGGGGAATGGAAGGATTTATATTCCTTGCAGACAGCTGTTCATTTGTGATCTTTTAGAGAGTTGTTGATGCCACCTGAGGTTTACCTGTATCCTCGGGGTCACCTGAGTGGTGTAAATGGATGTGGAGCCTTCAACAGTTCCAAGAAGGCTCCACACCCATTTACACTACTCAGGTGACCCTGACAACACAGGTGGCCTCAACAACTCTCTAAAAGAATGCAAATGACCAGCAGTCTGCAAGGAGTATAAAAATCCTTTCATTCCCCACCATCCAGTCAGAGCTGAAGAAGCTCTTGGATGAGGAGTGAAATGTTTTCAAAGAAAAACAAGAAAGTCCAGTTGCCTTGTGAAAAAGCATCTTTGGGATAACTATGACCTGGATGACTGAGAATCTCCATAGACAAACTCCACCTTGAGTGTCTAATCACTGTCTAGTCTGGCATTAAACTAGAATATAAAGTAAAGGTAAAGGAGTCCCTGCAGTTTTTACCCGTTAGTTGTTGACAACTTTAGGGGGCAGTGCTCATCTCTGTTTCAAGGCCATTTAGCCAGAACTGTCCGGGGACATTTCCGTGGCCAGCATTATGTCACAGAGTGCTGTTACTTTCCCACTGAAGTGGTACCTATTTATCTACTCACATTTGCATGCTTTTGAGCTGCTAGATTGGCAGGGACTGAGGTAAGGATGGGAGCTCACCCCGTCATGTGGCACTCGGGTCTTGAACCCAGGCCGCCAGCTTTCCAGTCAACAAGCCCAGCATCTTAACCACTGAGCCACTGCATTGCCCCATCCCACTACAGAAGGGCTCAGACAAATTGGTCCAGAGAACAATGGAGATTATTGGAAGAGGAGAAACTAAGAAAGTGATGGAACTGCAATTGTTGCATCTTGAGAAAAAGCAACTAAAAAGGGATATGACAGCATTCTTCAGTCACACAAAAGGTTGTCATACCGAAGAAATTTATATCTATTTTCTTTCGTTGCACAATTCAAGACCAGGAATAATTAATTTAAGTCACAGAAAGGTATGTTGGCCCTGAAAGTCAGACAGAAAGAAAAATACCTTCCTAAGAATAAGAGAAAGTTTGCAGTGGAACCAATGACCCAGAATGATGGTTAATTTCCCTCCATTGAATGTTGTGAAATAAAGGTTACATAACTTGTAACTGAGAGTTGGTCAATGTATAAATTTAATAAATTATTGCTTTATTTTATTACTAATTTACTGTATTAAAATTAATAATGATTAATTATCTGCCAAGGATGCTTAATCTGGATTCCTGCATGGACCTGGAGATTGGGCAATGACCTAAACTGGCCCTTTCCTCTAAAGCAGAGGTGTCCAATCTTAGCAACTTTAAGACTTGTGGACTTCAACTACCAGAATTCCTCAGCCAGCATGACTGACTGGGGAATTCTGGGAGTTGAAGTTCACAAGTCTTAGAGCTGCCAAGGTTGGACACCCCGATCTAAAGCTTCTGTGATTCTTTTAACTGGGATGGCTATTCATGACCAGCTGTATATGATTTGAGTCTTATTATTGCATCGTGGAATATTTATCTCACTGATGAAACCACGTGGGACTTATTCCAGACTATTCTTCTGATATTATTTTCCCTGTAATTTCCTTAGAATAGAACAGCTATTCTAATGATTTGAACCAATCTTAGTTTGTGGTACTGGATGAAATAGTGTCACTTAATGAGATCTAGCTAAGGGAAATTGCACATTAAGTATGGCAAAGGTAGTAAAGAACTTTCCACAAAATTGATATTTGAAGTTTTACATTTGTGAAATCAACTACAGAGTAGACCTTCAGCGTGCCCGGCTGAGGAATTCTGGGAGTTGAAGTCCACAAGTCATAAAAGGGCCAAGTTTGAAGACCCCTCTAGTAGACTATCTGCTAACAGACAGTCAGTTTGTTCTAGTGGTTAAAGCA